>JAWWES010000133.1:16449448-16461021 GCA_035583135.1 Lophotriccus pileatus
CACCTCCCAGAGCGAAGGCTTTGTGCATCTCACATCAGAATTACAGCAGGGCTTTGCTTGGCATTTCCAGCTACTCACTCCATCGAGTGCCTTATCTTAAAGTTTACACTACCTGAGTTCCTGTTTCTGTAAATGAACTTCTCCATGTGGTAGGGTTGATAAAAAAATGTCAGCTAGCTTTTGCAGGAATATTTCTAAAGAGGATTTCTGAAGACAGTGCCTCAAATTTTGGTAAAACAAGGAATACTTCCATGCATTTCCTTTTTTAGCTGATTCGTTTGGATTTTTGCGGGGAGGGGGTTGGGTTTGTTTTGAACTTTTTGAATAATTTGTTTTGCTTTTATTTTTTGAAATCATTTTGGTCATGTTCCGTAGTGTGTTCTCCCCTTCCTCGAGAATATGTAGGGTCTCTGGGAGGCAGGAAGGGTCCCAGCCACTTCCCAGGGTAGCTGCTGGATCAATCCACAGGTGCATGCAGTGATGTGGGGAAGTCGTGAAGCCCTGGTAAGGCACTTCTTTCTGCAGCCTTTGGCACCTCTCCTGCTGATCTGGTGTTTAAGGACCTGCTGGTGGTTTCTGAGCAGTGCAAAAGTGTTGAAGGACTGCTGGTGGATCAGTGACTGGCTATAGGCTGGACTTAACCTTAGACTGTACTGTCATCTAAGACCCGATGGTCTGAGAGTGCCTGATTTGCTGTTGTGTCTTAACTTTGTTCTCAGCTCACTGAACCATCTGGAATAACACCACGTAGGACCGGGAACAAGAGGCGTTTGTGCTCTGCCCCATGCCGTGTTGCACTGAGTGTTTCCAGGCTCTCAGCTTTGGCACACGGCAGGGGCTGGATCTGTTTTACCTCTTTTCCCAGAACTGGCGGGGCCCTTAGGAAGCGCAGTGTTGGCTCTTGGAGCCGTGTGCTCCTTCCACAGCGGAAATCCCCGAGCGGGTCACCTGCTTTCTGCCGTGGGCTGGCTCGAGGGAGCGCTGTGCCTGCCCTGGCGCTTGGCACAATTCCTAAGGGAGGATTTAATCTGTAACTTACAGCCTGTACTTGACCACGCAAACAGTGATGAAACCCGCCCCCCCTCGGGGCTGTGTACAAACACCACTGCCACGGTGTGGGGTGAGACCAAGGCTGAGTTGGCTGGCTTCAGGGGAACATCTAGGCTCCATCTAACCCCATCTCTGCCACAGCTGGGCACACAGGCTGGGCTGTGTCAGGATTAATCCTTGGAGCAGGAGGCAAGCATGAGCAAAACCTGCTGGAGCTGAAGTTACACCTTGACAAAGGTGCTGCGGTGACAGGGTGAGTTACTGGCACCGAAGAAATGCATCAGGGTTTGCGGTCCCTGAAAAGCAGCCAAGTGGAGCAGACATCTCCTGTGCCATCTCCTACTTGACAGCCCCCGCTGCCGTGCTCAGGAAGGCTGGTGGCAGTCCTGCTCTGCACCACCGAGCTGGGTGCTGCGCCAGGATCCTGTGCAGCAGCACCAAAATTTCACTTGGCACTTGCATGTAGAGCCGGAGTGGGAAAAGGGCGGCTGGTCAGCCCTGGGCTGGTCACCGTACCCTTGAGCCAGTTTAAAAATACCTGGTGGAAGCAGTGGATTGCTGGCGTTGGCGGAGTGGGGGGAAGGTGTGCAGGGATGCAGAGGAGGCTGCTCTTGAGGCAGGAGGGGCAGATTTCTGCCCACTTCCTCCAGTGGCTCTGCTGTTCCCTTGTGAACCCCGGTGGTGTCTGCCTCCCTGTCTCTGCAGCTTGCAAGTGCAAGGCGACTGCTGTCCTCTGGCCGGCAGCCAGAACACAGCTTTCTAGAAATAAGCCCAGCAGATGGGAAATGTGGCCTGACTTCAGGTATCACATTCAGCTGCTGGTGTGGGAGGCTCCTAGGAAAAAGAAAAAAAGAAAAAAAGATCTTCTAAAAGGTCTCCTGTGTCCACATGAGCCTGAGAGTCCATGCCATGCTGGAAATGCGGTGACTGACCTGGGGGCTGTGGTTAGCCAACGTTTGGGTTATTTGCAGCTGGGAGGTCTCTCAATTTGGAGAGATTTTTATCAGTTGACAGTGTGTCAGCTCCCAAAAGCATGGCTAGGCTGGACTTGTATTACCTTGATATTTTTGCTCCTAGGCTGTTTTGTAGCTGTACCCTTACAGAGAAAGGTTCTCATGGGGTGTTAGAGGGTTTGTTTGCACCACCTTCTGGGGTGTTTCTGGGAATCATTGTGCAATTTCCCTTAAAATCTTACTTTAAAAGAAGGAAAAGCAAAACTGAAAGCAGAGTCCGGTGGGAAAGGAGGCATTTGCCAACCTGTGCCCATGTGCCCCAGCTCTTGCAATGACTCAGCTGGGCCCAGCCCAGGAGCAGAAACCTCTGGCATCCAGGGGTTCATACCCAGCAACACCAGCCCCACTAAACAGGGGAGAATAGGGGGAAAAAATCAAAACTCCTGAGGTGCCCCTGCATGGGCAGAGTTTCGCACTGGATGGTTTGGAGGCTTTTGCTGTTTCAGTCACCCCTCACACGCTGCTTTTACTGAGTGCATCTCCTGCTCTCCTGCTCCTGGAGAGTCAAACGCTGATTTAGGCTTTTTTTTTCCTGAGGAAATGCTTAAAAAATTTCCACCACAGTTTTGCAGTCAAATGACCCCAGCAGGTCTGTCTAACCACTCTGTGCCCCAGCTGCCCACCATTCCCACCCCAACCTGCTGGCTTTGGTGCAGCCACACTTGTGAGCGCCAGGGAGGTGACTGGTTTGCAGCCTTGTGCCAGGAGCTCTGCCACTGCCCCTCCCTTCCTGCACCAGCCATGGCCAAGCTGGGGCTACAGTAGGCAAAAGGCCAAGGAGCAAAGGTCTGGCCCCCCGTGCACCTGCAAGGCAAGGTTTTGCCTCACACAAGCTGCATTTTTAAAGATATATCTAACTGCCCAAGAGAAGATGATGAAGCAGCAAGGCCTGCATGCAGAACAGTAAAAACATAAAAATCCCCTTTTGCAGGCCTTTGAAAATGCCTGTGGGGAAAGCTCCAGTGAGCAGCACAGATAAAAAATGTAGGTGAAATGGTGTCTACCATCTCTGCACAGTATACCTCACCTTGGTATTAACTGGGGGTACTAAATTTTCCTGGCTGACACAATTCCATTAGTGTTTATAGCACCATAACAGAAAATAATTATTTTACACAATCTCATTATCCTTTAAAAAAACCAATTTTTTTTCCCCCACATCATTTTCTGTGCTTTATATAGGACTGCTCTTCTGCCAGGTCAAAACATGTATCTCTTGGGGACAGGACATGCCAGTCTGCAGCAGATGATCTGCATACACTGGCACTTCGAGGTTTCCTTCCCAGAGTTTGCACACCCTCACTGCCTTGGGTGCAAGTCCTCTTTATCCCATGTATCTGCTATCGCAGCAGTATTTTTTTCTGACTTCTCTTTTTATGTAAAAAAAAAAAAAAAATGTAACTTTCTTTCTGTTTGTTCCATTTCCCTTCCCAACATTTAAATGGTGTCACTTTGTTGCAGTTAGATGGAGTGGGTCTCTTCAGTTTGCTGCTCCATTCCCAAATCCAGGTGAATTTTACTCAGTTGGGATTATGTGGGCAAGCTGGTAAGAGGGAGCAGTTCATCTTGGAGGGCTGGGATCGATCTGGGGATATTTCTTAGGGTGAGAGAGTGCCCTTTGCGGGTGCCTGCCTCTCCAGCAACCCCGAGCACCCCTCGTCAAAGCCAAGCCAAGGGTGCGTGTGCTCAGATGGCATCTATTTGTCAGCAGGGCATTTGGAGTTACGAAGTCTATCACAATATTTAAAAAGCTGGATAAAAGAACAGATGGCTTTGGTAAGAGAATGATCTGGCTAATGAAATGAGGGTTAACACTTAAACTGAGAAGCAGTTTTAGCTGGATTTTGACAGTTTTACCCCCATTCAACCCATGCCATATTTAACCTCACCGTTCCTGTTTCTGGGTGGGTGACAGCTCTTGCCAGCCCTCACTCCAGCTTTGGAGCAGAAAGGAGCAGGACATGAAAAACAGGTGGTAAATATATATTTTCAGAAAACATGTATTTCCCAGGAGTGAAAGCAAACTCAAAGCAATTCCCTTTTCTGTTTTCCTCACCTCTGTGTACCTTTTCGTCCCCAGAAAAAACAGCCCCGGATAACCGTAGCCAGTCTTCAGTGGTAATATCACTCTGGGAAGGACTGTAACTAGGGCAGCATGAGGTTGCTTTTATTCTTCCTGGGCTGCAAGTGAGGTCTGCAAGGGCAGGAGTTAGGCCTGTGGTAGTCCTCTCTTTTACATGAAAAGCAAAACACCTTCCAGGCCTGACGCTGCTACTTGATGTGAAGACACGGAGGCTCAGAATTCCCACTTGTCTGTCCCTGGAAGAAAGCAGATGTGAGATGGCGCACAGTTCGGTCCCCGTGAAGCACACTGAGGAGGTGGAATGTGGACAGGGAACGTGCGCGTGCTGTAAGGCATCAGGGGGAGGAAATACTAATGAACAGACAGCAAAGCCAAGCCATAATGGTGAACATTCATTTGCGTTGGAGCAGGTTGGCTTTCCAGGCCAGGCAAATTGCCAGGCACATCCCCAGCGGGTCTCAGTGGTCCAGCAGGAAAACCCAGTGTAGGCTGGGACAGAAGTCATGCGCCACTCACGGCGTCCCTGGAGCATCGTCACGTCTGCCCACCAGTGTCACTGCAAGTGTGTCTTCCAAGTCGTGGGCTTAGCAGGGGGGGACACCAGTGTCAGCCTCTGGCACACCCACCCCGGGAAAGCCAGGTGGTGGGTAACCCCAAACAACAGGAGGGAATGTACTTATGGCTACTCGACTTTTTGCCAAGGTAGTGTCGGTGGACATGTGGGAGCAAAAGCTCTTTCCACAGGTCAGTGTGAGCTTGCAGTGGGATTTGGGATATGCACCATTACCATGAGGGAGGCAGGAGAAGTATTATTGTGGGATGTAGCTCAAAAGCAACATGCCCATGTGCCCTACCTCCCTTTGCACCCTTACAGCCCTTGACAGGGGGATGCTGCAGGATGAGTTTCACAGGAGAGAGGCTGCTCCTCCCATGGGACTTCTGTCCCATGAAGAAGGGATTGTAGGAAATATCTCTATGGAGCTAGGTAACACCATCCCTTGATGGCTGATGCCTCCCTGCATCTCTTGCTTCCTGCACTGGGTGGGCTCCAGCACATGGTTGTTGTCCCCAGGCTGTACCCTTTTTTAAGCTGTGATTTTTTAATTTGTGAGAGGTTTTTGGTGGGCCTGTCAGCATCGTGCATTTTCCAGCACTCACAGGGACACCATCTGCTCAAAAAAAAAGCTGTGAACAAAATGTCTCAGACACTCAGAGTTTACCAAAAATGAAATTGCTTTAAAATCCCATATGGTGCATTGTTTTCCTTCCAGCTTTGGCTGACAGCAGAGGTGAAGTGACTAAGGCAGTTTCTAGATTAGTTGGTGCGTTTTCCTTTCTGGCCAAAATCACTGGGGCTGCACATTGTCACTTCTCACCTGTTTGACAGAAGATTTCCTTCAGCCTCAGCTGCTGAAAGCCAGGGGATACTGGGACTCAAAGAACTCCCCTCTGTTACTTTTAAAGTGGGCATCCTTGACTTTGGCTATCACAGGAAGCCTTGCAGTCAGGGATGTGGCTAATGCTGATACTTCAAGCATACATTTTTACAGGCACCTGATTTTGGGGCCTCTCTTGGTGACACGGGGATTGATAGCATGTCCTTGCCCAAGGAATGCCATGCCCAGCAGTCACTTGTTGTGGTTTCTGAGTGCGGCAGAGCCATGAGACAGTGTCAGGTGCACACAGAGGGAAAACCTGGCCAAGATCTTGATTTTGTGGGGTTGGAAAAACGCAAATGCTGCAAGGAACCATTTATTAGTCCAAGATAGCACAGGATTTGAAATACCAGAGCAGGAAGAACGTTCTTTCAGCTATAAAAATAGCTCCCTCAGCCTTTAAAACACCAAGAAGCATACACAGCACATGCCTTCCAGTGAGAGTGTCCCCTCCCTTGATGATGCAGCCACTTTGGTAAGGGCTCCAGGGGCCTACTGGTGCAGTGCTTGCTCTGAGGATCAGGACTTTGAGGGGTTTTCAATCTCTGGGCATCAAAGAGATGAAATCTCTTCAGGGTGTCCCATGTGGGCCAAAGCTGCAGGGTGAAGGAGTGTTGCTTGGTCGCTAGAAGGGCTATGAAACACTAACAAACTGCTGATGTATAGCTCAGCTCACTTCTGGGGGCTGGCATAGATTTAGGTATCTGTTTTGTGTTGGTTCATAAGTGATAGCACCATGACAAAACTTTCAGTAAGTGCTACCTTACTTGGATTTTAGAAGCAGCAAGACTGTCAATAAATAACAGCAGTCATCCTGTCAGAGAGGGAAGGGAAAGAAAAAAAAAAGTGGTAGCATTCTCATTGACCTAATCCCACAAAGGTCCCCTCCACCCCAGGTAACAGTCCCAAATAGTTATTGCTGAGCCGTTTTGCTGGGAATTTTTCCTCTCAAAATTCTGACCACAGAGACACTTTATAGAGATCACAAAGCCCACCACCTGGTAGGAAAGGGAAAAAAGGTGGAAGAGAACAACCTGTCCCAGGCTGTTCCCGGGGTCTCTTGCTACTGGGTGGCTGCATCTTCTAGGCTTTTCAAAATACTCATCCAAATGGGCACCGCTTCCCGGGAAGGCTGTAGAGGTGGGGTGGCGAGCCCTCCTCTGTGCCCCTGGGGGCTTGGAGCAGAAGACACACACCCAGCCGCAGGCTGGGCAGGGCAGGTGCTGCTGGGGCCGGGAAGGGCGGGCAGCAAAGGGGACCGGGCAGGGACCCCCCCAACACTGGGCTGCGCCAGGGAGAGCCCGCGGCCAGCCCGCGGTGCTGCGGCCGGACACGGGGCTTGGTTTTGGCCGTGCCCGGGGGATGCTCTGAGGTGCCGGGGCATCCGTGGCCGCGTCCCGCCGCCCCAAGCTCGGCGGCCAGAGAGACAGAGCAGCTCCACCGCCTGCCAGAGCCCCTGATGGCCGCGGCGGCCACAGTCCCGCCCGTCCGGGGCGGGGCGAGGCGGGGCGGGGGCCCGGTCCCAGCCCCAGCCCGGCCCCCGCTCGCCGCCGCCACCGGGGCCGGAGCTGCCGCCGGAGCCGCCCGCAGGTAGGAGCCGCTCCCAGGAGCCGCGGCTGGGAGCCTCCCTTGGGAGCGCCACGCACCCCCTCCCGTGTCGCCGTCGCCCCTCCTTGTCGCGAATCGTCCCCCGCTGCCCGGCCGCGGTCCCGGCGGTCGCGGAGCTCCCCGTGGGCAGCGGGTGCGAGCGGGGCCGGGGCAGGGTGGGCAGGGCAGGGCAGGGCAGGGCAGGGCTGGGCTGGCGGGAGGGCCGCGGGAAGCGCCGCGGTCGCGGTGCTGCCAGCCCTGGTGGTTGCTGGCTTACGGCAGGTAGGCACGGGGTAGGTAAGAGGATTAGAGCCGTTCCGCCCAGCCCCCGAAGGACACGGCTGTGGAAGAGATCTCCCAGGTCGTGGTTCCGGCGTCCCTCTCACCCGTGAATCCCTCTGTGGCAGCCCCTCGGGGCTGAGGGATGTGATGGTGACAGAGCTCGGCAGCTCGTCTGCCGGGATTGCTGCACAGGGGTCTGCGGAGAAGCTCACCTGGGTTGAGGCTGTGGGGTCGGACAGGTCCTGCCTTCCCCAGATCCTGTCGGGATGTTCTGTCAGGACATGCAGGCTGTGTCTGGTTAAATTCCCAGGAGGGGAAGACGTTTTGAGAAAGGCCAGTGGGCTCCGCTGTGGTTCCTCAGGGGAGGAAGGGTGAGGTCCTGTTTCTGAGCAATAGAAAGATGCTGGGTGCTGATGTCCCAGGGCGATGATGGGGTTGCTTGGGATCTTAGCTTTTCCTTACAGCAGCATGCTTGTGCCAGACCTTTGATTCAGAGCCCTTGAGCTAGAAAGGTTGCAGGAATTATGAGTTAACCTTCCCTTCTGCTTTTTTTTTTTTTTCCTTTTTAAACAAAGCTTCTTGTGAAAGTAGCATTAAGGATGGTCTGATCAACATTCACACAATCCTTATGCCAGAGCAATGTACACATATATGGTTAATTATGGATAGCAACTCAATATGGAGGAGAGCAGTGTGTGAAAGGTATATCCCGGCACACTGACTGCCTGTTGTGTCTTGCTCAAAGAGATGACACTGTCTAGAAGAAGGGGACTTGATTATTAAAAGTGAAATTTTTTTCTTGTGGTTCTTCACGCTCAGTGGTCAGCATTTTCTGAGCCCGGGTGCTGAAAGTCAGTGCAGTTGTTTCATTTCCCCTTTTAAGATTCTTTGTGCTGCAGTGTTTGCTTCTCAGATGCAGAGCAGCTATGTGTGCTTGTATGAACACCAACACAGTCAATTGTTTTTCCTTGGAAGAAATGTCATGTCCATGGTTTCCTCTCCTCCCCCAGCCATTTCCGGGCAGCCTGACTTTGGAAGGTTGTGGTTTGGCCCAACAGAGACACTTCAGGGTCCTGATCCTGCAGTCCAAGCTGAAACAATGAGCTATAATTGCAGGTTAAGTGGAAGCAAAGAAAACGGAGAAAGGTCTGTAAGAAATGAGAGGGATGATCCTAAGCAATATGTTGGGAAGGATACACTGGGACAGGGGGCTGGCTGGCAGGTGCAGTAGAAGGCTTGGACCAGGACTCCTGTGAGCGCACGTTCCTCTGGGTCACTGATTTCTCTCAGTGAGCAACTCATTGACCCTGTTGTCTAAAATAGGAATGATGGTGGGTTTTTGCTGTCTCAAGAAGACTTGGAAAGGTCTCTAGGTGCCTGGCTCCCCTCGTCTTGGGTCCCTGCAGGTTGCAGAAGCAGTCACCTGAGGTGCCGGGATGGAAGCAGGGTGAGAGTGAAAAGGAAGCAAAACACGTGAACAGGTGGGGAGAGAAGGGTGGAGTGAATGGGAGGAGAGGAAAAGAAGGCTGATGAAGCTTCAAAAACCGTGAAAGGGACTGTTAAAATGGCTATAGATTATTATACGTTGCGCGGGGTATAATGCAAATATTTCATGCTGGGGTTACCTCTGGATGGTCATGCCTGCAGGGGAGAGGCGCCTGCCAGAGCAGCCTCTTCCATGGGTAGCAAAGGGAAGGAAGCAAAAGCCTGGATGATGTGGGCCGGTCTGCTGCAGTGGTGGGGGGAGTGCCCAGCATCCTCCCCTTGATTTCCTGATCTCAGGCAGATCCAGGTAATTAGGGACAGAACTTCTGCCCTCCCTGTCTGATTTCCTGCTTCCCGTGAGGAGCCGCTGGGATTACCAGTGGTGGCTGCCTGAGCCAGAAGAGCCAGCAGCCCTTCGGTTTCGACACCACAGGGACTGCAAGAAAGGCCTCTGCCTGGCCAAACCACTGAGGATGTCAGGGAGAGCCTCTCCAGTGTGGTCTTGGCCCAGCTGAACACTCTTAGACGTGGTTTATTATGGTCTCCTATGCTATGGAGAAGTCTGGCTCTGAATATGTTACAACAGACATGAAAAGTTTTAAGCCCTCTGGATGCGATGGAAAGGCTGGTCACACAGACTTGCAGGCTTGGCCACTGTTTAACAGCTGGAAGCTGTTCCCTGTTCCCCTCTGTCTGTTGTGTTTGCAATAGGTTTGCATGAAGTGAAAGGCTGTATGGCACCTTCCTCCTATAGCTCATCTGAGCACCCTACAAACAGCAATTTATGGTTGCAGCAGCTTGGGACACTGGTAAACAAATGTTACTAATTCCTACAAATGAGGAATGCTGGTGAGGCAGCGGTGAACACCACAAAAATGCCTGTGTATGATTGCTTATCTTGTACTTGTCTCAGGGCAAATGATTTCCACAGGTCTAAACAGAGTCAAAAGACTGACGTGCTGGTTTGTACCCGTGACAATCTCTATGCCAGAGAAGGCTAATTTAGAGGAATGGCAAAGGCCAGGTCATGGGCACTGCATGTCCATTCCTTGTAGCTCACCCTCCAGCCCATTATCTCATGGCTGCTTCTCTGGGGCCTTGGTGGTTAATACAAGGAGAAGAGGACCTCTTTTTGTGGAGAAGGCACGAGTCCTCAGGCTGAAGAGGCTGGTGAGGGAAAACTGCCCTGAGAAAGCTTGGTGTGTTATGCCACACTCCTTAAAAGCTCACAGGCCTTGGGTGTTCTCCCCGTGACAAGTGCAAACTGACTGGCATTTACCGAAGGAAATGCTGCTTTGGGGACAGCGAACATCTCTTCAAAAGCGTAGAGCTGCAAAGTGCAGTGAAGAAAGGAGCTTGTGCTTCCAAAAGGTGAACAGAAGAAGAGTACAAGGGATAAGAGAGGTGGAAGACAAGTAAACAGGTGGGAAAAGCCCTGCTTACACTCCATGGGAAGCTGTGTAGCTTGAGTGTATGTTCTGTGTTTGTGGGGGAAAAAACAGTGGCAGGGTAGAAAAGGCAGGGAAACCTGAAATTGTTTTGGGCTTCCAGGGCTTGTACTCTCTCATCCGTAAACTGGAAAAGGAGACAATACGATCAGGAATAACATTCCGCGAAGTCTGTTCCCCTGGGCTTAGTGTGTCTTTCCTTACCTTCAGAGCTATCTGTAAGTCAACATGACATATCTGTCTCTTTCTTTGCCAGGTTTCACCTCCCTGTTGAGTGTTCTTTGCCACTCCCAACACTTACATTTTTTTCCTGATAATGGGACAAACCTTTTGGGCAGGCTTCCTACCCCCTTCCGGTGGAATGTGTGTCTTGGCTTTCCTTCTCAGGCAGATTTGGGAACGCTTGAAGGCACTTGTGGTTTTTGGAACTCGGGAGGAAATAAAACATCTCTGTCCATCTATTAATACACTGACAAGATCTCTGTACTTTATGGGATGAGAAACACTCATTCTGCTTGTTGCTAGTTCAGACCATGGTCATTAGACTGGGGTGGTTGAGGTGGAGGATGATCACTGGACAGACTGCACAGTGCCTCTGACACTGTGGGCTTTGCCATAACATCAGCCTGCATTTGTGTATTACTTGCAGAGCAGGGAGACAGTTTTGGAGACTCTTTCTTCACTGCAGAGCTGAAGCAGGGAGAGCTTTGCTGTCTATAATGTTTTTAGGAGGTCAATAGTCCTCCTCATTTTCCCTCAGCTCTTCACTTTGGGATTTGGCTGGGACTTTGGGGTAAGTGCTGTTCTCATAAACATCCCAAACAAAAGGATTGGGCAAGGGGAAAATATGCCCTTGTGGTGGTGGTGTGAGACTGTGGGATTTGGTCTGTGTTGAAACTCTGCTAGAGACTTCCTCTGCACCTCAGAAGCCTGGTGAAAGCGGCCCAGTCTTGAGCATCTCTGTATTAGGGAAACTTTCCTGTCCAACCATCTGGGAGCCACTCTGGCAGTCACACTCCCACCACCTGAGAATTTTCAGTGCTGGGAATGAAGCCCCTTCATAGTGGGCAGTTCCAGTGACCCAATGGGTGTCTCGCTTGACTCCCTACACGCCCCACACTCAGACAATGTGACAGGTTTTCCTCACTGCCTGGACCCCAAGTTTCCCATACGTAGTCCCAGATCTCCA
>JAWWES010000133.1:16461121-16490355 GCA_035583135.1 Lophotriccus pileatus
CCCCACACTCAGACAATGTGACAGGTTTTCCTCACTGCCTGGACCCCAAGTTTCCCATACGTAGTCCCAGATCTCCAGATCCTTTAAAGAATTAATTATTCTGCAGTAACAGCTGAACAGAAACAGCTCAAATTGGTGCCTCTAGGGAGGGATCCTGAACTAAGGAATCCCCATGCTTTTATGTTCTCACAGTCTGTGTGCCTGTTCCAATTGTGGTATTTAGTCTGGGGTCTTCTCACTGTTCATTTGGAATCTGTACAGAGTCTCTGGCTGCCCAGCCATCCCTGGCCAGCACCACAGGTCTCTGTGCTCTTTGTCAGGCAAAGGGTTGGTGCCAGGTCACGGCCTCTTGCCTGGGGCTCCAGCCATTCCTCCCACCCAGGGCACATCCTGCAGCTCCCACTGCAGCTGCACACTCAGCTACTGGCACTGTGTGTATTCCCCTTGGAGAGGTGGTAAGGCATCTGCCCTGGGATGTGGGCAGTCCAGCACACACTGGGAGCACTCGCTGGGGAGTGGTTGCCACCTGACTTGTGCAGCCCCTGAGGTCACAAGGAGCCAGAATGGCTGAATCTTGCAGTCCTTGCTCCCAGGCAGAATGGGATCCCTGGGGCAAACAGACACACAGCACCTGCAAAATGTAGTGCTCCTCAGCTCACCCTGGCTGCTCCCAGCTGGTTTCGCTGTCTGCTGACCCAGCTCTCTCCATCTGAACTGGATGTGTACCTTCTGCCTTACCCAGCTCCTGCCTCTGCCTCCTTTGCCCGTTTGCAGGCTGAGGGCCACGACTGCCCAAGCCCTGCTCATGCTATGAGTGGGACCTCATGGAAGCCAGTGTTGCCTCTGATGTAGGTGCATGGGTCAGAGCACAGTGCTGTCGAAGCCTGCAGAACCCTTTGGTCCTACGGTGGCAAATCATGTTAATTTTTCTTTTATAACATCCAGGAACGTGGCCTTGAAGCGGGTCTGTACAACGCCAGATGCGAGAAGGGCACAGCCAGCCCAGAAGAGTCCCCAGTCGATGTCTCTGGCTGTAACACAGCAGTTCAACACTGGTTGCTAAATGGCCTGTAAGTACTCACGTGTGGCAGCATGAAGCAGAATTATGTCCCTCACTTCTTGAAGGACAGCAGGGACCCAGCAGTGCTGCAGGAGTATCTCTGGGTTGGACAATCTGTCAGTCACGTGGTCTTCTTACCAAGCCACTCAGGATATATATATATATATGTGCATATATGTAAGTATGTATGTATTTGAGGAATTGATAACAAATTAACCCAACTGCAGGAGACAGCTACCTGGGGGAAACTTGGAGGGCCGATGTGGGCAAGTGGATAATAATACGTCCTTTTCTGCCCCCCTGCTTTTTGGTGACTAGAGGGTTTCATTTCCCGTCTCTGATAGGTTTATGTTGGACAGAGCATTTCATTAGCACGCTGAGCGCATTCGCAGTGTGTGAGACGAGACAGGAAACATGCACGGATGTTGCCGTGGGTGAAAGCATTGCCTCTCAACATCATTGCAGGGTTACTGAAGCATCTCCTGCTTCCCCCATGCACAACCCAGAGATGTCTTTACCTTTTCCCATTCGTCTCATATAAATAAATGAAAATGGCATTTCTGCACATCCGTGAGACGGTAGGTGGGTACCTGGAGCAAGCAGAACATCATACCCTGCTGACAGAGGGGATCACTTCTTTTCCTGTTACCCCACCATTTTGTTATGTATTTACAAGGCTCTGTCACGTCTTATCTCTCTCATTGTGTGCTCATGCTGCAAACCTTGAGATAAACCTGAAAATGCTCTGCTTTGTTATGTTGGCATTTGTGACTTGTGGGTGGCAGGTTATGTAATGTGCTGGTTTGTATCCACTCACAGTGATTAGGTATCAAGTGACTGTGGTTATTTTTGCTTTTAAAAGCAACAGAGAGCTGTAGTGGGCTCCCCCAATAGACAAATTGTGTTTGTTCCCTTTTCTTCCTGACTGGCAGCAATTCTTTATGAGTTGCTCTATGTTTTGAACAGTGTCCTCCTTCTCCCAGTGCTTATGGCTTTGTATCTGTTCTCTGAAATAACTCAGTGGCCTTGTGCTGTGAGATGCAGTAGAGTTGCTCTGGCTTATTATGCATTTGAAATGCATCTGGATGCTCTAGTCTTAAAAAAGATGTATGTTAATATGGTAATTTTGTCCTTCCTTACATTCGTGTTCTCTGGTGAAAGCAACTTCAGAAAGAGCCTGTAACTTTGCTTGGCAGATGAAATTAAGATGTCCACATTAAATGAACCTTGATCAAGCAGCAGTATATATTTGGTGAGCTGCCTGCCGTAATTGAAGTGTGTACATTAGAGGAATGGAAGCTTAATTGGTTGAGGGTGCGTAGTGGGGCAATGGTAATATAAGCAGAGCAAACAGCTGACAGTCTGAGCAGATTTAGACATAAAAATGGAATTGGAGATAAGGGACCAAGCCTGCATTAAGAGAAATTCTCAAGAAAAACATCGTGGCTGTGCTAATGTGAAACCCTTTGCAGTTCTGGACTCTGACCCATATTAGCTGTTAGCAGGAACACACCTCGACAGGGTTTTTGCAATGCTGGTGTGAGAGCATGTGTCAAGAGGGACTGGAAAACCACAGTGTGAGCTTTTGAGGAGGTGGGCTGATTCTGGCTGGGGTCAGCTGTGAATTTTTATTAGGCTTGTGAGTCCATTACAGGATGAGGGATTTCTGTCGCTGAAGGCCTTCCTGTGCAAGACTTAAAAATGGAAGACAAATGGGTGTGGGCAATTACCAACTGCTTCTTGATCACAGTGTGTTTATTTGGGAAGGGCTGGCAGAGATGGCTGTTATTGCCAGCTGGAGTTGACTGCTCAGATTTGGCATCACTGGTCATGTCAACAATGCAGAACAGAGTGTGGAGAGGAAGGTTGGCTTTATGTCATCCCCGTGGAGCAATTGACTGTCAAAGAATTTGTTTCTACATTTCCCACAAAGAATTTAGGTTATTTTTGCTATTGCTCTTCCATTTTACTTTGGCTAAACCATTTGCTGTGGTGTTACAGAGGAGGCTGATGCTTGGGTTCATTATTCTGTTGTCCCTGGCTGCTGTTAGAGGTGCTGGTCTTAGCGTGCATGGAGGTCTCCTGGCTCTAAGACACAAACATTTGGGACATCCCTGAAAAGGACAGGTTAACCCAAAGGCAACTGCTGAGAATGATATCTGCTGAACACTAATGCAAAGCTGGGCATGTTTGGCACATGCTGTGGTTTCTCCTTTGAAAGAAGTTGATGTTACATGTAATTTTGTTCCTGGCACCTGAGCAACACAGCAGGGAGTAAATGAGAAAGTGCGAGGGCTGAGCTCTGGTTTTAAACCACCCTCTGCCGACATGGGGATGCTAAAACATATTCAGGCATGTTTGAGCTGTGCCAATGGCCAGCACTGAAAGGTGTTCACTGAGCTCTGGTGAAGACCTGGCCCTACACAAGTCATCATTGTTCTCCCTGGAAGTGCTGTCCTCTCTCCTCAGTGCAAACCCAACTGGCTGTAATGAGGTGTGTGCTGGGGGGGCTGTTTCTCCAGGTGTTTCCTTTTAACTGGCTGAAATGAATGTGTTTCTCTGAACTATGGACTTGGCTTCCCATCAGGACACTGTGCTGTGTGCTGATCATTCATTTAATATGCAATGATTTCAGATGTCATTTTCTGTTAGTGATTGATGGAAGGGGACTCTGTGTGGCACAGTGAATATTAAACACAGGGCTGTTTTCCAAGGAAGTGAATGTGTATTTGTGTTGCTCTGACTTTGATAAGGTTGGGCACTGGTCCTTGCCTTGCTCCACTTTAGAGCTCAGCACAGAATAATGGTTATCTGGACAGTATTTTCATATTTCCACGCTACATTCTGGTGTGGAGTCCTTGTCAGTGTGTGCTGCCTCGCTGCTCCACCTCAGGGAAAAGTCTCGTGCCACCTCCCTCTCTGCATGACAGACAATGCTGAAATAGCTTGTGAAGGCTGCTGTTTCTTGGCTGGGAGGCATGCTGGAAGGTGGAGGAGCTGTGGCAAACCATTAATGAAGGCAGTTGTTATGGCTGCAATTTGTTTTTATTGTGTAAATGAATCTTTTGTACCTTTCCAAAGGGGAAGGGTAAACAATAAGATGTGCCATCCCCTGACCTGAAAGAATTGTGTTACCTTGGCTTAGTCCAGCTCCCACCAGAGAAAAGAGGAGAATCGATGGCAGTAGCTACCTTGCAGAGGAAATATGGGCAGGTGATGCAGAGGAAAACAGGAAAACGTGTTACCTGCCTGCTTCCTTCAGCCAAGGCAGGAGTGGGGAACTTGGATGCAGTTACGCCTCTCCTGTGCGGGGCACTGGCACTTGCACATTGTGCTGCCGAGGTCCATCAGGGAGGGACACAGGTGAGGCAGGTGCCAGCTGGAAATGGTCTTTGACGTTGCTGGCATGGGTCTACTGGTACCAGAGTAATGTCCAACACTGGCTAAGGGAGATGCTGCTGCGTTGCTGGTGAGCAGTGGGAGGAAAAGGGAGGAGCAGCACTTCATGGCATAGTTGGAAGTGCTGCGGCGGGGGCTGTGCAGGGAACAGAGCTGTGAAACACTGCGTGTCTCCTGTGTGGGAGGAGAGGAAAAGAGGTGAGATTGGTGTGGAAATTTAGTCCCCCCTCATCAATAATTTCTTCTGATCTGTTGGACCATGCTGAAGATCTGTAAGCACACTGGAGCTGACTGCCTTTTTAATTGACATAGTACTTGCATCATTTCATGGTCCCTGTCCGCAGTTCTCTCTGCTCCCAGGTCAGGGAAGAGATCTTATCTGATTGCTTTTCTGTCTTTTGAGGTTTGGAATTCAGCCTCACTCGAGGCTATCTGTACAGGCAGCACCAAATCATGGCCTCATGGTTTTGTGCAAGCGTGGTGTGACTCAGGGTACTGCCACGATTGTCGTTTTGTACACCTGCTAGGCAATTTGCAGGGAAAACAAGACAGCTGACCTGTAGAGGGAAGTGTGAGGCTGCCATCCCTACTAAAGGGTGTGGGGAGCCTCACCTCTATTCCTTCAGGCTCTGTCCTTGTGAGGCAGAGAGGGAGTTGGCGTCTGGGGCTCTGAGCAGTCGAGCCAGCATTGCCTTTGCAGCTGGGGGCTGCTGTGGCATGGTGGGGGTGCTTCTGTGGGTCTTCACAGTGGGGAGAAAGCAGGGCAGCAGCCCAGAAGGATCATGGCTCCTGTGCTGCAGATATAGGAAGGCCCAGGGGAGCTTAGAGGAGGAGGAGGACAACATCGTGGGCACTTTCTTCTCTGGGACAAAGGGGAGAGTCATTGCTTTAAGGACCTTTTGCCTGGATGAGGTAACTAAGCTGCAAATACAAGCAGGCTTTAGTGAAAGGCCATCATCTCCAAGCTGCCCTGGCACCCCAGGGTGCCTCGCTGTCCCAGGAAAATGATCCCAGGAAATGCCCTGGTCTGCTGAGCAGGCTGTGGGAGGGGAGCAGAGTGCAGGGGCACAGGTGCTGCTGCTCTGGGGAAAGTAAAGCAGGTGCTGGAGCCACGAGCCTCGTGCTGTGCACTCTCTGTGTCTCTTGGCTCTGCCTGTGCTGGGAGGGACATGTATGGGGGAGGACAGAGCATAAAGAAATACTTGATCCGTTGTCGAAGGACTCACAGGGAGACAGGACTCTCTGTGTCTGGAGCGCAGCAACACAGAGGCATTTGTGAATTGCACATATTACAGGAACAGCCCTGGCATTCCAGATGCTCACCCAGTGTGATCTTGCCTGGAGGACAGATGCTTCCTCGGGAGGTGGTGTACGTGGCATCCTTACGCCACATGCAGGATTTCACAGCGCCTGCATCCAGTTGTAACGCCTCATCCTGACTCCTGACAGCACTCTGGGTGCCGGCAATCAGCTTGGCTCCGCTCTGGATGTGGCCAAACACTATTTTTAGCTGATTGATGCGGCCTGGATGGGAGCTGGTTGTGTGCTTTGTGAGGTTATGACACAGCACGTGCATCCTTCTCTCCTCATGCTGCAGGCTTTGCTGAGGCAGCGTGTGGAATTGCTAATGATCCTGGGTAGGAGGCTGTCCTTGCCTTGTTCCTGTGGGAAGTAGTAGGGAATTAAGGCTGAGGGTCTTGTGGTGTCACCTTGTGCAAAATGCTCAAGAAAAATACTTTGAAAAACCTCTCAAATTCTGTAGGTGTGTCTGAAAAGTCTCCTGCTCCACAGCCCCAGGCTGTTTGTGCCCTGGTTTTTATGCAGCCTGTGGATGATGCCTGTGTGCAGCAGCTTAACCCCTTGTGCCAGTAGTGACAGTGTGAAAGGTTTGCAGTGGCCATTAGGAACTTGATGCTTTGTCACCTTCTGTGTGGATGCTCTTTGTGCTTTCAAAAGGGGGGGGGAGGCAAGGTGTTTTTATTTTGTTCTTTGTTTCTAGCAGGTATGGATGGGAAGAAATGCAGCGTGTGGATGTTTTTACCTCTTGTCTTTACCCTGTTCACATCAGCTGGATTATGGATAGTGTAAGTTTTCTCCTGCTGGTTATTTGGGAGAGCAAGTCAGGCTGGGGCAGTGAGAAGTACCACTGAGGCGTGGGCTGTGTCTTAGTACAGAGTGTCTTTTGGGGATGCTGTGTCCTGGAGTTACTGTGTGGCTGGGAAGGCACAGGGTAGGAGCAGGGGCCAGTCTGTGCCAATTCATGGCTTGGAGGATCACATTTTTATCCCTGAGTTTCTGTGCTCCCCAGGCCGAGCTTCTGACCTTGCCTTCTTCCTGGCACGTGTTCCTGGGAGCTGCCTGAGATAGATAGACAAAAATGCAAAAATTCCCTTTAAATATGTTTTCTTTGAATGACTCAGCAGACCTCTTGGAGAAACACTTAGGCCCTGCTTTGGGGTGGAAACTTGAAATCTGCAGCATCCAGCACTGCACTGAATCTGCCAGCAGCTTAATGCTGACACCTCACTTTCTTCCTAACGCTTCTTGCCAAAAAGCACACAAGACATGCATTTCCCTGAGCTGGGCTCTCTCCAAGCATGCAGGCAGATGACTGCAGCATGAATTTGGGAGCAATAAATGTGTGATCAGCAGCTATGCTCAGCCTGAGAAGCATTTATCTTGTAAGATGTGGCTTTGGCTATGGTCTGTGGATGTTGTTTCTCAGCAGCCTGACCTCTATTGCTTGTTGTTCTTCTTGTCCTGTCCCCTCTGTATGAAAACAGCTTTTGTGGAGGGAGGGCCATGGTAAACCTGATGAATCCAATGGTTCAAATTAAAAATTAAAACATGGCCTTGGGTGGTTTTTTTTTAAGGCAGCTCAGTTCAGTGACCCTGTTTGTCTCCCTGACCTGCAAACCAGATGCAACACAAAGGAAGGCACATGGCTAGGCTGGGAAATAAGCAAAACTGCCTGCTTGAGCAGAGAGAGGCACAGGCTGCCTCCAGCAGATCCTGCCAGTAAGCTTTGAGACACTTAATGTGTTGTTTGGGTGATATTTGGAATGGAAGCCAGGATGAGGTTTTACACTACTTTCATCTTTTTTTTTTCTTTCTTTCTTTTTGACAGGTACTTTATAGCAGTGGAAGATAACAAAATTCTCCCGCTAAATGTACCAGACAGGTAAGAGCTGGTTATGGCTTTATGTTCAATCTGTTGTTTCTTTAAAATAATATAACAATTAAAACTAAATGGAAAAGAAAACCTTGAATCTTTATTCCTATGCCTATGTCTCTTAGGAAACCTGGTCCCAAAAGACCACCTTATATAAGGTAAGTGAATTATTTTCTTCCAGTTACTGTTCTGATTAATGGTTTTTATTTATGTGTCTTTACCATCCTAGAGTTACAATGACACACTTTATATTTTCAAGTATTGCAGGTGATGCACCTCCTGCAAGCTGTGTGTTTAGTCAAGTCATGAACATGGCAGCATTTCTAGGTAGGAATGTTTCTTTCTCGGTTTAAGAGTCACTGAAACATAAGTAAAATCCCATACATACTGTTCTGGAATTAGATGATGTGAAATCTTTTAAACTGTACACTTTCATTTCTGCTTCTTCCCATGGCAAAAAAAGAAACATAGTGAGGGAAATATAACCTTCCAGACTTCAAATGTGTCATGGGAGATGAGATGGAAGGTGACTGTCTTGCCCGTGGTGATCATGAAATGGTTGAGTTTAGAATTTTTGCTGTAATGAGAAAAAAGGACAACAGAGTGGTCCCCCTAAATACCCTGGGAATATGCTTTTGAGGTCTAAAGAGTCTGCAGTTGCTGGTCAGTCTTTAAGAACCACCTTATTGAAGCACAAGGGCAGGCAATCCCACTATGTGGGATTGTGGTCAAGAAGTGGGGCAGAAAAAGCTCGGCTGAGCTGGGAACTTCTTGTGGCACTCAAGAGGAAAAAGCCAGTGTACGATCTGTGGAAGGAAGGTCAGGCTTCACGGGAAGATTGCAGAGCTGTGAGTAGTATGTGCAGGGAAAAGATGGGAAAAGCTCAGTTAGGTTTGAAACTGGCCAGAGTAGTTTCAGACAACAAGAAGGGTTTTAGTTTTTACGTATGTCAGTGGCAAAAGGAGATCTAAAGAAAATATTGGATGGATACTTGTTGAAGACTTGTAACCTGACTTATAGGGATGAAGAAGTAGAGGCATTCAGCGTTTTTTGTTGTTTGGTGTTTTTTTTGCCTCAATCTTTAGTAATGCTGATGGACCTTGGGCTGCCCAGTTGCCTGAGTTGGAGGACCACAAGTTTGAGAGCAGTGGTTCTCCATTTGTGGCCACTGGAATTATAAGGGACCAGCTATATCAGATGAATGCTGATGGGATTCATCCCAGAGTCCTGAAGGAGCTAGTGGATGTTTTGGCAGGGACCCTCTCAATCATCTACCAAAGGTCTTGGGAGTCTGGGGAGGTCACTGCCAACTGAAAACCAGCCAAGGTTATTCCAATCTACAAGAAAGGCATGGGGGAAGGCCTGGGGAACTAACAGACCTGTTAGTCTAACCTCGGTTCCTGGAAAAATTATGGAGATTATATGGAGACATTTAAAGAATAATGCAATTCCTAGGGCCAGTTCTGTTCAATATTTTTATCAACTGTCTGGATGCAGGAGGTGAAGGCGCCATTATAAGTTTGTTGGTGATACCAACCTGGGATGTCCTGTTGACTCTCTTGAGGAACAAGATGCCTGTCAGAGGGACCTAGATGACTGGAACAGTGGGCAATGATTAATGGGATGAAATTTAACGAGTCCAAATCTCCATCCTGCACCTAGGATGGAGTAACTCTGGGTTCAAGTATAAATAGGAAGAGGAGTGGCTGGAGAGCAGCCCTGCAGAAAGGGATCTGGGGGTGCTGGTTGGCAGCAGCTCAGTGTGAGTCAGCAGTGTGTGCCCCAGTAGCCAAAAGGGCAAACCCTATCCTGGGGTGCATCAAACACAGCACTATCAGCCCCTCAAAAGAGGTGATTATCCCACTGTCCTCAGCATTGGTGCAGCCTAAATACCATGTGCAGTTCTAGGCCCCACAACTTAAGAAGGCTGTGAAGGTTCTTGGATGTGCCCAGAGGAAGGTAAAAAAGCTGGTGGAAAGGCTGGAAGGAATGTCCTGTGAGGAACTTTGGGTTTGTCTAGTTTAGAGACAGAGAGGCTGAGGGGCAACCTCACTGCTCTCTCCAGCTTCCTGAGGAGATGAAAGAGAGAGGGAGGTGCTGATCTCTTCTCCCTGGGATCCAGTGACAGGGCACGTGGGAATGGTTCAGAGCTGCACTGGGGGGGTTTAGACTGAACATTTCTTTACTGAGAGAGTGGTCAAACACTGGAACAGGATTGCTAGTGAAGTGGTCGATACCTCAAGCCTTGTCAGTGTTTAAGAAGCATCTGGACAGTGCCCTTAATAACATGCTTTAACTTTTGGTCAGCCCTGAATTGGTCAGGCAGTAGGATGAAATGATTGTTGTAGCCCCCTTCCAGCAGAAATAGTCTGTTCTGTTCTAATCTCTGCTTTGTGGGTAAAGTCAGACTTTCCTCTGCTGTATTTGTGTGCTTCTGAGAGCTGCTTTTACCTTGTACCACTGGCCACTTCAGTTATGTCAAAGCTATAGGAGAAGAAAACAACAGAAATCTGCTAGAAATGTAGAAATTACTGAAATTGAAAATGCCATTGTTTTGCACAAAATGCATTTAATTCCCTTTTGTAATTCCCATCAAGTTTTAGAAAAAGATCACGTAATTCCAGGATTCTGTACTGTAAAATAGAAATTAAAGAGTTCCTGCATGTGAGATCAAGGAGTCCCAGGGTGGCTGTCCCAAACAATTAGCTGGGGATGAAAAAAAAGAAATCCCCTTTTTGGGGGGGAACAGAGTTTTCTTGTTTTCAAGGATTTGGAGTGGATTGATTCACTAGAAAAAATCGTAAGAGAGTAAATTGAAACATCATTTGCAGTTTGCATGAAAGTGGGTATTTTTCACTTACTGCGCTCTTATTTTCCTAAACCACGTTTTTGGTATTATACCAGGGGTTTGGTGTAAAATACAGATCTAATTTGCTAAGGCAAACTATTTACAACAATATGACCTGCATGCTGTCAGTTTGAGCATGAGAAGGTGTTTGACAGCAACCAGGAAATTTCCCTGTTTGACTAAATAGCTTTTTAGTGATCTGGTTTGAATCCCCTCTGAAGGCCAACTGTTTGCCTGGTTTTCTGTGTTGTTCCATGCAGCATTCCCTATGGAGGGGAAGAATATACATTTTTAATACCTTCTGGGGTTATGTAATATCCTATGATATATCATGTATTGTATCTATCATGTATCATATAGCACTCGGGGTAATTGTAAGCTTGGAAGGACTGTTGTTCTGTTTTCTGTGGAAAATTACTGCAATATTTTGGCTTATGTTCGTGGGAACAGGACTTGTTCCAAAGGAGGAGAAGAGGCAGTGGGCATTATGGTAAAACCTGCAGAAATATGTATGTGCCACTCATATGTTTTTAATACAAGTGGTGTTTGACATACCTCCCTCAGGAGAGCTCGGTGCTCCTCAGTGGAGCGAAACAATGGAAGCCCAGCTGCCACGAATTGAATGCATGGTGTGTATGTGATAGACTGTGTGCTGGGAGCTTCACAGGCAAACAGGAAGGTGTTCTTTCCCCCTGAAAATTTGCAACCCAGCTCCTAGACAAAACATGATGACAAAAGGAAGCCTGGAGCTCATGTAATTAACCAGACTACAAGAGAAATGCTTCCTGGTTTTAGTCTCAGCCCAACTAAGCAGGAAGAGGCACTAAGGTGACATGCAGTGAACTCTGCCCTCAGGGTACAGAGATGGGGAGGGATCTGTGAGCTCCCAGCCTGCTGTTTACTGCAGCAGGTTCTGCCTAATGACACACCTTGCGTTCTGTTTCCTTCTCAGCGCTTGTTGTGGCTGTCCTGCGCTTCATTCAGCTGAAGCCAAAGGTGCTAAACCCTTGGCTGAACGTCAGCGGCTTGGTGGCACTGTGCTTGGCCTCTTTTGGGATGACCCTACTCGGCAACTTTCAGGTACTGCACTGCAGGCTTGGACCGCTCTGTCTGTGATGTGAGTTTCCTGCTTTTCCAGCAGATCTGCTTAGGTCTTTGAACTACCTGTGATGTGAGCTCAGGAGATAACATGTCTGGCTGTGCCCCAGTCCTCTTTGTACCTGCTCTGCCACCTCTGTCTGCCACTCACGTGGCTCCAGTGACATGCTGAGATGAAGGGCCACAATAATTTTTCTTGTATTTCCAGCAGGATTTTCGCCTGCCTGCTTACACTTGACCTGTCCAGAGCCATAGCAGGAACCTCTTGAATGTCTTGAGCCCTGGGATTTGGCACAGATGGTCCTGGGTAAAAGAATGGAGCGGGAAGTTTACATACGCATCTGTGCGAACAGATGCGCAGCTGCCCATACAGATTTAGCAGACAGTTCAGCGTCCTTCATTTAAAATATATGTTGCTTTAAATCTGCCTGCTGCTGATTCTTAGACCTGCCAGGAGAGGGACATGGCAGCGGAGCGCTACGATTTCTAATATGATGGGTGCCTGGATGAGGGCCCTCCCGTTCTTGGTCTTTGCAACATTACACAAACAAACCTGTGCCACATCTCCAGGGGTGGATGTCCGCTGTGTTCATGGGTGCGTCTCTTAGGTCTGCAGTGAAAGTTAAGGCATTCGAGTCAGTGGCACTTGGGTTTCCCCATCCCTTTGCTGACTCTGATGCTCTCCCTCTCGCTGGGGTGCAAGTAATGACCCCAAATAATGGCAGAATCTGATAAAGGTCAGTGTAGGCTGGCTGCTTTCCTCACTTTGCAGACAGGGAGCCAATAAGAAAAGGTACTTGTTTTGTAAAGGGTGAGTACCCCCTTGGGTTATAGAGTAATTGCAGGAACTTTGTGTCTTTTACAGTTGACTTCTTTTTTCCTTATGAATGAGGTGTGAGATAATTTGACTTTTATGGACCTGGTCTTCCAGGTTATAAATTCTGAACTAATTATCCACTCTGTGTTAGTCATCTGTATCCTTGCTTAGATCTTTTGCCAGACATGAAAGCATGTGGTAATGAGAACTTAGTCTGTGCTAAGATGACTGCTAAGATGAATGTGGCATTAAATCATATTTCTGGAAAATTACAGGTTTGTTGGTTTAGAGGAACATTATAACTGTGAGTCCCTTGCAGTGCAGAGTCCCTTGGGAAAAGCAGCTCAATCTTATTTTTGCCTGTACTATGATTTGGACCTACCCTTAGAAAAAACTCAGAGAGGAGAGGATCAATGGAGGCACAGCACCAATATTGTTATTAGACTGTATCTTATTTGATAGGGATTTGTAAAATCACCGAACAGGAATTGAGGCTGCAGGAAGAAATTACAGACTGATGGTGTCTTTTCTGAAAAAGCCTCAGAGGCAGAGGGGAAAGGGAAATTGTTTGGCTTAATGTTGGACTTGGTGAATGATTTGCAGCCTCGAGGGGTCTCTTTGCAGACTCTTGCTTATTGAACCTGCCTGCCTTTTAGCCTCGCAGTATTGCACAGTCACTGTGCCCTGCGAGACATGGCAGCCCAAGGAACAGAGAAGCACTTGCACTCTGGAGACATTGGGTTCATTTGCCTCGGACCCCAATGGTCAAGGATGCGCAGGAAAGGGAATTTGTTTGGAGAATCTGCCAAACCAGGAGCATGTACTTGGGTTTTGGCATGTGCTAGCTCAGTGGAGGTGTCAGGGCTCTGGCTACCCGCTGACCCAGGCAGCACTGCTCCATGCAGCTGGCACTGAAGACTGCACAATTTGCATCCATTGCAAGGAGCTGTACAAGGCCCAGGGGATTGTCTTTGCCTGCCCCAACCGTTGCTTTGAGCCAGGGAAGGATTTATTTCGGAGCTCTGCATTTGTGAGTCTTGTCAGGGAGCTGTGGAGGCAGTCCCCGAGCAACTGCATTTTCCACTGTGCTTGAGCTTTGGGCAGAAGATCTGCTCGGCTGTGACAGCTGTCAACTCATCTTGGTTATGTTACACCTTACACCTCTGCCAGAAGAAATGATACAGCATCTCTGCCTCACACCTCAGTGATTCTCACTCTCTCCCGTCCCACCTCACCAGCAATCCAATTAGCTATCAAATAATTCCTATGGTGTCCAAACAATCACTTTTTTTTTGTTCTTAGCTTTCCAACGATGAGGAGATCCACAATGTGGGTACATCACTGACCTTTGGCTTTGGAACCTTGGCATGCTGGATCCAGTCTGCCCTTACCCTCAAGATCAACCTGAAGAATGAGGGGCGGAAAGCCGGGATTCCACGAGTCGCTCTCTCAGCCAGCATCACCCTCTGCGTGGTGCTCTGTATCCTTTTGTCTGGTTCCCTGGGAATCCAGGTGTCATATGAGTCCAGCGCTTTCTGCGGCAGGGAACATTGGCTCTTCTCACATCTGTCCTAGCATCTCAAACAATTTAGGAATGCTACTCAGTTTGTCTTCATGGCACTACCCTATGATTGGCTCACTTTCCTAGTTGTGTTTTACCAGGATGCACGGGTTCACAGATGGGCTCAGTTCCCTCATAAATGTTTCTGAAGCTTCTTAGTTAGTGATATCCAAAGTGGTTACAATACTGAATAGTATCTGTGTGATTTAATGGCACCACTCTTACCTACACAGTAGCATTTAAGACTGTGCAAAATATTGAGATAAAAATTCCCAGGAGAGCAAAGGAACAATGGAAGAAATAGGGTTTCTGAAGATGAAAATATTTTGACGTGTTTGTTGAAATGCTCACGAGTGCTATATCCAGCTCTGCCTTTTAAGACAGTTATCACAGTCAAGAGCTGCTGGGTGACGCGGACTTCAGGTTAAAACTAGGTGCTTTACAATGAGATTTGTGCTGTGGGGTCTGTGGCCACTCAGACTGGATGTATATGTGACTTCCTCTACACCTTGTGCCTGTCTGCCTCACTCCAGCCCTTCTGTTCGCACCAGCACTGATGTGCTCTGGGTGTTTATTTGGGGTGGATCCATTTGATGAATAGTTGCATCAGCATTAGTGCTGGGTTAAACAAGAGGGCAGAAATAAATGCTGAGGAGTAAGCTTATCCCCCTCTTTGGGGAACAGCCTGTTCTTAATACAATTCCTTATTGACCTGTCTGGGTTTGAACGTTTCAGCCAGTGTCCGGAGGAATAGCAGATTGACAGGAAGATGTGACATCAGTCACCTCTTCAGCTTCCTTGAAAAAATTTGTAGCTGGGCATCAGGCTTTGGTGTACATAACGTGGGAGATGCCTGGTTCTTGTGGTGCTCCCCTCCTCCCCTTGCCTCAAGCCCATAGCTCCTCATTGTGTGTCTGGGGTAGGGCTGCATGCAGGGAGCTCCCGCTGCGCTGACGTCTCCAGAGGTTTCTGCTAAGCTGGGAGCAGGAGCAGCCAGGTAAGCCAGGGCATAGCTGTTCCTGTACTGACACGCTGGGTGTGCCCAGCCCTCTCCAGCTCTTCCTGGCCTTTCCCAGCTGTCTGCTCAGCACTGAAGGCTTTTTGTGAAAGGGGGCAGGCTGAGGCAGGAGTCCCGTTCAGCACCCTCCCGCCAGCTTTGCAATATGTCCAGGGGACTGGCTCCTGATTCCATGCAGCTTGTGCATAACCCTTGCACTACAGGAAAAACAGAAGATCCTTAAAGCCAGACACAAAATGCTGTTTGCTGAAGTGAAGCTTTTGTTGCTTACACTAAGGCCAAGAGGAAAAGTCTCCAATTACCTGCTGTTGTGCAGATAAAGCATGGGAGAGGCTGCTGGTTTGTTTGTTTTACCTGTGAAGATGTGTGATCCTGCACACTTGGAGTGCAGAGGAAATCCTGACAGACATGGGAGATGGTAGGTTTAGAGGAGATGTGCTCTGGGCTAAGGCAGGTCCTCAGCTCAGGAAGGGAAGCTCAGAATTGCTTTTGTGGAGTGCTGCAACACAATCCAAGGCGCAGCAGTGAGACCCTGATGCCAGGCACGAGCAGTCCAAGCACATGGGCACGTGAGCCTGGAGGACAGTTTCTGGCCCTGACAGTGTTTAGTTTTCCTTTCAGTATAACATGCTTCCAGATTTCACAGGAAGGGATTATTTTGCAGGTGATCTAAAGAGAATGAAAGATTTCACCATGAAGGTTGAAAGGTGTTCCCACTGTCTGTGGTACAGGGATCTGATCTAGTTCCCACTGGGAGGCTCTTGGCAGGTAGGGGCCCACAGCCAGATCACCAGCTTGCTGGCTCTGTCCCTGGCTAGTTGGATGCTCAAGCAAGGCACTTACTTCTCTGCATCTAAGTCTTTTCCTCTCGGAATGTTTATCAGCCTGATCTGGAATCAGGAAGCCCTGGTATAGGAGAGCTGCTGTGCTCATCACGGGACACCTGACATCCTCTTCTTCTCTGGCATCCCATTCACACTCTCTTCATGATGGCTGGGTGGGTTGACGGTCATCTGTGTGATTTTGATTGTTTCAGATTGTCTTCCCTGTTGGCTTTCTATCATACTGGTCGGTGTCTCTGCTCCCATTAGTTCTCCTTGACCTTCCTCTTCCAGATTTCATCCTCATGGCACAGGGCATTCACATGCATGCTTCCAGGATCCAGTGGGGCCTGGTGATGTGCTTCCTGTGCTACTTCGGCACCTTTGCAGTGGAGTTCAGGCATTACAGATTTGAGATAATTTGCTCTGAATACCAGGAAAACTTTCTGAGCTTTTCTGAAAGCTTATCAGAAGCCTCCGAGTACCAGACAGATCAGGTGTAGCCTGTCCTCTGGCAGGGGGGGAGGGGGGCAGGTGTGGTCTCATGGGTTAAACATAACCTCATTTACATTTTTTTTATGAGTTTGTTTTCATGTGCAATCACGGTCGTATTGCCAAAGGGCTCTGAGGGTGGCTGTCTCGCTAGGAGCCAAACAAAAGTAGGTGTTTGCTGGAAGAGGAGCGGATCCTTCTCAGTGGCAGCATGAGAAAGCACAAGCTGTTTAGTTTATGCTACCAGGGTCTCTCTGAGTGGCTCTGTCACACCCCTGTTGTTCAAAACGTTCCACAGCCAGTCCTTGCGATGCCCCTTTGAGACAGGTCCTCCTGACCCTACTCTGCAGAGGAGGTGAAGGAAGCAGAATTCTTCGGGCACCAAGAGTCCTGAGGAGGAGTCACCAGTTCCTGAATCACCAGACTGCATCTTTTGTGTCTTTCCCGAGTTGTTTTCTTTGCTGCCAACTGGGGTAACTTGAAAGGGTGAGAAAGAGCATCTGTTTCTTCAGAATTTGGAATCAGACAGAGGAAGACTCCAACTGACTGGCTTTTCTGGCAAGCAGGCAGGCATTTCTTCGGTCCTGGAAAGGAGCTGACGGTAAACCTGGGTTTGGAAGAAACTGTGCTGTGATCAGGAAGCAAGACTCGGCCAGTGCTGCCTTGTAGCTGGGCAGATCGTCCCCAGGCCAGAGGAGATGACACAGTGGGGTGCTGTGCTTGGCTTCATGGTTCAGCCTCAGCAGTGGGGACTGGGGGAAGTGAGGTGCTGAATGAAGATGAGAATGTCTGTGTGCTCTGAAGATGACCCAGAAAAGGCTGCTCTTCCTAAGTGTGTAGTGCTTCCACCACACATCGTGTATAGTATTTCAAAAGCTTTTCTTTTTTTTTGTTTTTTAACTTGAAGGGGGGAAAACATTGTGTTAGAGGCACTGGGCTTGTCTGCAATGAGAACAGCACCACTGCAGGTGGTTCTGGACACAAGGTTTGTTTTCACTCCTTGTGCACTTACAAGCCAAACTTCAGACATGCTGACAGTAGGGCCTGGGTTCTGGACCCCTCAGTGTGGTCAGGTGTCCTGAGTGGAGTCTGCCACAGGCTTACATGGGCTTCCAAGGTGCAGGGAGGCGGTTCTACCCCCAGGGGTGGGTGATGTGGCCTGAGGGCTGGAGGTGAAAAAAGGGAACAGCCAAAACCAGATGGGATTCTTCCTAAAGGGAGGTTTTCAAACAGAACGTCTGTTTTCAAAGTAAAACCAGGAGCTCAAAGCCCATTTGAAAACCTCATTTTGGGAAGGCTGCTCTATTGGCTGGGGAGTGATGGGAATTGCTTCTCATGAACGTGGCTCCTATTTTCTTCCACAGATCAGACTCAATTTATGTTGGCATCTTGTCTGAGCTGCAGGAAAATATGCAGAAATTAACATGGTAGGAAAAGGCCTTTGAAGGGGAACTGTACCGCTCTGTGGCATTTCTGACAAGAGAGGGAAAAGGTACAAGGGCATTCAGTCTTCTGCAAAGGTCAGAGGCCTCTCCTGAAAGGAGAAATAGTTGAGACAAACTAATGTCAGCAGACAGCTTTCAGCCAGCCCTTTATCTTCTGTGCACCAAAATTTGTTCTCAGGCAGCTGTTATAAATCCAGAGGACTTCCAGCCAACAGAGGGTTGTTGTGGATTGCTGAAGGCTTCTGCCTTGAAGCAGTGTCATTAGTGGAAAGCTTTCCTGGATGGATGTGCTGAGGGTGGCCCAAGGACACAGCAGTGAAAGGTGCTGGGCTCCCCAGCAGCTCATCCAGGGAGCTCCTCCTGGGCGTGGACAGTTCGGAGAATGTGCAGGTGGGGATCCTCTTACATAGGCACACACACTCAATCCATATGGAGCACAAAATAGCAATTTGTTGTAAGGGTGTTTTACTGTAAATAGTCCACTGACTTTTGTTTCCCTAATCAATTAATATTTTCAGTTTATCATTTTATATTTTGTAATTTTATCAAAAGAAAAAAGATTATGTGATTATTTTTTTTTCCTTTTTCTCCTTTTCCTATATGCAATCCAATCTGAACTTCAGGTTTTTAGTGGTAACTCTGTACATTTCTTAGAGTATTTCTAACAGCACATTTCAGTACAACTAAATGACAACTGATATACACTAAAACATGACCACTAAATAAAGTGCTTTTATGGAGAAAGTGAGTTTTATTTTTGTCCCCTACCCCAAGCATAGCTTTTTGATGGCAAACGCAAAACAAAAAGTGAGTATTTACAGTGTAATGATTAACATTATCATTTAAGGAAGCCAGGAACTATTCAGCCATGCAGATACACTTATTTTAACAGCACTAATTAGCTGGCTCTTTCTAGGAGCAGGATCGCACTCATTACACAGCCCAGAAAGGCATCCAAAACCAGCTGCCCCACAGCCTGACCTGCTACTATCAAAGATTTAGAAGGACAGTGCTGGCATGATGTAGTTTCCTCCCCCGATGCCCACCTCTTCCTTGTCCTTTACACAGCAGCCTCCATCAACAGGGAGAGATGTAGGTGTAGATCAGAGTTCAGGAAGGCAGCACACATGTTAATATTGTATTTTCTGTGTCGGTGAGGGCAAGCTCAAGTTGCCAGTGCTCAGTACGCAGCAAGTGACTCCCACACACAAAGTGCCAGCAGCAGGGAACAGGGATTTCAGACTGCCTCTGCCTCCGCTCCTACCAGGGATAGCCTACCTGTGGCTCTCACTCCTGCACCCCCACTGAGCCCCAGCTGAAACCCGAAGGTGGTCAGGGAGGTAATACAGCTTCCTTGGCAGGACTAGGCTGCTGCCTTAGAGAAAAGACTGGGGAAGGTGAAAGCAGGGCAACAAAGTGTTTGCAGATTTAAAAAAAAAAATAATTTGCCTTTAAGTGCTGGGATCACTGGTGATAGACAGGAAGGCTAAATACTGTGATGTAGTGAACACGATGAAAGCAAAGTTGTTTTTTTTTATTTACTACATTAGGAAAAGCTCCATGACCATCTGATATACACTGGCACAATTCTGGTAGGGTGAAAAGGTCAGGGGTTTAATTCTCATTAAATGCAGCAGGATGTCCCCCCTGGGAGCAGTCTGTCAAGGTTTGCTCACAGCTGACCAGTGCTATGAATGGGTGATTGGGTGGTGTTGGCTACTGAGGAGGAGCTTCATGGGTTAGTGCTGAGATACTTCAGAAATGGAGCCAAGCTGACTTTGGTGTTCAGCCAGTTATATCCTATAGCCCAGCACCACAATGCAGCAGTGGAGTGTGTCCAGAATTTAATTTTTAAAGCCATACTTTATCTCATTCTGGTAGGCTGGCTGTGTAGCTCTAAGCAGCCTCCATATGCAAGTTGTTCTGCTTTATACCTAGACCTGCTGCAGATATAGCCAAGATATATGTTGTTCTTCGTCTAAAGAGCCTGCCATGCAGCAAGGGCTGGCTTTTTCTGTGTCAGCTACTGTATTATAGCCCACAGTTGGCATTTTCCTTTGGGAATCCTAACTTTGAAAGCTTTGACTTAGCCAGCAACCCCATTTGCAGGGAGAAGATCATATCCCCTCATGGTTGTCAGGGGTGCCTCTGGGACAAGGGGACATAAACCTTATTTGCAGACTGCTGCTAAAAATGACAGAGCTCATGGTGGGGCATCTCAGCACCAGATTTCAGTGGGTGACTCTGAAGGAAGCATCTCCTTAGCTATCTCCTAGCCAGGAAAGGGGAGGAACAGCAGGGCTCACGGGTGCTGCTCCTCACCCTGTTCCCAGCTCCCGCTGACAGCAGGCCTCCGTCCTACTGCGCAAGGGACTCCACACTGCACTCTCCATCCATACCTGCCTGCACTGGTTGTGGGTCCAAGACATGATGCAGATTTGGTTTTAAATTCTGATTATGGACAAAATTACCTAACGTTTCACAAGGACAATTCTGGTGAAGCACAGTCTTTCGTGCGTGCACCGCTTTCCCTAAGTGGAGGAAGGCAGGAAAAGTTCGGTGAAAGATGAGATGAGGCTGTAATACGATTTCTCATCGTCTGTCAGTCCCGCGTTGCCTGGTCTGATCACCACAGCCACGTGAGTATCCGCTTCCTCGGCCGCATTGGCTTCTGAAACAAACAGAGGTGGGGAGAGCGGAGGTGAGATCTGCTTACCGACCTCTTCGCATCAGGGTCTTTAAAAGCATTTCAGTGCTTTGGGGATCTTCAAGCCTTAAAGGTTGAGAGTGAGAAAGCACAGTTTGCACGTGGTGCTGCAGGGCTCCAGAGAGGAACCAGCTCCCGGCAGACCTGCTGCGGATGGCTGTAGCTGCCACGTAACATGAGCGAACAGGAACCGGCTGCCTCACCATCCCCTCCCCTCTCCCAGCTAATGGCTGTCCAAGGCACCTTCCAGCCTGAGATTCCTGTCACAGGGAAGCTGGGCTATGGTCAGGCTGTGGCATTAGCGAGTCAAACCCACACTCCACCCTGGTCCAGTCACTGCTCACGAGCTTCTTTTTGCTCCCTGAGTACAAGAGGAAATCCAAGGAGGTGATCCAGGGAAAAGGAGGTAACTACAAGCTCCCAGCAGCTCTGGGAGGGCTGGGGAGGAGATAAGGACTGACTCCTGGGGACTGGGTTGGTTTAAACTGAGATTGCAACCCAGTGCTATTTCTACCAGAAAGATGTTTCCAGCAAAGGCAAGCAATAAAATTAGCTTCCCAATCCTGGCTTTTCTAGGGGTCAAGTCTTGGCAACCAGGGGCAATGTTTTCCTGCTGCTGAACACAACCTAACTGTAAGTGGCACAAAGAACCAGCCACCAGCATGTGCCATGTAGCAGCACAGCTTTACATCAGTTCCTCTGAGCACGGGTCAAACCACTGACCCTGTTTGTAAGTGGGACATGCCAACTGCTTCAGCAAATGCTCTGCTCTGCTTTAACAGTCTCTCCTTGCTTGCTGGTGCAAAGGCAGGTTTTCTACTTGACCTATTTTCCCTCGCTGCAGCGCTGCTCACAGACATCCCACTGCTGTGTGCAAGCCCGGGTGTGTAAGGAGGGAGGATGGCAACAAGCTAGAAGGGAGGTGCTGAAGCAAAGCGGTGTGTGCAGCGTTTCTGGGGTGCTTGTGACAAGTCAGCAGCACGTGTTTAAAGAGCACCTGCCTCCCCTGCACAGGTGAGAACCACTAGGATTAGCAGACTACCTACCTCGTGGGACATCCGTCAGGAAGAGGATGTTGTTGGTGGCGCACCCAATGCTGGCAGCAATCCTCCTGTAGCTCTCACTTTCTACCTTGGGGCCTATTTTGGTATCGAAGTGGCCATCAAAGAGCTGAAAGAGACAAAGAAGCACAGGCCATTGCTGAGTGCCACCTTGAAGAGCAGGGCTAAACCTCACTCCTCAGTGAGCCCTCCCCTTTCCTTTCTACCACGGGAAGCAGGGGCTGATGCAGCCATGCATAGTCAACTGGCTGAGCTTAACTCCCATGGGTCAAACCCACTGCCCAACCCTCCCATCCCAGTCTCCATTCACCGAGTGTTACAGCAAGGGCGCTTGTGGGAGGGGAGTGCTCTGCAGAGGGGGAAGCTGTAAGGAAGGTGGTAAGGTTATCTACCTCTAGGATATCACCTTCTGTAGAGTATCCAAACAGAAGCTTCTGGGCTTCAATGCTGCCTGAAGAGTAGATATAGACCTTCATTCCTGCTTCCCGCCACTTCCGGATGGCTGGAACCACGTCGTCGAAGATCCTGGAGCAAAACAGGACGGTAGTTAAGGGCAAATTCCAGGGGCACCTGCAGAGACACCTTTATGCAGAGACACTGTGACAACTGTCCCATTAGTTTGCAAGGGGACTTCATTCTGAATAAGTTCAGAGGTCCTGCAACCAGGGAGTCTGTTTCAGCAGCAGTGATGTACTCTGAGCTCTGGCCAACTGAGCAGCTCACTGACTGCTATGCAGACAGCAGCTTTGACGAAGTGCTCCAGACATCTGGCAGCCCCTTCAGTGTGGGGAGGGAAGGGAAGGTTGGGGAAAATGGCATTCCATCACTTTTCTCTGCAAGGGAGCAATAAAGGGGAGATGGCAGCGAAGACAGGCTCTTGCATTCTGAGTCCCACCTGCCTTGCAAGCAACAAAGACTTCCCTCTTGCTAAGAGCTATGGCTGTAAGCTGCATCCATATGGGGCAAAGTCACAGCATGGGTTCCAGCCCAAACCACGCACAGGGAGGAGCTGAGACAAGGCTGCAGCTGCAGGGCCGAAGGAGTGGCACTGTACAAACTCTTTGAAGCCAGACAACAACTCAGGGAAGGAGTGTCCCCGAAGGGACTGAGGTCAGAGCTACTCTGTACAGCGACTGGGTCGGGTTGTACAGTACTACCATGGGCCAAATGTGTCCCTGGCTCAACTGTACCATAGAGGGTGAGCCACCTCTCCTTCTGTAGGCAGCAGCATCTCTCCCCTTATCCTTCTGGCCTTGCAGAGTGCTGGGAGAGTCTAGCAATGGACTGACAAGCCTCAAAACGTGAGCTCCATCTAACTCTGTGGAGTAGCCACCTGAAGACAAGCCCAGCCACAGGGAGCAAAGCTGTGAGAAAAGGAAGGAGGACGAAAGCCAAGGCAACTACTAATGGACATGTCTGTTGGATCCCTCATATGCTTCTCATTTATACCATGAGATCTCTACAGTGCACCATGCACATGTAAGTAAAAGTTCTTTGTGTGCAAAGGACATTTACAAGATGACCCATTTACTGGGGGAAAACTGAAGGCTAGAGGATGCCCAAGAGGGACAAAGTGAGGCTGACAGTAAGTCCCTCAATAATACGTGGGATGGTTGGTAAGGAAAGGCCACAAAGCCTCACAGAGGTAGGGAAAGGATCTCAGTCTGATGTGGTAGAAGGTTGGAGGGAGGAGCTGGAGAAGATGTGATCCCAGTCCAAATCATAGCCTTCCCACCTGTGCTGCACAGCTGTCTGTGGCCAAGGCCCAAAGTTACTGCCCTGAAAAGGGAATCCGGATGCCTAAAGAAAGAGGACTCACATGCAAATGGAGGTGTCGGACTGAATTTTGCGGATTTGCAGCAATCAGCTGGCCCCTTTTTCATCTCTAGCTTCTTTTCACTTTTTTCCCATGGTTATTTAATAGTACCTCTGCTGTCAGCTGAAAATATTTTGAGGTTGTATGGCAGAAACTCCCAGCCACCCTTGTGTTTTCATGTGCTGAGTTCAGCACCTGGATTTCAGACACTGATACGCCAGATACAGCTGGGCAAGGAGGAGACCTTAGAGACTTCCCTCCTTAGATGAGGCTAAGCACAAGGCTTTCTACACAGTTTTTGTGTCACTGTAAGCCTTGTCTTATAAATGAAACCAACTGTCTCTTTTCACTTGTTTTTGAGTTTTGTTACTTTCTCTGGTGGATGTTTACATTTTTCTGTGAGCTCATTTTCTTCTTCCTCATTCTTCCTTTGACAAAACACTCTGTAAATTTTAAGGCTTCTCTTACTTACTTTGAAATGCAAAGTTTAGCCAAGTATTTTGTAACCTAAATAAGAAGATCAAGGCTTAGCTGCAGTTGTCCCTACTTATGCACTCTTGTGTTATGGCTGAACCATAAAGAGGGACCTGAAGACAAAAAGAAGTGGAAAGGCAGGAAACACACAGGTAAAAGACAAAGCAGGAGGAAACAACTGAAAGGACTTGACCCTGCAACCCTGGCTTGTTTATACTTGTTCCAAAATACAAGTGCAACTCGGGGATAAAAAGTGCAAGATGGAGAACTGTAGGAAGTTCATACTTGTGCTTCAGTCTCTTGGTTTATCAAGAAATTTCTCTAGATAAATATGGAGACATTTTCCGAGTTTTTTAATGCAGTTGTCCCAGATGCTGTGGGAGCAGACTCTCCGCGTGTCATGCTTCCATTACCCTGGTCAGATCCCATCTAGTTTATGGACCCTGCTCAGGTTGCTGGATAACTGGCGGTTCCCCAGCACGTACCTGCCAATTATTCCTTAAGGAGAAACACTCTCGCCTGCTTCTCTTCCCAGTGGGGACTGAGACAACTTGGTCAGTCCTTAGGTTACTGTAAGCTCTTTGTTGCCTAGATCCCATGATTAAGCTCAGTGGATTTGAGTTCCACTGCATGATCGAGTTTGAAATGAAGTGTCTGCAGCTGGTCCCACAACAGCAGTGTCCTGGCTTAAGCCATGACTGAATGCTAACAGTCCATGACTGAATGCTAACTTGTCCACTGAGTCAGTGATCCTATTTGCATTTCTACGTGGGCCTGCTCCCAGGAATAGCTTATGCAGCTATTCTGCTAATAAATGTCTAGGAAAGACGGACCCCACACCTGCCCCACAGGAAGAGGCCCACAATTACTCACACAATTACTCACTCTCCTTTGACGAGCCCGGTCGCGTAGGCTGCCCTCCACATGTGACCCTGCAGCTGCTTCAGTGCTGTGGTCTTCCTGTCCAGGGACATCTGCCAGTGCACATTGTCCACAACCGCCTGGATGACCCGCTCCAGCTCCTCTTCCCCACTTCCGCTCTCCAGAGGGATTGGCACGGCTCCGTCCATGCTGGAGTCCTCCTGAGCCTGGAAACCACCCATGATAAAAAGAGGGGAGGAAAGAGGTGGAGAGGTTTTGACGCCTTTAACGTGGGGAAGTGGTCTAACAGCTGCACCCAGGCACCTCTGTGCAGGACACAGCCTGAAATGCTCTTCACACAAGGGGCTACAACATTGTTTGGATACTTTTCTCAGGGGGGAAATTCAGACTTCGGTAGTGTCTAGAAACACTTGCTTGAATTGTACTTTCCAAACCAAACAATTAGCATTACTGTAGCTGTATTGTAAATACTCCAATGAGAATTACACTTGCTTAAGTATTTAATTACTGAAATTAGGCAAAGAAGCGAATGCATCTGTTGGCTTCAGCCACAGGTCTCAAATTGATGCTGTGTCCCTGTGCAGAGGCAGGAGACGCTACCCTGTGCAGGACAAGTACTCTGCCATCCCTCCACCCTGCTTCCCAAAGAGGTGTGTATTCAACAAGAGAAGGGCATAGTGGAGGCAAGAAGCTGAAGTCTTGGTTTGACAGCTTCCCGGGGGCCGTGAAGACCAAGGCGAGCTGAGAGAAGCAGCCGAGCTGCTGCCTGCCAAACACTAGCCCTTCCCTGAGCACAACCCCAGGCTTTGGGTGTGGGAGACTCAGACCACTGAAGCAAGCAGCCTCCACAGGCAAGGGGCAAAGAGACACAGGGAGTCCGAGTGACCTGAAGCCCGAGGCGTGCCCTGAAAACGCGGAGAGACGGGGTGTGGCTCTGTTACTTAACCTGTTTCCTCAGAAGTCCGACATCCCGCTGGCACTCCTCCTCCTCCCAGTGAGCGCGCAGATACTCCTTCACGTTGTCTTTGATGTAAGGGAACAAGGTCTCCTGGCAGGGAAACAGGCTGTTCCTTTAACCTGGCAGAGGTAAGGCTGACTTGCTTGTAAAGCAACTGTTTGTACATGCTGGTGTGTACAGTTATTTCCCCAACTTAAGTTTCCCTACAGTACTGCAACCTGTGAAAGTGCCTGCCAAGGGTGTCTGCCTGGTCACAGGACAGAGCCAACCTTGGGCCAAGATGAGTGCAAGTGGATTTTTTTTTTTCTTTTGCATAAAATGTTTACGTAGCTGCAACTTTTAAGCCTCAGGATGGAAAGATGGGTGATAACTTTTCCTGGGCTTGCCAAAAAACACCTCAAATGGCAGACGTGACCCCATATTTCCATGGGCCGAGGAGTACAAGGCTGACAATGTATGTACTCTGAATGCATAAATTATGCTACTGTATTTTTTGATGGGGCGCTTGTCCTACCAAAAGGTCATTCTGAAAACATACCTCAGCTTCTCACCAAAGCTAGAGGACCTTTTAAAAAGAACAGTCTAGTCCAGTGACACTGAGCTCCACAGGACACTCTTACAAATACAGTGAAATGGGGTTAGGGAAAAGTGCCACAGGAAAATTACAAACCTCCCCGAAGATCTCAAGGGCAACCAGAAATAATTACAAATTGCTCTCATTAGTGGTGTTTCACAAGTGAGATGCCACAAGCAGCCACTGTGCAGCATCTCTGGGTGAGGGAAGAGGCTCAGGACAAGGGAAAGGGCAGGGAGCTCCTTCCTTTGGGTATAGAGCCAAGCTTTTCTTTATTGGAAAAAAATTAACCTGAGCTCACCTCTCTTCAAAAAGAGACCTATAATTTTTCTCTCCTCTCTGTATGTCACCTATAACTTGCTACTGCATTAAGAAAGCAGTGGTCCTCAGAATATGATATGATAGCAGAACTGCAGAATTTTGTTACTGCAATATTGTGTTTTCCGTTTTGTAAATTTTAAGAACAACGCAAATTGCCTAAAAATTACCACAAACTTGTCTAGGGAAATCAACAGCCTTGTAATACCCCCAGTTACTCTCTCATTTCCTTTACTTTCAAACTATCTTTTTAATCATGGAGGAAATTACAGAGAATCCACTGGGAAATGCAAATGTCCCACTGCCTTGGTTTAACCTCCTTTACAACTCAGATGTCAAAAAGGTCCAAATTGTTTTCCAAAAGCAGTGGCTCATGCTCTTGTGCTGGCAAAGAAAAACTTCCAAAAAGGCTCTCAAAGCACAGTGTATTCCATGATTTGGGGGATTTTAGAAAGGTATTAGTCTTGGCCCACTGGCAAATATCGGACTGTGGACCAAGAAGGGACACCCATGTGAAGCTGGAGTATTGGACAGCCAGGGGGACAAATGATTTCTCAGCAAACACAGCTTGACAGCCCTCCTAAGCCTTCAGAACTGCTTGCAGCAATGTCAAACCCAGCGCAGAAGGGGTGGTGTTTTTACTGACAGTAGACACCTATGTAGCACACTGTAATTAGCCCTGTAATCAAGGGACCAGGATCCGTTTTTCTCTTAATTTCCATGCAAAGTGTCATTAAGTTCAGTGACAATCTGCTCTTTTACAGGAGATCTGGTAAATCCCAGGGGATGCAGTTTATCAATTCACATCTCTCCCCTGCCATCTACATCCACTCTGCCAGGGTGGATGCAGCAAAAGGCAAAACTTGGTGACTTCTAATTAGTAGCCACCAAATACTCTCTTTTCTGGTCTCTTTCCTTAATCCACCCATCAGCTGACTCATGCTATTCCCTTACTTTGCATATTCAGCAATTCTAGCAGTAAAGAAATTATTAAATAAAATCCTTTAATATTAAAGAATAAAAGTGCCTGCAGAAACAGCAGTGGACCTTTTAAAGGAAAGTAGAAATTATGGGGGTGAACTGACAGTCCAAGTGAAATAACTTGCTCCAACCATTTGCAGGATTTCCAGCAGACTGAGTTTTACCGAGAACCAAAACTCATTTGGCCTCCCTGCAACAGGAAGACTTTGGGCAGGAAACTGTCTCAGATGTATTGCATGTTGTTTGCACGACAGCAAAATAGCTTCAAGGTGGATATAAACAGCTTCACTGCTCTGACAGATGCTTAGTAAGAAATCTAAACTGTTCAAACTGTTTAAATTGAAAGATATTGAGGGGAGGGAGGCAGCTTTAATGCCACCTAGGCCTGACGTTTCTTCAAGAGCGCTGGAAGAGCAGGGATGGGAAAGATGTAGGTCATGCTGTTCAGCTGTTAAACCGTGTTAGCAGAAACATCTAGAAAGCCTGTCAGGAGCCTTCACCCGCCATGTGGGTCACAAAGCACCTTTGTAAACCACTGGCTAAAAGGATCCACCAAAACCTACAGTGTCTCGTGGAGAAACACGGGTCTACGGCAGGAGAAGGGATAAATCTGTTCGGTGTCTTAAATACAAACGAATTGCTCGTGAAGCACACGACCCCGGCAGGAACCGAAAGAGGGCTTGGAGAACTGCAAATTCCAATAGCAGCCTGTCCCGATGCCTCCTGCTGGCCTCGCAAGCTTACCGGTGCCCTGGCTTCTGCACCCAAACCAGCATTTCCAACAGTCTTAAGCCTTTTCCTAGGCAAGGGAAAGCCACCTGCACACACTCGCCGTCCGTACAATGCCCCTCCCGGTACGCCCGGGGTGCTCCCTGTGCTGCCGTCCCTCACTGCTGGTGCTGGACACGCGGCTCTGGCCACGCTGGAAGCACCTGGTTGTCCCACCCTCCCGATGGGAAAAGGCAGGGGATAACTCCGAGCTCTTCCTCCAGGCTCCCGGCATTGCCGGGTGCGGTGCTGCAGCTCCAGCCATCAAAGGCACAGCAACGCTCGAGGGCCTTTCCCGGACGAGGCTGCGAGCACTCCAACTACCCTGTATCCACGAAAAAAGATCCCTGACCTGCCCCGAATCCGAGCGGTAGTGCCCTGTTCCCCTGCCCACTTGAAGAGGTGGCCGATCGGCAAGACAACACGTATTTTCTTGCGAGCATTATTGGGAAAAAACGCAGAAAACAGGTCACGGCTTTCCCTCCAGGCGGCAGGCAGCCCGTGGGGTCACGATGGAACGGCGATGCTACGGGAGCCCCCCGCGGTGCCAGGGCCGGGGGGTCACGGTAACAGTGGCGGTGCCAGCGGCGCTCCCGGGCGCCGGGACTCACCTGGACGAAGGCGATGGGGGTGGTGGTGCCCTCGATGTCCAGCAGGATGGCGCGCACCTCCGCCGGCACCGGCAGCACGCCCATGGCAGCGGCGGCACGTGGGGCGCACCGGAGATGCGCGGCGGCGGCGGAGCGCCGCGCCCGCTCTGCCCGCCCCCGGAGCGCCCGCCCCGCCTCGCCCCGCCCCGCCAACGCCTGAATCGGGTTTGTGGGTTACGCGTTACAACGCACCCCGTGCCGCCCCGCCCAGCCCCGGCGCCCGCCCGGCCCGTCCCCCGGTGCCCCCGGTGCCGTCCCCGCCCGGGCACCGACTCCCGGCCCGCCCCGGCCCCGCGCGATGGCGGCCGCTGCAG
>JAWWES010000133.1:16490455-16502955 GCA_035583135.1 Lophotriccus pileatus
CGCGGGCCGCCGGGGGCGCTGCGGCGCCGGGCGGGAGGGCGGCGCTGATTGGCTGCCGGCGCGGGTATATAAGGGCGGCGCAGGCGGTGCCCGGATCTCTTCCGCCGCCATTTTCTCCGGGACGCAGGTCTCCGCTGTCTCAGCCGCTCGCCCGAGCACCCCCGTCGCCCTCGCCCGGCCATGGAGGACGCGACCGAGATGAGCGGCGGCCAGGAGGAGTTTGCCGAGGGCTCCAAGATTAACGCGAGCAAGAACCAGCAGGACGACGGGTAAGGCCGGGGATAATGGGGGGAGGGGGGGGAGGAGGAGAGAGGGAGAGGCGCGTTCGTCTCCTTCGCCCGCCTTGCGGCGCGGGGACGGGGGGAGGGGGGTGGCTCGGTCGCTGGAGAGTGCGAGGCCTTCCTTTCCCACCCCATGGCCGCGCCCGCCTTTGTGTCCCGGGCGGGTGACCCAGTTTCCGCGGGGCGGGGACGGGAGCGGAGGGGGGAGGGGGGGCCGGCCGGGGCCGTGACGTCACCGGCAGCCTATGGGGGCGCGGGGCGGCCCCGCCGCTCCCCCCGCGCTCCCCGCGCCCGCATCCCGACGTACTTCCTGCCCTTCAGGAAAATGTTCATCGGCGGCCTCAGCTGGGACACCAGCAAGAAGGACCTGACGGAGTATCTCTCTCGCTTCGGCGAGGTTGTGGACTGCACCATCAAAACAGACCCAGTCACCGGAAGGTCGAGAGGGTTTGGGTTCGTGCTCTTCAAGGATGCTGCCAGCGTGGAGAAGGTGGGTGGGTTTCCTGGGGATCGGTGGCATGAAGCTGGCTTGTGTTACGGTACAGGTCTGAGACTTCGTCTCCTTTTTTGCTTTTTAGGTGTTGGAACTGAAAGAACACAAACTGGATGGGAAGTTAATAGATCCTAAAAGGGCAAAAGCCCTAAAGGGGAAGGAGCCACCAAAAAAAGTGTTTGTTGGTGGGCTGAGTCCAGATACATCTGAAGAACAGATTAAGGAGTACTTCGGTGCTTATGGCGAGGTATAGTATAATGTCACATAACAACAGCTCTGGTTTTCAAGTGCAGTTTTACCTCTGTATTAAAATAGAAGAATTTGTGAGAAGAGAGTTGCCTCAGGCTCATACAACGCTAGGGATGGTTGAGTCTCTATGTTAATGATTCCATGGTGTTGTGATGGTCTGATTTATAGCTGCCAAAAGTAGTTAGCACTGCCATAAGAAGTTGTTCACAGATTTCATGTGTTGTTTATACGCATTTTGATTTCAGATTGAAAACATTGAACTTCCCATGGACACAAAGACGAATGAAAGAAGAGGCTTCTGTTTTATCACATACACAGATGAAGAACCAGTAAAGAAGTTACTAGAAAGTAGATACCATCAGATTGGTTCAGGCAAGGTATGAAAGCTCTCATTGTTAGCATGTGAAATAAACTATCTGTGTAGGCTTCTGTGAAAGCAGCTCACAAAATGGTCGTGAAAATCGTGATGAATTAAAGCATTTCTGTCCTTACAGTGTGAGATCAAAGTAGCACAACCCAAAGAGGTATACAGGCAACAGCAGCAGCAGCAGAAAGGAGGGAAAAGCAATTCTTCTGGTGGACGTGGAGGCGGAAGGGGGCGTGGACGGGGTGAGTGTTTTCAGTGGTTAAATATAAGTACTCGGGTGTCTGTAGATATTCCAGGTTTGAGTCTCTGTGCTGATCTTCTTTCTAAACTGTAAAGTAGCCTGTTAACAAATGGTATTTTGGTGGTTGTGATTGCTTGTGGAAGCTTAGGAGTGTGTTCGTGCTCTGCTTGCCTTCAAGTGGTGAAGTGGCAGGCTGGGTGCAGGGTTCTTCTGTACAGTGGCTGGACAGTGTAGCCAGTGGAGTTAACCCTTTCATGTGAAGGGGTGCACTCTTGGTGGGCTCATGGGTGAGAAACCAAGAGCTGTTTGCTGAAGAGGATGGCAAAGTCACTTTGCTACCCCTTGCAAATGGATCATAAACAATCAGCTGTTACATTACAGGTTAATGCATCTCAGTCTTTGAGTTAAAACAACTAACACAGCACAGTAAGGCAGATCCTGTGGAATGATGTGGTGCTCAGGCAATTCCTGACCCAAAACATCATGAGTTGCTGTAGCATGTGCCTTTGCTGTTGTTTTGCTTTTCCTGGCTGTTTTATGAGCACCACAACCTGATGTTTTCCTTTAATGCTGCGTGTACTAAGATCTTAAGTCACATATCTCTTTTATGCAAATGAGATGCCTCAATTCTTTTTAGAAAACAATTGTTCTTAGGGAGGTAAGAGGATTCTTTCAGGTAATAGCCCTAGCATAGAAAGATTGCCATTGAAAGTTAAATAAAGAGACATAGAGAAATGAAATAAGTTCTGTGACTTACACTTGCTGTACTTGGTTTCAGGTCAGGGACAAAACTGGAATCAAGGATTTAATAACTATTACGATCAAGGATATGGAAATTACAATAGCGCTTACAGCGATCAAAGCTACAGCGGCTATGGAGGATATGACTATTCGGGGTACAACTATCCCAACTATGGATACGGGCCGGGATACACAGATTACAGCGGTAAGTGGTTTTGATCTCATTCCCAATAACAAGAACGTGCATCTTATAAACAAGGGCTTCTTCTAGGAAGTTCCTCTGTAAAATGTACAGCACATGGCTCTAAAGAGGAGATCTCTTTGTGTGCTGTATGTGAAGTCTCCTTCAGAGGCTGGATGTTAATGCTTCTGGGTTTTGGTTTTTTCCCCTCGTGTCCCTTACAGGCCAGCAAAGCACATACGGAAAGGCGTCCCGTGGCGGCGGCAACCACCAAAACAACTACCAGCCGTACTAAAGCAGCACCTAGTGCTTGAGCAAACAGGTGTGTACTTGAGTGCAAGGTCCACTCTGAGTATGTCTAATCTAATTTAAAGATCAATAGACAAACGAAGAGTAAAAACTTGCGTAGCATGACTTTTCCTTTAATTAAGCCTTTGTTAACTTAAAAAAATAATTTTTTTTTTTTTAAAACCAGCTTTGCCTACGTGTCTATAGATCTTTAACTTTGTAAAAACGTGACTTTATCTTCTTTAGTACTTCAGAAAAACATAAGAGTTTTTCTGGTTTGCGTTGTGTACCAGGTGATCTAGAGGAATAATTAAACTTATTAGAAGTATTAACAGGTAAAGTACTGAAATGGGTACAACTTAAGGAAAACAAGAATGTTGTCTTCTAACTCTGACATTATACCTTGTTTGTACCCGCCAGCGGGAACTTCATTGCAGGCCGTGTGTCACCCTGACCACGTCTATCTCTGGGGTCGCACGTTGCAGGCAGAGCGCAAGGCATACACCAGAAAACGCTGTCCTGTGGTATGGTCTCTTCCAACTTCATGTACCAGCGTAAAGATTAAAGTGGAAAACTTCAGACTTTGGCTTCTTTTTTTAATCTTTTTTGGAGATTAAGTGTCTTTAACTTAAATGGTTTTTTACAGGAGTTAAAGTACATAAATGCCTTTACAGCTTAATCATTTGGTCTTCTGTTTAGTGTTGTATTTCAATTGTGGAACCTCATTTTAAATGTGCATTCTTTAAGATTTTAATGCTTGCTTTTTTCTTTTTATAGCTAATAGTGAAATCTGCAAACCAAAACGAACTTTTAAATCTGGAAAAACATTAAGGATCATATGCATATGAACTTTCTGAACTAAATTGAGCTGACTTGTGTTGCACATAAGTCATTTAGATGTATAAACAATTAATCAGAAACACTTTTGGCAGTGTTTCTAGTGGGGAAAAAAAAAAAACCTGATCCAGAGCCCACTTATTAGCCTAAATCAGGTGCTGTTTTTGGAACAGCTTCCTAAATGGGCTGGATGGCAATATTTGGGAAGATAAATTACTGAGGGGTAGCAAAACCTCTTGTGTTACCTTAATAAATATGCATATGATCTTTAACAGTGAAGAAAGGAATATATAGAAGACTTAAAGCAGTTCATGAAAATGGACCTTTTAACAATTCTGTAGTAACTGTCACAGGTCTGACATGCATTTTGTCTTTGATTTTTTAGGTAGAGGTACTGCAGCAAAAAAGCCATCTCGCAGCGCATCGTGAGTGAATGGAGGGTGGTCTTCGTGAGAGGAAATGACTATTTTGTAAAAGACTTTTAGTGAACGACACAACTGTGTCCAACTGTACATAGCGGCCGACTAGTTTTCTTTTATGGTTTTTACTTTCTTTTTGCCATTCATGTTATGACACAATGTGGACTTGTGTTTATACAAACTTTATTTGTATAATTTCATGTTAAAGGATTCTCTAATAAATGCTTACTTAAGTGAGTGTGTAGCCTTGCTGTCACCTTACACTGGTGTGAGTGTACTTTTACTTGCAGAGAAGGGGAGGTACCTTTTGGTGATCCGGGTTACTATGCATACAGGTTGATACAACCCGTGATTTTTCCTGACCTGTCTTCAGAGAGTATCATTGTGCTTGCACAATGGAAGAGTTGTCTCCTGCCACCTGCACAAGAGAGGAGAAAGTGGTCTCTCTCTGTCACAGTGCTGCCAGTGTTGTACATCTCAAGGGCTCTGGAGCTACAGCAGCACTTTTTTAATGCTGGTAGCTCAGGCACTGCTCAAGGGGTGGGAGGGGTGGGGACTTTCAAGGTTTTTCAAGCCCTTAAAACCTTGGCTATTATAGAAACTAGCTTAATTGCTTTCCTAGAGAAATAACTCTATCCCAATTCCAAGCAGGAGGTTACAACTTTTTGAACTTAAGGGTCAGCAACTATTTCTTGTACAACTTGAATCTACAAGTTAGGTCCCGTAGCGGACTGTTCTCACCTGAAGCATCCAAAAAACACATTTCCCATCTTGTGCAAGCTAGCAACATAAAACCCTGAGTGAATGCTGGAACAGGGAAACTGCATTACAGCCAGCAGGTTCTTTTCCTATTAGAAGTGGTACATCTGCATGCAGCCAAAGGCTTGCAGCAGTCTGCCTAAAGTCTTTTTTTTTTATCAGCGTTGCACCTAGTCAAGCATCAAAAACTAAACCTTGCGTGCTAAGGTAAGATGTGAGTAAGCTAAAACGCGATCGCAGAGATCTTGTAGGTTTTGAAAGTGAGTAGTCTGGGTAGAGATTTTTCCCCGAAAGTTTCCAAACCATAATTTCAGTGTTCAGTAGCTGGATGCTTTACTTTGTTCTATTGTACAGAAGAGCTGCTGGGGGCTGCACAGTTGCTGAATCTGAGAGGCTCCTGTCATCTTAGCAATTAGGTTGGAGGGGAGAAGGCTCACTGATGTCACTGGTGCCAAACTAAAAAAAAACCAGCATGTGACTGGTGGGAGAAACCAAAGCTGCGTGTGACTGCGTCAACTAGGCTTTTTGGGATGCAGTTGTCCTCCAGCAGCGCCTTGGCGGGGCTGAAGGGGGTCTGTGCCACCAGCACATGGCTTTGCTGCTACGTTGGTTTGTTAATATACAAACTCCCACAGCTGGAGTGCTGTGTCCAGTTCTTGGTTCCTCAGTACAAAAAATAACAAGGAGCTGCTAGAGAGGGTCCAGCAGAGCGTCACAAAGATGATGAGGGGCCTGGAGCATCTCTTACGCGGAGAGACTGCAGGAACTGGGCCTGTTTAGTGTGGAGAAGACTGAAAGGGGATCTCATTGATGCATATAAATATCTCAAAGGCAGGTGCCAAGAGGATGGCGCCAGGCTCTTTTTGGTGGTGCCCACCGACAGGACGAGGAGCAGCGGCCATGAAGTAAACCACAAGAAGTTTCATCTCAACACGTGTAAGTCCTTTACACTGAGGCAGAGCACTGGAACAGGGTGCCCAGGGAGCCCGCAGAGTCTCCCCCTCTGGAGGCATTCCAAACACACCTGGACGCGTTCCTGTGTCACCGGCTCCAGGTGACCCTGCCTAGTGTGTGTGTGGGGGTTTGGACCGGGTGATTGATCTCCAGAGGTCCCTTCCAGCCCCGCCGGCTCCGTGATTCCACGGCGGCCCACCCCGGTACCCTCAGGCAGGCCCTGGATGCTCCCGGGGCTGTCCCGGCGCGCGCCCCCCGCCCGGCTCCCGCCCGGCTCCCGCCCGGCTCCCGCCCCGCTCCCCGGGGGCGGTGTCACGTGCCCCGCCCGCCAACCTCCTTCCGGCCGCCATTTTAGGTTGGGTCGGTGGCGGCGCCATTAAAAACAGGGAGCAGGAGGAGGAGGAGGGAGCGGCGGGATCGGCGCGCTTGGCCGGGGCCACCAGCGGCGCCGGGGCCTCGGCGGGGAGGCGGCGGCGGCACCGGGGGTGTCCGGTCCGGTGCGGTGCGGGGCAGCGGCGGCGGCGGCGCCATGTCGGACCAGCAGTTCGCTCTGGACTCGGCGGCGGTGGCGGCGGGCACCGGGGACAGCGCGGTGGAGCCGGCGGAGCAGCCTGAGGGGCAGGCGGGGGCGGGGGCCGCCGATGGGGGAGGCGGCGGCGGAGGCGGCGGCGGCGGCGGCGGGATCGAGTCGGAGGGAGCCAAGATCGACGCCAGCAAGAACGAGGAGGACGAGGGGTGAGCGGCGGAGGCGGGTTTTGTGTCCCGGGCGGGGCCCGGCGCCCCCGACCCGGCCCGGCCTCGCTCGCCGCCTTGTTTGTTTACTTGGCGGCTCGGCGACGTCACGGGCCGGGCCGGGCGGGGGCGGTGTCTGGACCCGCGGTGTACAAACGGTGCGGTGTGTGCCGAGCTACACCCCCCTTTTATTTATTTTAGGGTGTCTTTTATATAAGTTAATGTGCGGTGCGTGCGACAAGGCCGTAACTCGGCGTAGCCGAATGTTGGGGTTGCAGCCGCAGCATTGCCCGGTGCTGCAAACACAGACGGTGTGTCGGTGAGAGGCATGAGGGACCTGGGCTTCTTCCCAGCCTGAACCATCCCTCTGCTTCTCGAGGAACTTGCTGTGAGGAGGATTGCGTTAGGTGATGTCTGAAGACAAGGGAACGGCGTGAAGCTGTGTCAGGGTGGGTTCAGGCTGGTTATCAGGAAAATGTTCTCCACCCAGAGGGTGATTGGGCACTGGAACAGGCTTCCCAGGAAAATGGTCACAGCACCAAGCCAGAGTTCAAGAATTGTTTGGACAACAGTCTTGGGCACAGGGTGTGATTCTTGGGGTGTCCTGGGCAGGGCTAGGGGATAGACTCGATATTCCTGATGGGTCCATTCCAGCTCAACGTACTGGATGATTTTAGGAAGAATCAAGGCAGCTTTTAATCTTCTGAGGGTCTCTGCCTGATGCTTGGTGTGGGGCAGTGTCACTTTAGTGTTGCTGGTGAAATTCACTTGTAAAAAAATCCAGTGACAGGACAGGCTGATGCTCTGTGCTGTCTCCTGTCAGACCCATCAGAATTCAGGCTGCCGGTCTGGTTTTGGTCAAGGCAGAAAGTAAACTGGATAAAGGAATGCTGGCTATGTTGTCCTGTAGGATACCTGCTGCAAAAGCTTTCTGAGTGTCTTCCTCCTCCTCTAATAACCTGGGATGTAATAAGCTGGGATGTTGCAGGGAGAGAGAACGGGAACTTTTTTTGAGTGTTTTTGTAGGATTAACAGAAACTTAAGAGTGTTTTTGTTACTTCTCACCTCCTCTTAGTGGCTTTAAATACCTTCGCAGTTTGCGTATTTGTTTTACTTTTTGCCCTTGAATACACGCTTCTTAAAGGGTTTTCAGGAGGAAGCTCATCTTCTTTGGAGGCAGTAACAGCTTAGAAGTTGTTGCTGAGGGGTACAGTGACATTGGGCAGTGATTACGTGTATCATATGTTGGCTTGTAGTTTGGTTCAGTCTTCTTATTTGATCTGTCAATTTTTATGGGTCATGCTGTACAGGAAACAAAGTGTTTATGCATCTGTCTTGGTAGCAGAGGGAAAACAACAGATCTGTGATATGTTTGATCTGTTGAACTAAGTCTGAAGTTTGAAAGCTTATTTTGGAAAGCTGTGTGCTGATGTGACTTATGTACATTTCCTAACCCAGAGATTGGCTGGGATATTTTACAAGCTTTAGACAGCACTGTGGCACTGCTCCTGGATTGCTTTTTGTGCTCGTGGTTGTGTTGCAGCCTTGACCTGACCTCAGGTTTTGCAGTGAAGCAGTGGTTTGTCAGCTCAGTGTACTGGCAGCGTGGAGCAGCTGTGGTTTGCTGCTGTGTGACTGGACTCAGTTGCAGTTGCTGGATGGAAGAAGAGCCTTCAGAGGGCTGTTGCAAACTTGTGTTCTTGCTCTGTCTGTACTTAGTGGTATAAACCAGGCTTTCTGTGTTAATATTGGTGGTTTGTTGACAACTATAAAGCAGGTTTTGTGTGTTTAATGGTTTATTGGTAGCTGTGAAACAGGTGGCTTGTGTGTTGCCTAGCAAGTGTAAGTTCAGTAGTAACTGCTAGAGCATCCCCCATGTGCCAGAAAAACGCTGCATCCTCTCCATGTTCCATTTGGCTGCTTAAAAAACCCTGCACAAAACAGCAAACAAAGAAAGAATCTTAATGCTGGATGAACACAAGAACAGAAAACATCCTTTGATGTTTTCATCAAACTGCCTGTGCTGATATGAAGCTGCTGGTTTGCCAGTGTGGACTGTTTTATCAATATTCATAGAACCACAGAATGTTAGGAGGTTTGAACGGACTGTAACACCCCCCAGCCAGTCCCAGCATGCCCGACCATGGGCAGGGACACCTCCCACTACACGAGGTTGCTCAAGGCCTTATCCAAGCTGGCCTTGTACACTGCTAGGGTTTGGGCATCCACTGCCTCACTGGGCAGCGTCTTCTGGTGTCTCACCATCCTTACAGCAAAGAATTCCTTCCTAATATCTAATCTAAATTTCCTCTCTTTCAATTTCTACCCATTAGTCCTTGTCCTGTCACTACAGTTCTGATGAAGAGTCCCTCTCTGGCTCCCCTGTATGCTCCCTTCAGCTACTTGGAAAACCACTCTGAGGTCTTCATGCAAACTTCTCCAGGCTGAACAGTCCCCACCTTTCTCACCCTGTTTTCAGAGGGCGGGTGCCCCAGTCCTCTTATCAACTTTGTGGCCTCCTCTGGACTTGTTCCAACAGTTCCATGTCTGTCTTATGTTGGGGGCCCCAGAAGGAGCTGAATATAGATTGGTCCTGAACAGATCAAGAAGTCACACTAGATAGAAAGGAATTTTGGTGCTTAGTAGAAGAGAGATCTGGAACTAGTGGAAAAAATGGATAAAGGGAGTGGGGAATTGGTGCTCCTGCTTAAAGATTTCAAGACCTTTTATAAAAACATCTGAAGCTCCTGACTGCCCTCATTTCTATGGAGGTTGGATATGTTTGTCAGAAACTGAATGCTCTTGTTAATTCTGTGATGACAGCACAGCTAATTCAACTGTTAATTCACAGGAGCAGCTTTTGATTTGAGAGAGTTTGACTTGTGGAGGTACATGCAATTTACGTGATTGGCAGGAATATTTGTATGGGTGTGGAAACTGGAGGAGTTGAAGACAGGATACAGTGTTTTTTGAGGTTTTCTGATCAGTGTGTGTTGAATTGTGGGATAAGTTGGTACAGTGAAAATGGGCAAAGATTTGTAGAAAACATATTTATAGATCATAATGCATCATACTTTTTTGTTTGGGGCCCACTGTAAAATCTTCTTTATCAGTATTAGAGGAGATCATCTCAAATCCTCTTCTGAATGGCTGCCTAAGCCCTATGCCTAATAACTATGACTATGAATGATTCATTTGTGTACGTGCTAGTTTGATCTCCCCCCTCCCTTTTTATTTTTGTGTCTTACTAATGTGGTGGGATGGTCATGAACTGATTCTAAGCTTCCAGTGTGCTTTTGAAAATACAAGTCGTGATCAGAATTATGTGCTGCACACATTTGCCCAGCAGCACTCATCCCTTAGGAATATTGGGAAGACATTTGTTTGATTGTATTGGATTATGCCTGGTGTTTGTGTCATGTTTTTGTGAGGAAAGATAAGTTTTGACCATCTAATACTTTTTTTACTGCTTTCTGTGGATGGTGACTTGACTAAACTTTTATTGTACTAATATGGGTTTATGTCCAGTCCATCCTAGTACATAAATGCCTCTGTTTAAATGCACTGTTGTATAAACCTAATCTGCCCATGTGGGTTTCTTGAACAGTTGTGTGGAGGCTCCACAGATAACTAAATGGAATTCAGCCTGTGGTGGGTGTTCAAGGAGGTAGTAGAAGTCACTATTAGTAGTTTCCTGGGGTAGCGAAGTAAGCAACTGCGGCAGAAGATGGTGCAAAACTTTTGTTTACATGTAAGTCTTTATCTAACCTGGCCAGAATCATTTAAGCATGTTGTCAAAAAGTGCAGGCCTGTGTGTGCGGTGTCGTCACTGATAAAATGCTGCCAGTTCCATGCATTGGGTAACTGAGTGAGCTCGTGCAGCTTGGCAGGACAGGATTTTGGGTAACACACATTAACAGATGAAACCATCTTGTCTTAACAGGAAAATGTTTATCGGCGGCCTCAGCTGGGACACCACAAAGAAAGACCTGAAGGACTATTTCTCTAAATTTGGCGAAGTTGTAGACTGTACTCTGAAGTTAGATCCCATCACTGGGCGATCGAGAGGCTTCGGCTTTGTGCTCTTCAAAGAGTCAGAGAGCGTAGATAAGGTAGTATTGATGTAATGAAACATGTTCAGATTTGGGTATCAGAAATAAAGCACTCAGATGATTGTCTGCATAGTTGTTTGTACATATTCTGTTAAGGAGTATTCAGGGATACAACATATTTAAGATAGTGGTTGAAATTTTATTTTTCTGAACCATCTTACTCATGATGCAGTTTAGGACCAGCAGTGATTCCTAAAGTGTGGATTTGAGCACTTACATGGGAGCATGCTGCAAGCCAGTGGACATGAGCACTTGAAAAACACTGTATATAAATGTTTGCTGCCTACTGAAAGCAGTAATTTGCAAAGAACTTCAAGCCTTTGCATTCCAGAGCTGCAGCGTGGACCTCTAGAATAGAGCTAGTAGCTTTGATACATTTGGGCTCTATCCAAGCAAAAATTTGCTGTAGTTTTTCTAAAATGCTGTGGATACAGGCAACAGAAAAGTTTTCACCGTCACTGACCTTTGGTGATATCTAAAGTACAGATGCTTTACTTCTTAAGGTTTGAGCATGAGATTGTAGGGTACTTTCTGAGAAATGTTATGCTCTTACTTCCCCTGGATAACACATGACTCCAGGTGGCTCTTGAAAAGCTTTGTCAAAACTGTGTCAGTGGATAGTGATCAAAATCACAGAACTCTTTGTGAAACAAATTACTGCTGTAATCAAAGTATTGAAATCGAAGCAAATTTGGCCTTGCTCAAAACGTCAGTGAAACATTTGGTTTGAACTGCTTAAGATTATGTTTTAATTTTTCTCAGGTCATGGACCAGAAAGAACACAAGCTGAACGGAAAGGTCATTGATCCAAAAAGAGCTAAAGCCATGAAAACAAAAGAACCCGTTAAAAAGATTTTTGTTGGGGGCTTATCTCCAGACACACCTGAGGAGAAAATACGGGAGTATTTTGGAGGTTTCGGTGAGGTATGTGGTGAAACAAACTGGTTATGCTTGTGGAACTGGTTCTGTCATCACAAATTTAGTAATAAAAAGTACTCCCCAAATGCAACCTGCATGGATGCTACTGTAAGCTTAGTGGCCAGTGTAGCTCCATCTGCCTCAGTAGTCAGAATTTTAATGGTATTAATTACAGGCTTTGAGTTCCACAGACTGGGTAGTGGAAGGAGGAACTGGGATAAGTCAGAAAGGGGGGCAACGTTTTTGAGATGGTCTTTTGGTCAGTTGGATGAGATGCTCTTCAATCACCTCAGCTCATCTGCTATGGCACAGATTGAAGCAGTTTGGCTAAATTCTATGCAACTGTGTAGTCTCTGTCTCTCTCTGTCTCCCAGTTTTTGGTGGGGCGGTTGAACAGAACTGTGCATTGGCACAAAGCTACATCTTTTTCGTGTAAGACTTCAAGGTTTAGGTCTCCTCAGGGTTTGGAATATTTAGTTACTTCAGTCTTAACTGAGTTAAAACTGAAAGTCAAACTGAGACTATTTATCCAGCATATCTAAAATATACTTTGTGCACCATATTTTGTCTGAGTACCTGAATGGACAAATGATACTAGAAACTAGAGGGAAAAATCTTTTCACAATTATTAACGCTGTTGTTAGTGAAGATGATGTTTTTGATGTTTTTGAGTGATGTAAAGTCCTATGAAGGAGACACGTCATATTCAAGGCTAAATAGTTTCAGTTAACAGATATGACCTTTAGAAGGATTTTGAAGTGACATGAATGGCAGGATAAAAGATAAAATCGCTGTCTTCTTCACCAGGTGGAATCGATAGAGCTCCCCATGGACAACAAAACTAACAAGAGGCGTGGATTTTGCTTCATTACTTTCAAGGAGGAGGAACCGGTGAAGAAAATAATGGAAAAGAAATATCACAATGTTG
>JAWWES010000133.1:16507955-16524191 GCA_035583135.1 Lophotriccus pileatus
TCAGCCTGTGATCTGATGGCCTGGTTGTGCCTCTTGGGGTTTGCATTGCCATGTTATTGTGGTGTTTGCTGATGCTGTGAAGGGTAAGGTACAAACAGGAAAATATTAGGAGAGGTGCTAAAACCTAGAGCTGGAAGGGAAGGCTGCTGGCCAGTGGGCTTTGAAAATAACTTGTTATTAACAGGTATATAGCTATGTGTAAATACATTATCTTGTTAGTAGCTTGTTCTGTTGAGCAGGTGGTGAGACACAGTGCTGTAACCATGTGGGTCACATCAGGGTATTCATTTGTCTTTGTGGCCCTTTCAGAAGAAAAGGGGGGTAGGAAATATGAATTGTTCTATATACAGCTGCCATTTCCTTTGCAGTAATACATAAAAATTGGATTCTTTGCTTGTTGACTTTCCTCGTAGTTGAGTGGAATTAAGCCCTGAGTAGGGAGGGGACTGTCACCTGGACTTGCCTCCCACTTACCACTTGCAAACATCTGTCAATCTCCAGTCCTTTTCTAAATCTTAAGCTTGATCCCTGTAGCACTTAAATGGGTTGATTGGACAAGTATGAGATGGATTTACACGTTCAGAGCAGTTTAATAAGCCTGGGGAGGTTGTGCATGCTGCTTCAGCTTCTTTCTGTTTAACCTGTGCTTTGCAGTGCTTGGCCAATAATTACCATGAATTCTTTGTACGTGCAGATTGTAGCATATTCCACATGACATGCCAGCAGTTACTAATAAATCTATTAAGCCCTTATATTTTTCAGTCTTTGCCTAGTTCTCAAATGCACTTGACTACAGGAATGTAATTTTTGTCCCTAGTCTCTGTTCCTTCGCCCATGGCGTGAGGCTGATAGCTTTGTCCAACTTATCTTCCATGCATGTCCAGCACAGGCTGAGTAAGGATTAATGGTCGGTGTGTGAAAGCAACTGCTGTTCTTGGTGATTTACTGAGCACCCTGGGCTGTGCATTAACTTCTTATTGGAAGAGACTCAGCTCTGCTGCTTAGACTTATTGAAGGAAGTTTCCTAGGTAATGTTTTGCTTCTCAAGCTGCTGCTGGAAAACACCTTGAAAACCGTCTTCAGTTTGTTTTTGGGGTGGGAGTGTGTTACTTGACACCAACTACTGCTCAGGTGTTCAGTAAGGCTACACCCAGCCTAGCCAGGAGAGTAAGTAACATGCAAATATTTGGTTAGCTGCTTGTATTTAAAAAATGAAGCTCTGTTTTGAAATCTCACGAAAGCAGGCGCCTGAAAACTTCCCTGTCAGCTGCGATAGGAGAGCTGCGAGCTTTCTGCTAGTGCAGTGTCATTACCACTGTGCGGCTTTGCTTTCTTGCTGTGTAGGTAATGAAGTGTTTTATTAGCTGAGCTATTTGGTTTCCAGATGTATGGGAAGTTAAAACCAATTTTGGTTCTCGTGAGCAATGAGGAGGAACATTTTTCTAGCGGCCTTGGAGTTTCAGTCTTGTAAATTGGAATTTGCAATTTCCCAGCCAGGTATCCCTTGTGGCAAATGATCCTCCCATCATGCTGCCTTGCTCAGGAATAGTGGAATGGAATAGTTGAGGTGGGATTGTCACTGCTCTGTGCTACACCTCGGGAAGCCCAAGGCTAGTTTCCGCTTCAAATGTCTCATCACGTACATAGTTGTAAGCTTTGTGCTTGAACTGAGAGGTGGCAAGGTTTCTGCCCATCATCTGCGAGATAACAGTTCTTCTAAAGACATTTGTGTTTTGAAAGTGCCTTAAGCTTGGAGTGAAGTTCCAAAACTAATGCTGTGTCCCACTAGTGTAGGTTAATGTACCTATGTATATATGTATTTACTTACTTATTTATTAAAGTCAGTAAATGCACATAAAAGGCTATTTTTTTTTATATAGTGCGTTGTAAAACAGGAAATGAGGCCACTGGAGGGGAGGGAGTTTTCCTAGTCACTGAATACAACTGTGGTTGGTGCAAAAGACATCCAAACTTGTATTTTAACAGTTTTATTCTGTGGATGGTTTTCTGATAGATGAACCTCAAAATCTGTGCCTTGCTAAGGATTACAGTCAGTTCTGTCTTAAAACTGTGATTTTGTGACTGGGTAGTAGAGTGAAAATTTCTTAACTTTCTTAAAACAGTGTAGCCTTGGAGGTTCACAACCAAATAACCTTCAAAAAAGTGACTTTCCTCTGTGGTACAGTCTAATCTTTCTAGTAAGGAAATATTAGCCCTCTTTTACTCCACTAGTGAGAAATTATACTTGACTGTAGTACACATATTTTGTTTTATATTTTGAGCAGACTTGTGTGATCTTTTTTCCCCATCACATTATATGCAGGAATTTGGTGGTGACCTGAAACTGATCCTCCTTATGCCAGTGAGGAAAATTACTTAAATTCACCAGTCATCAAGTGAAGTCAGTGAGATGTAGGGAATACCCAGTCAAGCAGGAGAAGAGAGCGAGCACCTTATTTGTTTGGATCAGTTGTTTGCTAGCTCTGGACATGAAAGCGTGTCACCTGCTAGCAAGGCCTGCTGCCACCTGGCCCGGCCCCACACTGCAAGAGATGCCACGCACATGCCAGACTCCTCCCCTTCTCCTGGGGGCAGGAATAAAGAAGACATGGAGAAACGCAATGGGAAGAGATGCAGGCAGTGCTGAGCTCTGACAGGTGAAGTCAGGCAGGGAAAGGCACTTCTACCTCTTCCCAGGGCTGGGCAGATACGTTTACCCCTGGCCAACTGTGCTCCTCAGCCCCTTGGTGCTCTGGGGAGCTGGGAGGGCTGTTTGTGGACCTCTGTGCTAGCATAAAGATCTTGACAGCAGTTTTGATGCTCCTGAAAAGAACCAATTTTCAGTGGAGAAGCACCTGAGCTGACTCCGCACCAAGAAGTGTCAGAGGGTGGGAATGTGGCAGCAGTGATACATCTCATTTGCTGGCAATTGGTTTTCAGGCTTCAGGAAAGAAGAGGGTGGTTTCCTTCCTCCCCTCCTAGCCATCTCTTAATCCTACAGTCAGTCGGGTCAGGATTGTTACTGTGGCACCAAGCTCCCAAGCTCCCTAGGCAGAGATGCCAGCTTGGTCCCTCCAGGGTAGCAGAGGCACTTCTTCCTCGTGGTTCTGGGGAAGATGAGGCAGGGGGAAGGGATATGATGTTCAGGCTCAGCACAAGGCTCAGCAAGGTGTTGTCAGCACAATAGCCTCAACTTGCTGCACTTTTACTTAATAAGGTAGTTAACTGCCGATTATCACAGACTTCTAATCACTGATTCGGGTATTGAGATGAAAAGAGAGCAACTGAACATTTCAGTAAAGACTTTTCCTTTCCCATTCCCAGGTTCAAATCAAACTACACACCTCTCCTCCCCTTCTGCTTAGCTTTTATTTCCTGCAGCAAAAATGCTGTCATTTTGCCTTGACACATCCCTGTTCCTTCAGGGAGATGGCAGCAGCGCAGGAGATGGGGGTTGCATGCTGCCATCGCTGCTCCAGCATGCGTCCTCCACTTGTGACAGGCCCCCCAGAGGTGAACCCCTCCAGCATGTGAGACACTTCTGTCCAGGAGTGTGTGTCCCCAGGGGTTTTACCTTCCACAGGCCTCCTCGGATGTCTCACTGCATGTCCCCTCACATGGCGTCTCATCTTACAGCTCCCCCTCTTCCTTAGCTCTGTCCAAGCCGTGGGCCGCGGGCTTCTCTTGCCAGCTGGTGTTTGGTCCCCAGTGACCTGAACCCTGCAGTTTCTGTCCCCCACCCAGCACTCGTGTGTGTACTACATGGGTGCTGATGGGCAGGCTGATGGGCACACATGAGAAGTGGCTGCTCATGTGTGAGCTGATGGAGCACTCGGGCATGGATTTTTTGGGTCCCCATGTGACCTATCTCGACGCTCAAGTGTAAGCAAATGGCGTGCTTATGCATGAAGTAAGGGGATGCTTAGGTATAAATTTATTGGGCACTCACCCATAAGCTAATTGGGCACTAATGCGTGAACTTTTAGGGCATTCACGTGTGAAATAATTGGATGCTATACATAAATTTATGGGGTGTTCATACATAAAAGTATGGAGTGCTCATGCATGAACTGATGAGGTGCCCATCATGCAGGCCATCAATCCTGCAGCGTCTGCTCAGCAGCAGAGGTCACGCTTGCACGCTGGTTGGGCTTTCTGCTCGCTACCATCTGGGAACATGTGAACATCCATTCACACATCTCCCTCTGCCTCTGGCCCTGGCTGGCCAGCAAGCACAGAACAGTGTTTTCAGCAAGAACTGCCTCAGAACAAATCCAAACCAAAACAAACCTCCGAGCAGGAGACAATGACTGTGTTACGTGCCATCCAAAAAGAGCTTTTATCCTGCTGCGTGCAATGCAAATGACTCGACAGTAATGCTTTGGGAAAGATATTGATGCTCTCGACTGCCCATGGAAACAGCACACATTTCCAGCCAAAATCAACAAAGAGCTCGTGACAAGATCCAAGGGGTCAGTGGTGTGCTAGCCTGGCTTTTACACTCCATTAAATGCATCGCGCGTCTGCATGAGTCACTACAACCCCAGGCCCAGGCACGGGCAGCTCCTTGCCCAGGCTGAGACTGAGCCTTGCTGCCTCTCAGCTGCTCCTTTGCACCGTTGCCTGCGCTGAAAAACGCCTTGTGAGGAAGTGGCTGCGGTGTCGTGGCAGGGAGGATGCAGTTGGCCCTGGTGCCTGGTCCACGCCTTGGCAAACCAGGAGTCGACGCTGGGCTGCAGCACAGCATCCAAAAAACAGTTTATATGGCCCCTACATTAGCCAAAATATCTAAGCACGTATCGAGGGTGAGTGTTACAGCATGGGCTTTGTGTTCCCTCCGTAGCATGGAAGTTTCAGTGATCCCTTGCAGTTCCAAGGATATTTTTAGCTATTTATTGCTTGTTTGATTCACCTCTTTTCATTTCATTAGCATATACATGAAAAAGAAAGATGACCCTCCCCCTCCCCTCCCCATTCTCGTTAAAAAGCGTTTTGCAGGTGAATTACCATGTTTGAAGGATTAAGGTAAAAACAAGAAAATTACTTGTGAAGCAAATTAACAACCAGGGAATCCTATTACAGCTGAAAACTTATTTATCTTGATGAGGGATGGTGAGTCTCTGTGAGCCCTTGTGATTATGCAATGAGTGCATCTCCTTCTCCCCATGAGGATTACAGGCAAATTTCACAAGTCAGTAAGAATATTTGTGTTGCCACGGTCAGCACTGTGTCCCTAATGGCTTTTCCAGTCTGATGGCCTCTTGCCTGGTGTGGGAGAGAAATGATCCTGACCTGACCTGTCTCCCCCTAGTGGAATGGGCATGGGTATAACCCAAACAGTTTAAGGGGAAATAAATTCTGACATGATTTAAAACATCATAGAGGAAACTTTTAACATCACTTAGGTAGACAACCAGGCCGGTTGTGTTTCAACATTTACGTATTTTTTTAAAAAAATCACTAATATTAATGCAGAATGGATCAAACCTATCCATTCTTTGCTGAGCCCACTCCAGGACAACAAATGTGGAGTAGTGGTCTCTTGCCACAAACTCATCCCCCCACTTTGTCTGGTAACGTGCATTGTAATGATGCCAGTGAAACTTCTACAGAAAAAGTCAAGTTGCTCTGCAGGCTTCTGAGCTTCCCTGGCCCTGAGGAGAGGAGCTCCTGTCCTGCTAGCATATGCCCCTTGCCAGACCAGGGAAGAGGGAGGTGCCAGGTGAGAGTCACAACATTCACCTGCATCAGTCCAAAGGGACACAGGGATCCCTGCAGGGTCTCACCCCACGTCCTACTGCCCCAGCCAGGGAGTAGGGAAGGCTGGAGTGAACTGGAACTGGGGGCAATCCCAGCCCAGGACTTGTGTGGCAACACAAGTCAGCAGATCATACCTGAGGCCTTTTTTCAGTCATGAGCTCTCATGACAAATGAACATTGCTTTGTTGTGAAATAAGCAGTGCCCTTACTGGAAGAGGGGAAGGTACAACCCCAGCGGTGTGATATTTGGAAGTTTAAGCATATCTGATTAAATATATTTACCGTTTTAAACATCCTGTTCTAAGGCTTTCGTTGAAACCCCAAGTCCCTGGTCTTTATATTTATACTCTCGTTTGACACTGGGTGGCAGCAGTCATATGGACACACTATTCACTAATTCATTTCCTTCTCCATCATATTTTCACAGTTCAAGTGCCAAAGAAATAAATTAGAAGTGGTTATCACTTTTTGACACTCACATATATATTTATGCAGCATATTTAACCAGCTAACTGTTATCTTTCCTCTTGGAAAGAGAAGAAAAGTGCATTTTTATAAAACTCTTATATCAAATATTCCTCAAAGTGGTGGGGGAGAGTGAAAAGGCTTTCCCTGTTTTCTAACTTCTTCCCTGCCTGTCTGACTATCAAGCCCTGTGATGATGATGGCACATCCACAAGCTGTTTTGTTTATGGATCCCCTGCTCTGACTGTCACACTTCTTGGCTTCAAATTTCAGTCTCCCACAAGCTCCGCCTTGTCCTTAATGTGGCTGCATCAGTTAACTTAGTCGATTATGTTGCCATTACTCCTTTAGCGCATTGTAACCTCATAACAACTGCTAAATGCAAGTCCTCTGAAGTCATAGGATGAGAGTTTCATCCAGAAGTCCCAGATTCCATGACTAGGCTGTGTTATTAGTGGTTTGTTGTCTGGGCTGTGGTTTTTGGCCTTTGATTTTGATGAATGTTCATGCGATCCATACCAAGTTTGTTTTCCATTAATCTCGCAACGTTGTCTCAAAACATAATTGTTCAGTCTGAGAGTTGCTCAAAAAAGTAACCTTTATACCCTTTGACAAAGCTAAAAGAAACCCCAGGCCCTGAATCCTTTAAAAGTGAAATAAAGATGTACATAGTTCACATTCCAGCACTGTTCTCCCTCATTGACTTAACCCCTCTAATTTATATCTCTGTATTTGAGTCAAAGGATGTCCAGCCTGTGATTTCTGTGACAGCTATCTCATTTTTGTGGAATGTTTCTGGGATGACACTAGCAGTCCTTGTCCTACTCAGGCCAGGCCTCGCAGCAAGTTCTGCTTCAGTAAAAATGGTAAGAGCTTTTTCTGGCTTTTCCTTTTGTTTTCTTTTGGTTTTGTTTGGTTTGGGTTTTTTGTTTGGGTTTTGCCTGTGGTAACCCCAACAGTGGGTGGTTTTCCATCCCTTGTGATTCTAATAAGAAAGCTAGGAAAAAAGTCAGATGATGATAGGGAGCTTAGAGCCGAACACCAACAATTCTGGCCAGTGTACTCTGAAACCGTGGCTGAACCTGTGCATCAGTTCTTTTCTACTGCCAGCTAGAAAAACTACTGAATGACCTCCAGTTGATACAAATCTACTTGGCCTCAGTGCTTCACGTAGAGGTTTGTTGGTCTGCAACATCCAAGGCTCTTGATCTGGAGAAAAGATACAAGCCAGAATAAATATAAGGTGGAAAGATAACAGCCTCAACCACAAGACTTCAAGCTTGCTCTTGAAAGCACTTTTAATCAAAGCATTGCTGAAAGAACATGTCCTGCAAATGGGTTATTAGAAACCCTCGACTTAAATTGGATGGCCCTTCTAATGATGTTATAGAGAAGCTATACAGTCAGAAATCACTTTAAACTCTCTTTTATTGGCTGAATTTCAAGTAACTTTAGGTTTTACATCTGTCACTAGGCCAATTTTTGACGGAACTACATTATCTTCCTTTTCAAAATGCCTTTCTTTCCTTTGTTGTGGTATGAAATGCCCATACAAACAGGGGAAAACAGATACTGTGCAAGGAAACCACATAGTCACAGCCACCATCAGCCTGTGAATACCAGTACAGGCCAAATTCTAGCCTCTTTGAGCTCTATTAACATTAAGAGGTTTTTGTAATGAGAACTTTAAAAGCATTCAGGCAAGAGATGGTGAGAATGTAGGGCATTTTGGATGGTGAGGGGATTTTTTGTTTGGTTGGTTTTGATTTGATTTGGTTTGGTTTTTTGTGCTGTATCTATGTGATATGCAGACAGCAGCATTCTGGTAGTTTTTAGGCAGGAGGAACTTGAAAGTTATTAAGCTATTATTTGGCCAGGCTGGAACCAAATCTGCGAGCCTTCTCTAAGGGAAATGGGCAGGAGAAAAGTCAGACACTCTATTTGCAAATCAGATGGACTTAAAAACTGGAAAACAAAAGCTGTGCTTTTCTCCTGGCTGGAAAGACAGACAGTTGCAGAAAACAAAAAGCTTTTCACTGCTCTCTTGAGGAAGAGCCTGTCTCTCTGGTGTGGAGCTGTTGTGTCTCCTGTCTTGACTTTAAGGACGGTCAGAAGTAGTGATGTGCACGGGCTGACTGTACAATAGGATTCACTTATTAATCCACTGGTCACTCCTGGTGTCATTAGGAGATGTGGAGAATGCCACCTGCTAAGCTGGAAGCAGGCTTGGATTTTTGGTAGGCATCAGGTCATGCAAGCAAAACCAGATACAGTAGTTTCCAACAATCGTCTTGTAACAGCTGCACAAATAAATACGTAGCATTTATAAAATTCAGTGTGACAATGCCGACTGTTAAAAACCACACCAGCTCAAACAATAAACCAAACTAAATCTAATCTTCAATTTGTAGGGAGCTTGTTGCATGTCAATGAGCCCAAAGTTTGAGCACAGTTGTTCTTTGGCTTTGTAGTTTGATTTAGTGTCCTCCTGTTCCTCACTTCTCTGGTCTTAGCTCTTGGTTCCTCTAGGTTTGGTTATTTTTTTCCTAAGTTTTTTTACTTGTTCGGTACCACGCTTCATGGATTCAGTGAATTTTTGACCTTCTCATGCTACTTGTTTTCATCGGCACCACACTGTATCTTCCTGAAGATATAGTGAAGTACCTTGCAGCTTTCTAACTGCCCGTGGGAGGGCTGGGGGATCATCAGCCTGCCCACAAGACTAAGAAGGGCAGTCAGTCCCCAGGAAAATATCTGCTTCTGGTGCCCAAGTACAGCCCCCCGTGTGACAGACAATCCACAAGCTGAAGGAATCACAACACGAAGCCCCTCTGCTTTGCTCCAGCAGGATGAGGCACCACAAGGAACACAGTTCAAGATAAGGCCTGGCATGTTTCTGTTGCTCCTCCTCTCCTTCAGGGAAGCTGATCAGAAACATCTCTACTGCAAGCTCTCGGCAGCCAGGCCCTACAGCACCGTACCTGTACTTCATTTCTGGGTGCTCTTTTGAGCCCCATTAGGGTGGGTTTCAGCTTTCTTTTTCTGAAATGTTTTTGGCTTAGTAAGGCAGCATGGAAAACAATCTACCCGTGGGTGTCCCTAGTGACTAGCTAGACTATTCAGCAGCCGTGTCTCCTGCTATTAGCCCCATAATTTAATTGGAATGTTCATTCTGTCTTTCGCTGTTGCTGGTCTGCAGCTTGGTACAGGCAACAGATTTTGGCTCTGCAAGCACATCAGATGAGCTAAAAAAGAGAAGGGCCACTTCTCGTCTGCCACACATCAATGAAATGCTGGCTGGTGGGGGTGAGCCACTGTGTGCTTCTGATTTCTGTGGATGAGGAGCTTACCTTATTTGAGTACTTTTGTCCCCAGGCCCTGTCAATCAGCGATGAACCATAGAATATTAGGAGTCACAATGAGCTCACATTTGGGAGTTCTGCCAAAGGATGCACCTGACCACTGATGTAACTCTTGCTGCTGTGTTGCTGCCTGTCCCCAAGACAGACCGCTGGGCACTATTTGTGTGGCAAACAATAGATCATGGATTTGTGAGAAAATAATTACCCGCTTTTTCTGTGCCTGGTGTGCAACTCAGTTTGCTTTGAACTTGTAACTCCCTGTCTGGCATCATATTGCACACAATTGCCTTTGATTACAAGACAGTGACAAGAGCAGAGACTGACTCACAAGGGGAAAAGATGCTTCTGACTGTTCGATCAGCCCCTGCTGGCCCAGCCTACTGAATAAATCTGTGTTGGGTCTCGGTGTAACACCCTGCCCTCTCGCCTGGAGGTGTCCCAGGTTCCCAAAGCCACAGGAACATAAAGGTTCAAGGAAGACAGGTTGCAGCTCTGCATGATTATGGATGCATTTAATTTCACATCTTCACATCTGCTCTCTGTGCAACCTCCTCCTTGTTTTCCACTTTTGGGAGGAATTACCGACTTTACTGATGCTACAACATTCAGGCACAAGGAACTTAAGAGATAAAGAGCACCAGTCTTGTGCTGCCTTGCACAAGGGAGGATGAATTTAGGACAGTGTGCTACGCTACAGTTGAAAAAACTGGCTTTAATGATCTCTTGTTTCCCTCACTGTCTAAGCAACCTTGAGGAAGCCAAATTGTCAAACCGGCAAAGGTGCCAAAACCCAAAGCTACACACAGCTCGCTGGAGAGGCTTTAAAGTCATCAAGGGACTTAAATCTCCCAGGTCTTTGTCAAATAAAGATAAAAATTCTTCTTGCTGCTACATCACAAGGTCCCTGGGGACCACAGCAGGAGAAAGTTGTGTCTTTTCAGAGGTAGCTTGTTGAGTAGTGGGAAGAGAAAGAGATCTCAGATGCTTTTCATTGCAAGTAAGACCTGTTAAATCCTGCCTAAAATCACAGAGACTCCCTAAATATCAGGACAGCTATTTCTTCTCATTAAATGCAAAAATCTTACAGGCTTACACTCTCTAACATCCTCTCCACAGCCCCTTCTATGATCAAATGCAAACGTTTGTGGCACTGAGGTTACTTCTTCCCCTATTATAAGGTGATGCATACAGGTATTGGGGTGGCCAACCTCACCCTTCTCAAAGCCTGAAGAAGCAGATGTGAGGACATGGTGAAAATTAATCATTTGCACTTAAAAACTGGCTATAATTATCACATGCCTGGGACTTCTCTCTCTGACTGTGCTTCTGGTCCTACCTACAAGTCTCTCTGAAGTGTTCACCTGCATCTTCACTCTGATGTGGTAGCTGGGGGAAGGCACTTTGATCTACCCAGCCCAGGCTAACTGCTCCTCATCCCTGCTCTCTGTCAGAAAGAAACACCATCCTTCCTGCTTCCTCAGGCATGTTCTTTCGTCGCAGATGTACAGGTTAAAAAGCATAGCTACAGCTGGGTTTCTCAGGGAGCCACACAATAAAAACAAAGCTGACAAGACAGGAAGGCAAAGCACAGATAAGAACACCAAGGACAGAACTCAGACAGTTACTAACATATCCACAGCGTGATCAAAACCTGAATGTCAAAATCTATTATTCAATGACGTTAAATTAGAAAAGGCAACAATAAGCATAATCTGATCATCATCATAACTGTCCATTCAATTTTCCCATGATCTCCTGCACTGTGAAGCTACTTGAGCCTGATTCAATTATTTATCTGCTTGTTTCACATCAGCATAACTCCACTGGTGCTGTGTTGAAGTCTGAAGTACATCTGTCTGTCAAAGACATTTGGCGTGAGTTCAAGTAATGTTTAGCCTCTACTGTATCAGCTTCTGCTGGTTTCTGGAAAAATTCAGCTCAGTCAACTGCATATGTGCCAGAAATAAAATGAATCAAATGCACATGGGTACTCTACATAAGCAAGAAATGACCTGTGACCTCATTTATTGTAGCTTCTTACGCATTCATTTTCTCAACATCCACTAGAGAAAACATAATCTGAGTGTGGGACATGCTGCAAGAAGAGACATCAGTGACTCTCTCTCCAGAGCAGTCTTTCCTGCCTCAGTCTCTTCTGAATCTTGTATACAAGAAGTATAAATCAGGGCTATGAATCTGCACTGCTGTATGGAATGCTTTTCTAAAATATTAGTGTCCTGCCCATCGCACTGCAAGCTTACTTTATTTGCACACAAATAAGTTAAACTTTATAAAGAAAATATATCCCACAGCCGCACAGACTCAATGCTAACTGCGCTGAACTTATCAAACAGCTATTTCTTCACTTAAAAAACATATATATATATAAATATATATATAAACATATATATAAATATATATATATATATATATATATATATATAAGGAAACTGCCTGTAAGTACAATGGAAAAATACATTCAAAAGCCTTTTATAAAGTTTGGTGCAATATTATTTTGACTGTAATAAAAAATTCTTATGAGAGAAAGAAAAATGCACAGAGAAACATAAATTTCTATCTTTTAGTGCTTATCTAAATCCTGAAAAGAAAATCTGGTCTTTGGTATTGCTAAACAGAGCTAGTTGCAAGCATCTACAGTCCCAGCTTATAGCCTCTGCTCCATCCTCTCAGACTTTGTGTGCTTACCACCATTTTGCACAGGCTTTGCTGGCTGAAAGTTTCCATAATAATTTGCAAACAAGCTGGGAAACAAAACCAGCCAAACATGTAGTGTCTTCTTTCAAGGGCTCAATCCAACCTTCATTAAATTAAATGGAAAATGTTCTACTGCCTTATTCAGGCTGAAGGTTATACAAAATATTTAAATTGATTTGCTGTCAAAGCAATGGCCACTCAGCAGTAAAAAAATAATTACAGTCATGTAACAAACCATGGAACTGCCCCTGTGGCAGTCCCCCCTCACCCGGTGGAAAAGTCATGACCAGCAGCAGCTAGGCAGACTATGCAGCGGTAACTAAACCCTGAGCACACAGTACAAGTTTCCTGGGAGGTTTTCCACCCAGCACGTGAAATGCAGTGCGCTGTGGGAGCTTCAGGATTGAAATTCAGATTGGACTTCGTCTCTGTGGGAGCTGAAACGAATCCTAACAGGGTGCATCAATCTCACAAGCCCAGTAGGACAACCAGGAACAACCCTGTTTCAACAGCAGTTGTAGTTCTTAACAGAGAGTGACAGAATTTTTCTATGTAAACCATGAATGCACAACATCCAACCGCATTTTTTTCCCCTGCAAGGTAAATGCTTTTTGTCCATCCATTTTATCTTCTCACTACATAAAAGCAAAACATTTTAAGAAATAGACATGGCTCTTTGAAGCAGTAAGGGAAATACACACCATAGTCTGCTTCTCTAGGCAACTTCTATCGTGTATATACCTTCCTTCCTACTGGACTTTCATTTGACCTGTGTCATATATTCAACCTGTTGCAAAACTCAGTTGACAGAGAAGCAGCTTCCACAGTGATACTCTTTTAGCTGCAGCATCAGATCAAATAAACCTTTCAGTAGCAGTCTCTTTTATACACATTTCTGGATTAATGCAATACTGGACATTATTGGGAAAAAGTGAAACACAGCAGACTTCAGATAAAGTGAAAAATAAGTGCCTACAGTTGTCAGCTGACAAATGCCACAGAGTTACTGGCTTCCAATCCTCTCCACCCAAAATAAAGACATATGGTAACCTTGTTAATATCAAAGTATTAGCTACTGACGTTTCTAATGGCAAAACCATAAATCTGACCCATAGTGTCTGAAAATATTAGTAGAGACACTGTGTATCAAAACACATTCAGGCTACATCTGTTGACTGAATGCATGCCCTTGTTATAAAGAGATGGATATGGATTTTGGTGCATTGTCCAAACAAGTTCAGGTTGCTTTATGGTCTTCTATTCTTCAAGAAGAACTGTAGTTTGTAGTAAGAAACAAGATAGCAGGTTTAGAACTGTAGCCTATGAGTCTCTATAAGTGTCCCAGAAGAAACAATTATCAGAAATCCTTGTCCCAGCCTGACAGTTCATCTGGAGGGGTTCCCTCTTCAGGTGGATAGCTGTCAAAGTAGCTGTAATCAGTCGGGCCAGACAACTAGGACATTAAAAACACAAACAAATGGTTGTTTCAGAAAGTAACTTTTGAAAATGTTCGTCATTGATTATGCATAATTTCTATTGCTACCACTGTGGAGATGAAAGGCTGGTATGATACAGGTGACTCGTTTCAGTGGATGCAATTCCTCATTCTTTAAAAGATAAACCTCCAGGAATTAAATTGTACAACAGAGCAATGGCATTAGCCTTCCTATACAAAAGTACTTCCCAAATATTATCAACTCCAAGATTTCACCAAAAGCCCTGTGAAGTCGGTAAGAAAGCTGGGCCACACTGCACACAATTTTGATTCAGTTTTCTTTAAGATCAAATCTACATTCATATGGTAGCTACTCAAAGCAGACCTCTGAATTATTTTTTTGTTTCAAACTGAGGTCAAAGTGAGTTTCAAATTCTTTACCCTCAATCTCTTTTCATTTTAGGGCAAAGAAAAATAGGTCACATAAAACAGGGAGCTTACTCAAGGGTGCGTTGTAACTCGGTAGTAAGAAAATGCAGGAATTTGTACTCTGCACAGTAATATGAACAATGCGTCTTAATAATGTGCCCTTTACCAAGGAAAATATGTTTGGTTTTTTTCAGTATTAGTTTCTGATCAAACACCATTTATTCTAGCAATGGTGAAAATCTAACGCAAACTACACAGGCAGAATAATATTTCCATTATTTATATGAATCTGTGTATTGCTTGCTGTCTTTCTTTCACACAATTTTCACTAAAAACATCAAACTATAATAATTCAAATGCATCTATGGGAAATTTTGCTATTGCCATCAGTTGTTCTCTGAAGCCAAGCTATATTAGTAAAGCATTACGATATTGAAAGCCAAAGCCAGTACCTCTCTCTTTAAAGGTGACGTTAATTTCCTCACTTTCAGACTATCCCAGTTAAATCCACTCAACCACCTGATTAAAAGGAAATGAAAGACAGACAGGGAGAGAACAAAAGAGAAAGATTGGTTGTTTTCTGTCATTATACTGTGAACAACTGAAAAACATGTGAACAAGGGCTATAAGAACTTTTTTTTATGACAACTCCTGCCCATGTAACAGCACAGTTATTAGAAAGAGGAAACTCAAGCACTGTCATTGCCATACAAGGGAGGAGGAGCTTCAGGACCACCAGAAACACTGGCACTTCTGTACAGAGGAGATGCAGTGACAGGCAGGTTAACACAGGCACAAGCACAGCCACGCAAAGAGTTATGTGTTCCCTTGGAATTCCACCCTCTTTACAGCATGAGAAGAGGAAGAGAAGCAGAAAAGTCAAAGAACATGCTCAAAGTGCATGGTTTAGAAACAGATAAAAAGAGAAAGCAGAAAATGTTTGATCTACAGAGGACTTTCTTCATTAGCAAGAGGACAAAAACCTAGTATTGCTTTGGAGCTCTTAACTACATTCTGAAAAAGCAACTGTTTAAGGGTCAGGAGGTCTGAAAGCCAGATGCTGAATTGGCATCAATTTCCCTGAGAACAAAATTAAACTCCTATATCAACAACCTACAACAAAAACAGTAAAACAATAAGACATTTCTAGATAAACATGTTGAGGATTTATGCTCATATCATTGCTTGGTGTAGCTGAACATTTACTCAGTAGCAACAGAAACCTCTCTTTATGAGTTTATCAGACTGGGTTCTAAAATATTAAAAATATTTCAAATTAAACCCCAAATTTTCTTCCTGGCAGATTCTTTTGTTTACCTGTGCTTCTTGATGTCATTAATTCCGTTCCTCAAATTGCCTAATCTTTCTGTAGGGTTTTGTCTTAAAAGAAAGAGAAAAAAAAATAAGGATAAGAATATTCCTATTTATTTAAACTGCATTTATAGGCCCTAGCTGCTTGCTTTTAACAGTTACACAAGGATGGAGCTTGCATAAAACATGTAGCCTTTTAAGGAGGCATAATGAGGTGTTGCTCACTGCTCCTTTCTTTTAAGAATGGAGAAACCTTCTAGGGAGCCAAAACAGTGTCACTCGGCTGTGAGAAGCAGCAGAGTGAAATCAAACAGCTGAATTTTGGTTGCACATCTTTTTTTCCCCTTGACCAGCAGACCTGGTTATGACTTACAAAAGAAGCCAAATGAAAATTTACAAAGTTCCTTTCAAATACTGGTACACAAGCATGTTGTACACTATGTTCTAGTGCCATGGATGAAATCCCACAGGAACTGGGAGTTAAAAATCAGCAGTGTCACCAGCTGCGCATGCCACTGTGCACGCCACTGTGCACTAATGCTTCTGAGTTATGCTGGCCCTTTCGAAATACTGCCTTCTGCATTTTCAAATGGGCTTAAGTCATGGGCTTTAAATGCCCTATGTTTTCTGTAGAAACTATACGACTAGGTAAGTTTGGAAGCATTTTTTTTTTTTTAAACCAATGTGCTTGATAGCAAAATCAAATTCCTTAGTTCTTTCCTCAGCCCACGCTTTGTAAGTTTTCCCTAAGATGTGTTT
>JAWWES010000133.1:16532111-16631102 GCA_035583135.1 Lophotriccus pileatus
CCCACATTAGCAAAAAACAAATCAGAATATCTCCAGACACAGAAACATTTTGGAAACCCTCCTGGAAGTTTATTGATGAAAATTCTCCTGATTTGTTTCTTCAGAGTCCCATGTCGGCGGCCAACATAACAGCTGATGGATAAAGGCTGCTGCCTTATTCTTCTGGGAATAACAAATGACAGGAATAGATTCTGACACACCTAGAAGGGCATTCTCCATAAGCCTAGGACTTCATTACTTTTTAGATATTTCACAAATCTGTGTTTTGACCATCAGATTTTGGACCATCTAAGGAGAAGACATAGGATGAGAGCTCATTTACAAAAAAACTGACTTTCCATCTCTGCTGCAGTGTCAAGAGGCTTCAGGACACACTTTAATTACATTATAATTAGAACAGTATAACACGGGTTCATTGTGAATGGAAAATTAGGCTCCCTGAACCTCTGAAATGCTGCTCCAGGGTTTTATCACAGTATTGTGGATACTCAATACAGTGATACAGCATCCTCAAAAACACTCTGCACAGATTTTACTGAAGATCACACCCTTCAAAGTAGCTTTTGAATTATAAATGTTTGTACGTAACCTACTTTATAAGTTAGGTTTATAAAATCTTACCTTTCCTTTTGCTATTATGAAGAAGGTATTCCCTTCTTCTCCTTCCCGAATAACATAATCTCCTTTGTCATAGTACTCCTGTTGGGGAGGGAAGGGAGAGACAATATTCTCTAATGAGCTGTTAGCCTTTTTGAAAGTTCTGATTACTATGCAGAGTTCTTAATGCCTGTGCATCTTCCATTAATTTTTAACTTCCTATCTCCTTCATACATTGCATCGCATAATATACAACCATTCCACTACAGAAGGAGAGAGGCCAATCTTAATGCAGCAGCACATTATTTGTTTAGAAAACCCACAACACTTGTGTCCTCCTTATGAAGCAAGGGAAAACAAAGGAAAAAAAAAGATATCAGAAACTCTTAAAAGAGTTCTAAATCAAAAACCCATTTCCAAAAGTAATTTCGGGCTTGACATCTCAGTGGGAATGCCTAAATTATCTGTTGCAAGCTACCAGGGCACCAATTTTTCTGTGTCTGCCAAGGAACCCTGAGCACCATCACCACTCATTATGATTCAGGTAATGAATTACCAGATTGTTTAACTTTCAATCAAGCATTTTTTCTGTGTTAACTTCCAGCTTTGTGATCTCAGTGTTTCCTACAAGTTCTCCCTTGCCAGGAATCCCCAAAAAAAAAGAAAAAAAGAAAAGTCACTGCTTAGGATACTGCTGTGCTAAGGCCATTTGCCATCTCACATAATTAACACCATGATCTCCTCACCCCCTTGTGCTATGGCCATGCATCACTCTATCTGCCTCCTTCAACTTTGTACTTAATCTTAATAAAGGCTAGATTATGGATCCTCTTATCTACTTGCTTGACTACTTCACTGCCAAAAACTTAACATTTAGTGACACGATATGAAGTCATTATTTGCTGCCAACCTGGAATTCCACTCTGATCGCTACAAACGCACTCTCATATTAAGGAAAGTTTGGCTGGCTTTTATTTTTAATGACTTATTCTTCTTTGTTATTTTGAAAGCTTACTGGATATTCCTTAGAAGAACTTAACAGTATCTTACCACCTCCAGGCAGTCCATGATCTTGGTTAATTTATCTTCAGGTAAGTTTTTCAGCAGCGACACACTTCCAGAAAACAGAAATGCAGAACAAAAAAACAAAACAAACAAACAAACAAACAAAAAACCAAACCAAACCAAACCACAAAAAACAAACAAACAAAAAAAAACCCAAGCCAAAGTTGTTAACATTTTTTCAGGATCTCTTCTCATCTATACAATCTGTACAATCACATTTTATAGCTAGTTAAACTGGTGGCAAACACAATATACAACTAAACCTTAATTTGGAAGGTTCAAGCATTCTGATCTTGTTTTTCAGACAAACAAAACTCGCACGGCTTACAACTTAGAAATGTGATAAACATTGGTCAGTTTGTAAATCAAATTTGTATTTCAGCAGGGGAAAAATTCTAATGGGCATCTGGATTGATTCAAAATTCAGTCATACAGAATCCAGTAATTGCAAAACCATGTTATTACGGTAATCCAAGGATATATTTTCAAATGCATTGCAGAGACTTCAAAATCAGACAAAAGTAAAAACTTCAGTTGTCCTTGGACAACTATTAAAAGAGAATCCAATTACCTTGATGACTTAGTGAACTTGCTGGTAAGAATGAAAAAAACCTTCCACCTTGATCACTCAGACTTGTAAAAGTCAAGATATTATAGAACTTTCTAGCTACTCAGTCTCAAAAAAGAAGTATGTATAGAAATCAGACAGAGACGGATGTAAAAATACACAAGACATTCTATGCATGGGTAGGCTTTAAATCTTGATTTGAAGGCATAACAGAACGATCATTTTTTGTTATAAAATCAAAATATGAAATCAGTTAATTATGGTTTGGAACCTCTGATTTCACCCTCTTCCTAAGGAGAAGCATGGTACAATGCCCAGTGTTCCCTGCAGGAGAGGGAATTATTCTACTCTGCAAATTTCCTGGTAATTTATGTTGGAATTAATTCATAAGCTGAGAGACATGCAGATCTCCTATTCAAGTCTTCAAGGGATAAGGAATATTCATTAATCTATTCCAGCAGGAAATTAACTACTAGTTGAAGGATTTACTTAACTTTCTGTATTCATTATATTGTTTTAACTTTTAAACGTGTAACTTTTCTACACTATTACTTAAAAGCATTCAAGCACCTCTTGATGTTTCCTAATATAATGCAGGAGAAAAACAATTAAAATGGGAAAAACTCTCTCATGAACCTAAAAAAAAAGGAAAGAAGTAAATAGTCATGCTTTTAATGCTGTATTTGCATGAAGAGCACCTTTTTCCTCTCTGTCTACAAGACAGGAAGGGTACTGTTGTGCACCTTAGTAAGTAGCCCAAAACAGTATCAGAAATAGAAACTCATCATATTTACCTTCTAAGGAAGTTTCTGTATTGCTCTTGTCTTGTTTGTGCTGTCACTCTCATGATATTTTGAAACACTTCTCTGTCCAATGCCCATGTTTTAACATTAGTGATTGCTTTGAGAAAACAAAAAAACAAAAACATAGTCAACAATGCTTTCAAATTATTTGATGGAGGATATTACAGTTTGAAGTCATGGTACAAGACAGATGAGCTCTTTCAAAAGGCCCAAGGCCAAATTTTAAAATATCCAGCACCTATTGCAATCAGACTTTTAAAAGAATTCAACTCCCGCTTAAACAGTGCTCACTAAAGTAAGGCACAGATTTCCAAATGGTTCCTCCACGGAGCACTTTCCATGCAAGCCCACAGGCTGAGTAACCTTGAAAATCTAGCCATTTACTACAAGTACAAACAGGGCTGAACACTTGTGAAGACCTACTCTTACCACAGACAGTCATTGCACTCAAAAGCTGCAATCTGCAAAGGAGCTGATTTGAAAGAAACAAAAACTTGGCCGAAGTTTTCCAAAATCTATGATGTTGAATTCTATGGCTTGGGTTCATCTTTAATTCAGATTACATGCTAATGTTTGTGAGATGTCCAGTAAGATAGAAATAACAGAAGTCAAGAAACATGTTTAATTTCATTTAATCCTGTGATCCTCACAGACTTTTCCCTCAATATATTAACCTTATAAGGAAATAAAGGGTAATTGAAACATTAATGATTACCTTTCAAAAGACAATCAAAATATTAATACAGTAAGCACACACAAGATTCAGCATCAAAGATGTAAACCACTCAGCAGCCACTGTGTGCAATCATTGACACAAAAGAACACACTGCATCTCTTATTTTTTCAAGCAAAAGAAGGTGATTCTGTTTAAGTTAATCTCTTCTTTTAAAGGATGTTACACCATATACAGCAGTTTTCCTTCCATCATAAGAAAGAACAAAACTGTTTTCTCTGGGATAAAGGAAACCTCCAGAAAAATTTAGAGCACACAATTTACGTCCTCAATTTATCATAAACATAAAATAATTTTTACAGGAAAGAAAAATACCAGTTTTAAAATGATGCCCAGTCATTGGTTGTTGTACACATGATGTAACAATATATTTTGCCATTTAGCAAAATAGCTCAAAAGATATTTTTGGATGCTGGATGGGAGAACAAAGGTATTGCTTTGGTTTTGTTTTTGTCCTAAATGACATCTTTCAGTTTACTTTTCATGAAGAAAATATGGCAATTATCCAGGCTATTGCAAAATATAGTTCCTGTATCTTGCACCCTAGCTAAATAAAGCAGTTATGTGGGTAGAAAAAAAGCCTGCAGTCTCAAGGGGGAATTTAAAAAAAAATGAAATTCAGAATCATAGGAGTAAATCTCACTGCCAATTTCAAATACAGCTTCTGCATGTGAAGATGCTGCTGAGTAGCAGCAGCCATTGAAAAGCTGTTTGGATAAAGTCCTCTACTTGTCACTTCTCAAAGACTGCAGGAAAAGGGTGTCATTAGATCCAGCATCAAGAAAGGGTTTCCACATGTGTATTTACTAGTCATGCTCAGTTATGGCATTGTATTGCTCTTCCTCCACAAGAAACACGGGAAAGCTATTGGGCAGAGGTAGGTTTCTGCAGTGATTTCAAGTATTCAAATACCCTTTCTTGTCCATAATTGGACAATTCTTGTCCTATCTCAAAACCAATTAATGTTAACAAAGGTTTAAAACAGCTTGACATCTTATTATGCAGAAACACTACTTTATAATGCTAATACAGTGCAGCAGGCAAAAAAGAAAAGCAGAGAATATACTCAAGTAGAACAGCATGCTAGTAGGGAAAAGTAATCACATTACTGATGCTGCTCTGTTTATCAGGCAGCAACAAAAACAGATTACATGTAATAACTTCCATCTGCACAGCCAGCAGTGATTAAGTGCCTAAACTGGGTGCAGGAAGAAAGACCTGAAGCTTTTAAAGCAAATAACTTCTTATTTTAGTCCATTTGCCCCTCATTAAGCCAAGATGAACTCGTCATACTTACTGGTGGTTCAAAGTCCCTGCAGATTTAGACAAGAACAGAAATTAGTCTTCAAACACAAGTAATACTTATGGAATGGTGGAGAGAGGAAAAATTATGAACTTAATCATATTTGGTCACTTACTTGTTTGTCACAGAAAAATTATGCCAGTTAGAAAAGGAATCAAGGGTTATTTAATAGATGAATACTCAGGAAGAGGGATATTTGTATCAGAGCAACACTTAGCAACTCCATCCTGGTCAGTCCACAAACACTAAATGCAAAAACATTTGCCTCAGAGAAGCAGCATGTCTCATCTGGAAGTTTCATCTCTCCCACCAGCACATTTGAGGTCAAAATCAAATCTCCGAAATGTCAGTTGTAACATAATGACAATACAAAACTAAAAGAAGTACAAAAGGAACTAATTCCTATGTATTATATTTCGTCTTGAATTAGACTTTATCTGCTCTAGTAAAAACACCGTGGTTCTAATATCTTTTCAAATTCACTGTAATTTAGCCTCAGGTTTGCATTTGACACAAGCACATAAGAGTCAAAGATCATCACTCATCACCACTACTAGCATCCAAAACTAAACCACAATCTTTCCTTAGCAGTTATTAAAGTACAGATCAGGTTAACCAGCATACTTTGGAGATGCCTAATTGTTTATCAAGGGTTATGCTAGACATGGAATTATATTCATGGCATAGTGTTATTAGAGTTCCCAAGCAGAAAAACCACAAGAAACGTGAGCTTCCTCAGACACTCAAGACATGCAAACATTTATGAAATAAAAACTTCAGAAAGAATTTGGATATAACAGGCATGTCACAAAAATACATAGTTTTCATTTTGAGCAGTGTTGTTAATGTTAGGTATACCTTTCACAGAAGCTGTCCGTGTGCAGTTGTATAAAATGGCTAATTCACCAAATGCTGTCCACACAGGTATTGAGGATAGCAGTTTATTCTGCTGAAAGACTTCCAGACTGCCCTCTGTCAAAAATCATCAGGATAACAGGTATTAAAAACTGTGCTCAACTGCACAGAGTGAAAGGAAAACAAATCAATATATTTCTGACTTTGCCACTCCCTGGAACACAGGAATGGGAGCAACGATGCAAACATTGCTTTGAAACACACATACAAACCCGTAGAGGTTTATTTGTTTGTAGATGTACTGCTAATCTACAAATCTGCTCTCGAAGGGAGGGTCATTGTAAATTCTAATGGGATAAATCTTGGCTACAACAAACCAGTCAGTAATGGTTCAGGTAGTCTAGTATGGTGTAGACAAACTTAAGGTCTTAAAATACAGTCGTCTGGAGAAATTACTCATGAGGTTTGTCTGTTCATACACATGTATGTGTATACATGTGCAGAATGCAAAGGAGAAGAAAAAAAATTAAAAGCACATTAAATCTTTCCTCAAGAAATTGTTCTTAAGCCTTATTGCAAATCTAGCAAAAGTCAAAGAAAGTCTGAATTTCTTCACAGGTTGTGGCCCAGAAAAAATTTTCAGATGCACATCTTCTTTCTAATATTTCATCTTTTTCAAAATGTTATCACTTTGTCTTGCAAGAATATGACTTTCTCATTAAAAATCCTGCCTCCTCTTCCTCTCCCAGCACCATTTATGTTGTCCTAAAACAGTTACCGTATTTTTTTCAAACTAATCCATCTTTATGAAACCAGAAGACAGAAAATGTTTTTCCAACATATACCAGGATGCTTCTGGATTAAACATTCCTGCCTCAACAGAACATACTCCTTACAGCATGAACTCCAATTCATATGAGTCTCTGGGACTTTTAGTGGTCCAAAATTGATGAAATATGCAAATTAATTTTTAATGATGAGATGATGAAAGAGACGATTGCTCTTAGGAGCAACTGCCAGGTGTTAAACTTGGACTGATCTGCAATTGGAGATTTGTGTGTAAGCACAGTAGCAGCCAGCACAGATAACTGCAGAGAGATTACTTCAGACCTGTTGGCATTATCTTAGGAAAGCTTTTTTATCCTAAAGCTTTTTATTTGCCTTGTTGTTTGTTTGGCTTTTTCTTTTTTGTTTTTTTCTTTTTTTTTTTCCCCCTGAGAAAAATCCAAACAGTTCTTTAAAAAAAAAAACCCCAAAAATATTTCAGCTTTGAGAACAGTAAATGCAGACCTCATCTCTCCATTTCCCATACACAAAAAACTATAAGCACTCATGAATGTTGAAAGCAAATTTATTTCAGAAGTGGCTTCACCATTGAGAAGTTTTCTATGTTTTAAAAAAATCCCTGTTCTTTCTTTTGAGAAAAAGGGCTTGGCTGCATGAACAACAAAAAGGATTTGCTTGCTTCTAGGCTTTTAGAAGTGAAAGAGGTCCTGAAATAGCATTAAATCAAGATTCAGGTTTCCAAGGTGCTTTTTGTTTTTTTCACTCTGTTTCATAAAAGTCACAGGTAAAACCTGCATCACCCTCATCAAGGCCAGCATAAATTATTTAGGAGCACAAACACCATCACCGTGGCTTTCTACCAAAACTTGTGAACTACTTTCCCCTTTCTTGCACTTGTGTGTTATACAAGCAAGCAATATTCACCTTTGAGCACGAAAATGTGATTGCCGGGCTCTCCCTGTCTGATGATGTAGCTGCCTTGCTGAAAAGTCCTTTCATACATACATTCCACCATATCCCGTGTCTGGTGAGGCTCCAGTCTCTTCAAGAACTGATTTCTATTCAGGGCATCCGTGATAAGCTTCTTCTCACTGGTTGCAAACAAAACCACAAAGTTTAAAACACCCAGCATGGTTGTGGTATATTATTCACCAAGCATTCATTCCTCTCAAGATGCTCCCCCTTATTTCTCATACTTGCATGACTGGTACCACTGGCAAATATTTCAATCCTTGCAGGATTTTACCACCCTAACAGGAAGACAGGCTCCCCAGAAAGTTTTGCACTGTTTCTTACAATATTCTTTTCCCATTGCACAACTGAGGTGTGTAGCCTTGCTTATCTGAAGGAAAGAAATGTGAAATGTATGTCTTCACATAGCACTGCCTCCTGCACAGGATTGCTAGCTTGTTATGAGATAAGGACAACCTTTCTATGATTCTAAACCAATTTTTTCAGATATCCAGCAAAAACATAGCACTGATAATACGAAAGTCAACACTGGTTGTATTAAAACCTCATCAAGAATTTCTCTTTGAGTCGTGTAAAGATGCATGTAAGTTAAAGTATTCAAAACCATGATTAACAGGTGTTTTTTCTTAGGAGAATGTTAGAAGACACTGGTGGTGGGTAAAACTAAGCAAGTTGTAGATGGATGTGGCTGAAAAATGACTACGAAATACTTCCCTTGCACTGGTAAAGTAACATTGATCTTGTGGCATTCCCTGTTTATAGCTACAAAGCAAATTTATTTGAACATCGTTCCAAAATTCACAAATTAAGTCCAGGATGTAGGAGAGGTGTGTGTGGAAGTGGAGGGTTAGCATTGATCCCTTCCTGCACTGCTCTTTGCCTTCCATCTACATCCTTGAAAAACTCTTCCTACCCCTACTGTGCCCACTTCCTTTGCACAGATGACAACAAACAGCAAAAATGCTACTATCTGAGTAAAAATCCTGTATAGCTTGGTCAGGTGGGATGCCAAATATATTCAGTATCTTTAAGAATGACCAAACATGGGAGAATCTTCCCAAAGCAGGCCCTTTCCTTTACTGCTTCTAAAAATTTTTTGACCATAATTGGAAGCTGCCAAGCCACTCTCCATGATATTTGAAAACTCATGGCAGTCAGGTGAAGTTCCAGGTGACTGGAAAAAGGGAAACCCTGTACCCATCTGACTAGGGTCAGATCTGTCAGAGCCCTGAGGGCTTACCTACACTGCTCAGCCTCCCTTGGGACCACCACACATCCCCTGCCCATCAGAATGCATTCTCTCTAAAGCTCAGGTCTGGGCATTCAGTTCTTGTCTGGTCTATGGCACAGAAACAATTGATTTTGGTTTTGTCTTCTGCATGGGTATTGGCCCAGTACTGTAAGTACTTTGTCTCTTGGTTAGAGCTTGCATCTGATTGCTTCTTCTGTGAGACTCCTGATGGACCCTGTTATCACCACCCTGCTCAGCCTACCTTGGGGATGGCACCCTGCTTAGTGAGGCAATTGTCTGTGCTGTAGTAACCTGTTCCACTTACTCCTGTGGAGCAATCTTGTTCTGGCTGCTCCCTGAGACAGTCTCTGTATCATTTCCTGTCTTCATCAGTACACAGGTATGAGTGAGTTGTAAAGACAAGAACACTCTATATTTGAGCTGCTGGTGGAAGAGTCCAGTGACTGGATTTTAAGAAGAAGAAAACATGGGAAAATAAACAGTGGATGAATCCACTAATAACAACTAACCAACTGAGACAAAGCAGGCTATACATATCTACTGGGCAATCTGTGAGTTCTTATTGACTTGGGTATGTCCTGGGTCAAGGGCTTCCTCTAAAGCAGTGCTTTGAATCCATGTCAGAAATGGACACAATTAAACAACTGCTGCACTGATGGAGCTTTTATGATTAGGTTTCCTTTACTGCTGAAGTGAAAGGTAAATTCTGCCTGTAAGTCCCCTGTTCCTCACATGAGTGTAAGGAAGCGTAACAGAGTCTGCACCCTGATAGCCTTCTGAGGCATTTAAGGCCTACTCTTGCTTGTATTCATAAAACAATGCAAGGCTATCATCAAAACTAGGTTATGTGGGAAAATCTCCCAAGGACAATCCAGGAACAAACAACCATAGGGCAAGTAAATACACTTAAAATGTTACTAACCATATAATGACTGAAAATAAGTAAAGGCAATGAGATGAGGCAAGAAAATAAAATCAAGTAGCTATGGTAAGGACTGTGTTTAGAAACGGAGATAATAACTTAGCTTCTGCTGAAAGCAACAGGGTTATTGGAACATAATCTCTAACTTAGTTTTCTGCTAAAACCAAACTCGCTAATTTAATTCACCCTGGCCTGCATCATGCAAACAATACTGCAATAAGATACAGTAATTCCATATAACCAAATACTTATGAGTACAAAATCTTCCAGAACTACATAGGAGACTATGCTGTTTCCAGGAAGGGCAGTTTGCCACAGACTGAAGAACTCGTGAGTATGGTAACTGTAGCTCAGGCTCTCGGATCAGTTGCTTGCTCATTTCTGGGCATCCAGCACACTAACAGTTGTCTCTCCATTTCTCCTGTACCTGCTCCACTTTTGAGAATGGCTGCTGGAAATGACTAGATGTCCCGAGAGGACAGAAGACATGTAGTGCAGTACTTGCACCGGTCACTGTCCTCATGAGAACTACTAGTGAGGTAAAAAGGGGTCGCACAGAGCCACAGAATTTTCTGGTGTTGAGGTATCTCTTGGTCCCACTGCTAGTAGTACTTTTCTTCACTGCCCAGGGCCAGCTTTGCCATAGCATCCTCCTCCAGGTTTTGTTCCCCTACCTGTTGTTAGCTTTCACGGAAATGTTCCCCCTGCCTCTTTCAACACATTCCCAGTCAAACTCTAGAAATAGCACCTGACAGCCTAAGAATAGCTTTTTGTGAACAGGATTGGGAATTTATTCACATCAGAAGACAGATGCCACCTCAGGTGCAAGGGTACAACATGTGTGTTGCTGTGCAATGCTTTCTCTTAATATACCTTTCTGCTACTAATGAGAGATTTTTGGCAATTTGCTGGCATTGACTGGTAAAAGATATCAATGTCAAGGGTCAAGATAGTTCCTCCCCAGCCCATAATGGCTGATAACAGAACTGGGTCATGGTCCTGAGCCCATATAGGAAGGGACTTGATAAAGGCAGTTTAAATGATGCTGATGGTAATAGCATGCTCTGTAAGGATACAGAAAAACGGAGAACTATCCTACTGATAATGAGACACCTGTATTGTTAACAATGCAAAGGTTAAGAGATTAAAAATGTTTTCCATTTGAAAGGCTTTTGAGAGATCTCCTCTCATATACCATGTTCAAACTCCGAAATCTTCAGGCTTTAGTTAAATTTTCAATGCTTAAACTTCCATTAAGGAAAAAAACTCATTTTTTTGAAACTGAGATGGATTTATCCAAGTAGCTCAAGAGAAGATAAAACATGAAAAAACATCCACTCATATAGGACGGATAAGAACCATTGAAAGCTGCTAAAACGTTCATTAAAATCAGTCATGCTGAGATACTCCCAACAAAAGCATGGCACTTAAAACCCTACTAAATGAATAGCATGAAATGATGCCATTTGTTTTATAAATATTTTTAAAAGGGATGGGTGACACTCTGGAGTCAGTGCAAATTCAAGAACTTCATGGAGCTTCCCCTCCTGAAATAACTGCATTCACAACTGTGTACCAACACTGTGCAATTATCTTATGGAGAAGTGGGGCTGCATTAAGTCCTTTCTCTGTAAAGGAGAGGCAGCCACTGGCATCAGCAACTCCAAACACTTCTATAGACTGTTAGGCTAAAGGATCAGTATTTGCTAGTTACAGTGGACAGAATTCCGTAGACAGTAAAGGTCAGACTGTGTTCTTACATGTATGCCACCTGTCTGAACTTGACTACTACAGTATTTACTGCCTAGGTAAGGAAACTAAATGTACCTTTCAGTATTTGGTTGTCTCAGTAGGAAAGTGATAATGTTAAACAAGTGCGTTATCACAGGCTTATCTAACTGAAAAGCAAAGTAGTGCACAGCAGTACAATTTTGTGATTTTTTTTTTTGGCTATGTTTGCTCCCAAAGTATTTGGAAGATCAAATGATGCTTCGGCCTCAATCGCATCAAAAGATGTTGTGCATTACATTTAGATTCCTTGAGCTGGAATACTTGGTTTTTTAGCACTTAGCTAATCAGCTGGCTCTTTCTTTCCTTTACTCCTCACTGCTGTTACAATTCTGTCTCTGAAAGCACCCTAGAAAATCATCTAGTACCAACAGTACAAGGACTGTGCCAAGGAGAAGACAGGTAGGTGATTACGAGTAGAACGCTCCTAAAACAAACGGTGATTTAAACTGCCCGGGTACTTGTGATAAAATATTAATGCAGTTCTCTCACTCTTGTGGAAAAACACTGCTAGCTGAAGTTCTCAGCGCTTTACGGTGACTCAGGCAGCCTTTCTGATTCACAAGACACCCTCTAATGTGTAATGCTGGACATGATGGATGAGAAATCAAGTCTCATAACTCTCAGGTCTACTGTGGTACACTCATATATGCCATGATTTTTTTAACAGAATAATAAAGCTCCCTGCAAACCTGAGGCACTCAAGCCACTAGCTGAAGTCTAGATAGATTCTGGCTACCACCATGTCAAAACAGATACTCAGGTTTTGTCTACACTGCAAGGTCCTTATGTTTAAGGATACAAGTCGAATACATCTGTCCACAAGGTCAGCTGCGACCACAGATATTCCTGGGTCTTTCTGAGTCTAGAAAGCGTAACTGGATTCAAAGAGGAACAAGTAAAATTCAGTTTCCATACCATGACTACCAGAAGCTGGAGGGCAGGAGGAAGCTAAGAGGACAATCACACTGTACAAAATATTTCATTGCATTCTGCACCAGACTGAGCTGAAACTGGGCTGACAAACTTTGTGCCCAGCTTAGGAACCATGTCCATATTGCATTTGGGAGAGCTGAGCTGCAGTCACCTGCTCCTTCCCAAACCATCCATGCTGTAGGATTAAGAATGAAACCAGGTGAAAGCATCCAGGCACCTTCTCACCAGTGTTCCAGAGGACAGCTTTAAGTTGCAAGCACTAGGCAAACCCAGACCTAAGAGGCTTAGGTCTAGCCTAGAAGATGTGTAGGCTCTGCTTAGCTGGCTGTAAAGATAAATTCCAAAGAGACTGTAAGAGTCTCATCTAAAACACAGAGCCTACCCACCACTCTTCATCAGAAGTCTGTGGGACACAGACGATTCTTGGTAAAAGAATCACACAGACTCAACCAGCATTTCACTACCACAGCAACAAAGCCTATATGAAAAAGATGGTTACTTTGATCTTGATTTATCATGAGAACAGTATATCATTGTGATAAAAGTTACATCCTTGTAACACAATCATATAAGCCCTCTGAAATGAGCTCACCTGGAATCCTTTCGGACCATTGCTTTTTCAAGGGAAAACATGGCTTTCCTGCTCAAATCATACAGCCGTGTTGTCGGCTCTGCAGATACACCTTCCTTGGCTCCTCTCCTCCTATTGGCAGAAACTTTCAGTGGAGAAGGCTGAAGAGAGCGCTCTCCTTGAGTGCTCACGACATCCTGGAGCTTGTTCAGCTGTGTACACTTGCTCTGAAGTTCCTTGGTGAGTTCTGCTATGACCTTAGTCTGCATAGCCAGCTCTTCCTGAAGCTGAGCAACGTGACTTTGACTGTCTTGCAACTCTTGGTCTTTTCTTTTCAGCTCCTTTTCCAGTTCAAGTATCTTGCTGCAAAGAATATCAGCTTGCCCATTGATCACACTGATGCCTAGGCATGGGTCCATCAAAAACTTATGGTTGGCAGCACAGCCAATAGCGAGATTTCCTACATGTCTGTCTGTCTGCCTCAGATGCTTGGGTTTCACTGCTCTGTTCCCCATTTTGTCCAGAGACCTAGGCAAGAAAATAAATTTGCAGTTTTATGTCACTTTCCAAGAAGAATAAAAAATAAAATAAAAACCATGGAATGATAAACAATGCCTTTAGTACTTAACTGGCAGCTGAATTTGCCATATACAATTACAGTAAACATAGTTGATTGCTTTCATCTTTTCCAGTCCTGCTACTCAGTGTCGAAAAGGGCAAAGAAAAGAGTTAGGTAAGGTGGTAGAGACACAGCAGAAGATCTGATGGCTGCCACTTCATTTTTGTGAGTCAAAGAGATGTGTAAGCTCCAATCAGCCTAACAAAGATGAGACAAACAGCAGGATGCAGAAAAGCTTGTGCTCAACTGCTGAAGCAAGAACATCGTTGGAGGCAAAAAATAAAAGTTGGATCACTTCTCCATTGAGGAATCATTATTTAGTACACAGACTAATTTAACCAGTGGCTGCATATCAGTCTGATGTAAAGGATATGTGGTTATGAAGAATAAATGTTAAGAAAAAATTTTGGGGAAAAAAAATAAGGATTCTGACCATACTGATCGGAAGAGGGGTCTAGCTAGCTTGTAACTGTCTCCAAACATAGCTGTAGGGAGATGCCCAGGAAAGGGTATCAACAGCAATGAGCATATAGGCAGCTAGACTGAATACTCTGAAATTTCAGATTTTCTGGGCCTGATATGTTTTATTTAATCCTCAATGGACCTCTAATCCTGAGGTACAAGCACTTGTCTCAGTTCCCTTCCAACCCTTGTAAACTTTTTATCTGCAGACCATGGTAGGACCTTAGTGAGGAGTTGCACAGGTCTGCTTCTTCCATGAAGAACTATCTCCTTTTATTTGTTTCTTCCAGTACAAAACCAAGATATCAAAATGAGGAAAACCCAGTTTCAGAAAGACTTCTCTCTATTAATCTCTTTTATATGATTGTGTAAATTTCTAGGCTAGTTTTCTGCCTGAGCATATGTCTGAATTCTTCCCCAGAATGACAAGTCTTTCCTCGTACTCACTCCAAAATCCAAACTCCAGACATCACTCCAAAAGTTTGACCAACCCAGCTGCCTTTTGCTGGTTACAAATTCAGGACAGCACAGAGTTAAACCCAACTTCCCCCTATCAAGGGCAGGCAGCCGGCATAATTTCAGCAGCTCACTTAATAATTTAAAACTGGCTCATATATGTTAGTGTAGCAGCTGCTATTGCTGTGAAGGAACAATTATCTTTTTATGGGGAATTACCTCCTTCCACTGGCTACTCATGAAATGTGATCAGGCCAAAAAAAAAAAGATCCTGGACTCCTGGGAACAGCTATGCTCCAAGCACTTGCTGCAAAGACCAGCCTTCAGTAGATATTTGCAGTGACCCACCTTCTTTCTTGGACACCATCTTTGGCATATTTTACTGTATCATTTTAAGAGGAGCAAGGAAGAAGTACCTGCTGCTTTGGTCAGACTGCATTAAATGCACAAGTTGATGGGGGGAGAAAAATAACATGTTACTTTTGAGACTCTAGTGTTCAACAGTCACCAGCCCACTGTACCCCAGAACCAGTCTTGGGGAGCAAAGCCTGCTTGTAAATCCCGTCTGTGCACCATAACAGTGCCAGATTACAGTTTGGTTTAGCTCACGCCTAAGGAGACCTCCACCAGGAGAGAAGGGATGAGCTTAAGGCCATATTGTTCAGGCCTTAGCTGCACATAGAGCTTTTCTCAAAACCCCTGATCAGGCTCCTGTACAATTGTATTCTGCTATTGCAGAAGACCACAAAAAATGCACAGAAAATACTTGCCTTCCTTAGATGAAGCACAACATTGTTTCCTTGGACTCTGATTTTTGCCTTATCAATAAGTTATTTAAGTAAGCTTTTTGAAAGTACTGGTGCACTAACCAGGCAATCAAGCTGCTATTGTGATTGGGCATTATCAGGCCCAAAGTAGCTGTTTTTCTGCCTCATGAATGCAGAACAACTTTTTCAGGTTGAACCCCAAGTGATATGGTTTAAGCTAATCTCTTTTACCATTTCACTGGAACTGGGTACGAACATGTACCTGACAAGGTACATTGATCAGACAACAACAAATAAATTTGAAAGCTTCAGCAATTTCCTTTACCGGTTAGTATAACCATACTTCTAACAGATGCACGATTCTGTTCTGCTTTGCAGCCTTCAAATCGGTTAGAATTGAAATAGTTGACAACAGTTGACTTACATTGCAAATCTAGTTTTCCTTAAAACAGTCTTTCTTCTCAACTCTGTCTTGCTTATTGTGACTTTGCATAATATTTTTCTTTTGTCCCAATTTCCCGGGTGCATTTTGACAGCTGGTGCCTTAGCTTTTTAACAGGGTAGTATGTCAGAAATAAAGGCAAATCTGTACTGCAGAGGAGAATTTAAACAAATTGCACATCAAGGTACCAAACCAAGTAACTCTGAAGAGGGATCTATGCATCACTAAACATGGCTTAATCAAAAATCTCAGCTCAGCACGCAACCACATTAAAAAAGCAAACAAACAAAAAACCACACACACACACAAAAACCCCAAACAACAACAACAACAACAACAAAAACTCAAAACAAGCAATGTAAGTAAATGTTACAATACAGAAAGTAGAAATGAAGATTATGGGAAACACATCACACACCGTCACACACAACATGGTAGCATTCTCTGTTACTGCTGCTACTGCAGTGACAGTTGCCACATTTCAAATAAGGGATATCACATACATTGTAAAATTATCTTTATATAGGGCAAGGTGACTGCCCAGGGCACAGAAAAACCTGCTAATTGGATTGTATCCAGAAACAACAGGTTGACTGTTGATGATTAAAGTCCATAAGATACCAACTCCGCTAGAGTGAAAATGTTAGGAACTTCTGTCTCCCCATTCCATATGCAAATTCATTGTCAGCGTAGAATGGAACAAGGCATTGGATTGGCCACTTTTGTAGGAAACTCACGACCAAGTATACAGCAGGATTGAAGAAAAGGCTGACCAGTGGTTTGGTTAATTCAACATTCCAGTAGCCAGTTCTAACAGATAACTTAAAACCTTACGCCTCCGAGGTCTGACCAACCTCTACCCACAGCTAATGAGGCAAAAAGCAAAGCCAGAGCATGCACTGTGTTTTACTACGGGGCATCTCACACGCTCTTTCGAGGTCACTGGACAGACGCGTCCAGGGACCGGGCAGAGTCCAAACCCCCGCAGGGGAACAGAGGGTGCCCGCGCGCGCCGCGGGATGCTCACGGGATGCTCAAGGGATGCTCACGGGATCCAGCGCCAGCCGAAACCAGCTCCGCCCCAGGCCCACGGGGGGCGGGCGCTGCCGGTCCAGGACCCCCACCCGGCCCCTGCCCCTCCGGAGCCCGGTATCGCCCCGGGGAGGCCGCAGCTCCTCCGGGCTCCCCGGCAGCCTCTCCCGGCCTCCTCGCTCCCCGCACGCACCTGCCGGCGCCTCTCGGTGCCTGCTGCCCGGTCCCTCACCTGCGTGCTCAGCTGGCCCCGGGCCCCGATCCAGGACGGGGCTGGGCGGCGGCAGGAACGGAGCGATGCTCCCGTGGAGCCGGGCAGGGACGGAGCGATGCTGCTGCCGTGGAGCCGGGCTGGGCGGGAACGCCGCTCCCGCCTGCTCGCAGCCCGTCACGGGCGCGGGGGGAGAGGGGCGGGAGAGGCGGTGCTCGCCCGTCTCTCCCCGTCTCCTTCCCTCTCTCTCTCCTTCCCTCCCTCCTCCGGCGGTGCGGGGGCTACGGGGGCGCTGCGCTGTCCCCCGGCCAGGGAGGGGCAGGGGCTTGCAGGGCGTGGGGAGCCTCCAGTGCGATGCCCGAGATCGGCAGGGAGGCAGACACCCCGTCCCAGGCGGGCAGGGACAAGCCGGGCTCCTCAAGGCATTCCTCTTGGCACAGAGGTAAATGCAGGGCCCAGCTCGGGCCGTGCTGACAAGTGTTTGTCCTGTTTGCTTTTCGCTGCCCTGTGTGGATAGGTCTTGGCGTGACTATCGGGCACACAGCTGTAGAGATCCTGCAGCCCTCGTAATCTGCAGCTGACTCTCAGGTGTTAGTATGCAGCCCTCCTGCAAGGAACCTGCTCGTGTCCCGGAGCGTGTCCTCACTCAGGCTGGAGCACCACGGTTCGCCCCAGGGTGGAGCATTGCCTGTGTGCTCAACGCTGACTCTTGGTAGAGTACAGACTTCACAAGGGCTGTTCTCTCCTACGCTTATCTTTATGTTGATTCAAAACATCTGTCCTCAAATCAAGACTTGCTAGACACAAACAGCCTGACAAACCATCAGTGAAAGGATTTTACAACAGGCTGCGTCCACATCCCTCCTACTGATGCTGTCAAGCAAACTTGGTCTAACTCCAACCTGTAGCCTCTATGACACTGACTCTCCAATCTTCTCCTCTACACTTACCATCTCCATTTGAGACTCTCTTTCTTTACATTGACCCCAAATTCTTTCCTGATCCACAGTTAAGAAAACTTTCCTGTTTGACCATCCCGGAGCCACTCTGGCAGTCACACTCACACCACCCCAGGCTGTCATTGCTGGGACTGAAGCCTCTTCATAGCAGGTGACTCCAATGGGTGACCCAATGGGTGCCCTGCTTGACCCCCTACAGACCCCATACTCACACAGTCAGACAGGTTTCCCACAGCAGAGTCCCAGATGTCATAAATAATTCAGTAGTGTTGCAGCAACACCGTAAGAGCTCAAGATGTTGCCTCTAGGGAGGGCCCCCCCAGCAGAGTAGTCACAGGGTTTTTATACCCTTACAGTCAGTGCAACCATTCTTCGTGTGCTCTTCACTCTCCTTGCATGTGCCTTTTGATCTGGGGTCTTGTGATTTATGTGGGTTCTATGGAGTCTCTGAGTGACGGCCAGTGCCACAGGTCCTTATGCCCTTTGTCAGGCACAGGGTTGGCACCAAGTCATGGTCCCTTGCTTGGGGCTCCAGCCATTCCTCCACCCAGGGTACAACCTGCAGCTCCACTGCAGCTGCATACCGACCTACTGGCACTAGGAACATTCCTCAACACCATTCATGAACTTCAAATTGCTTGCCAAAGTACCAGCCAGTGCTGGTATTGCACCTATGTGTAATTCTGGCAGCCCCACTAGCAAGAAATCTCTACAAAGGTCTATCTATTTAATACTCCAGGCAACTCCATCACATACACCAACATCAGTTTGCCTCCCTCTAAATCTTCCTTTGGTTTCAACAGATCTCAGTGTTCAGCATGCCTTCCACAATCACTGTCGATGTCTGGGACTAAGCAGCTCATGTAAATCCTAACAGGAACAGCAGGAGAAAGCCTCTCTGTTCTTCCAATTCCAGTGGAGTTCTCAATCACAAGAGAAAAGCTTATAAAAAAAATGCTGGTCACATACATTTCACTGACTACTCAATACCTCAAGACAGAAATGTTACAGTAATCAGAGAAGAATGTGATGAGAAAAGTTGTCCCAATATGTGCTTACACTCTGGAAGTGAGCTGCTCTGGGAAGCAGCAACTGACTTGAATTCCCTGCGGTGTGAGGCAGTTTGACAGCACCCTCTTTTACTTTTGCAAAGTTCATAAGAAATGCAGTCAGGAATCTGGAGACTAATGGTATACCAGGGCTAAATGGAGTCTTGTTCTTTGTTGGTAAAAGTGGAAAAGGTAATGAGCACCAACCCCTCCCCCCCACCACTTCACCTGCCAGGAGCCTTCAGAAGTCAGCATCATACCTGAAGCCAGCCACTGCATGACAGAGATCAGGTGCAGGTCACTGTCTGGAGGGCTTCATGCCTGCTAGGGCAAGTATCACACCTATTCTAAAAATTCCTTAGATATGTTACAGAACCTTTTTTTTTTCCCCCTCTCAGAACTTGTTTCAGGGTAGCAATATGTTTGGGTTACAGTTAAGGATGCTTTGGTCAATCTAGACTGGAAGTTCATTTGATATGAGTTAGCTTAAAAACTTGGAAAACATGCAACTCGTTTTGGTCTTATTGTGAAAGGAAAAGCTGTACAATCACATTACACAAGCCCTATATTCTGTAAGTCTTACTGTCCTGTCTGCAAACTGCAGGGGCAGCAATAAACATACAAGGCACTACAGGAGTGTGCTGTTGTTAATCCTTTCCATTTCTGCTTCTGTCCTAGCAAGAAATGGATGAGATATTTATTGCCATGAAGGACTGAGGAGCAGGAGCTTGAAAAGATGGGGATTTAGATTGTATCTTGCTGCTGCTGAGTTCATGTTTTGAAGAAAAATAAAATTGATGGTGTTAAATGTTGCTTTGTTGGTGTTTGGTTTCTTTTGTGTTTGGTTTTTTTGTTTGGTTTTGATTTGGGGTTTTTTTTTTTTTTTAGATAGAAATCAAACAGGTAGGGATTACAAAGTAACAATGCTTCTGCTTCTTTCATGCTTTGGGAAATACTTCTGTATTCTAAGAATTTTGCTCTAAATTTTGTGACTATCCTGTTGAATGAGTCATCCAGAAGATGGACTTCAACCTGAAACACAACACAGTCTCATTTGCCCACTGAAATTCCAGAAAAAGATCTTGTTGTTGTTGTTGTTGTTTTGTTGTTTTTTTGTGTGTGTGTGGGGGTGTATTTTGTGGGTTTGATCATCTAGCACCTCTGGACACTAACCATCGTTGGAGCAGTCCCACAATTAAAAATCAAACAATAAAAAAACATAGTTTGAAACTTGAAGCACATAAATCATCTTAGCTCTTCTGCTGTCAAGAAAAAAAAAAAGAGTTTTGTTTGCTAGAATGTATAAATAGCGAAAGGTTTTGGTAGTTGTCATGCTGGCTTTGTGGATTTGCCACCCAGCATCCCTTTCTGCGCAGAACTGTAAGTAAATCACATACCTTGACTCTCTGTGTGGATTTTTCTCTTGCACACTGAGTGGGAGAACCTCTTTTGGAACAACATCCTTGGCGAGAGGTGTTGCTGCAGTCCTGGCTTGAGGCCAGGATCACGACAGTGGTTGTTCAGAAGTCAGCACATAACAAAGAGAGATCCTGCTTTTCTTTCTGTCACCAGTTGCCAGAAAAATCCTCTTCCTTAGCCTTGTAGGAAAGACAGCTTCTCATGCTGCTAAAATGATCACTGGGCAGAGTTCACCACATTTTACTGCCTCTTGTAATCACTGATCAACAAATTGAATGACGTTAGAATGTCTTGAGGAGTCTCTTTAGACAGATATAATAAAGATTATGGCATACAAAAGAGGGACTGTACGAGGGAAATGGTATTGCTTCTTAGTTCTCAAACAGAAACCAGTCATTTGATTACATGAAATAATGGATATTTATTTGCCATCTGTACCCCAAATAATAAACAAGCCTTTGAACATTGCCTTAGGCAGTGCCAGTTCACTCACCAGGCTGGCTTGTACTTGCAACATAACTTCCTCCAGCCAAGAATAATCCTTGGAAAAAAAAGCACAGCAAAGGCACGTCTTGCAGCAGTTTAATAGGACTTCTGCACAGGCACCTCTTGCCCCAATCCTTCAGTTCCACCACTCTCACTCTGACAAAAGCAGGATGAATACTGCAAGCTGGAGCAGTGCAAAATCCTGGAAAGAAAAGAACTGCATCAGAACTTCATCTTGACACAGATCATTTTGCTGCCTTTGCTGGCTCTTCTGCTTTTTTTTCACTGTATTGAGAGCAAGCTACTTCTTGCCCATCTTCACAAGATGTTGAGCATCAGCCCGAAGTCATCTGCTTTACCATGAGGTAAAGCAGTCCATCAGGTATGGACTGTGAACATGAACACAAAGCAATAAGGGGCACCTAAAGGACCTGTGCTGGCACGTTGAAGAGCTTCTGGGCCATATAAACCATTCTGGCTGAAAATAGTGCTATTACCTGCTATTAACAGTCCCATGCAATTCATTTGATCCATTTCTAGGTATAAATGTATAGTATGTGTAGAGACTTTTATGCTGGCCTTCTACGTACTGGGTCTAGGTCAGTTCCCATCTGCTGTCCTCTTCCCACCCCAGATGAAGAACCTCTCAAAAGCAAAAAAGAACACAGGTTGTGTGTACTCATTACAGCAAGAATCATGCAAACTCAAATGGCTTTAAATCTAAAGAGATACAGCAGCTATGGGCTGGCCTATGGTGATACTGTCCTGCACTGTTTAGCTCACTGGGCAAGTTTTAGATTCCTGTTAAAACATCTATAATCAGTGGGGACTCTGAACTACAACTTCTCCTCTGGTGTTATGGAGATATGGCATTTTCTATGTTCTTAATGTCCTTCAAGAGATAAAATTTACTGATTTCTATCCCTGGTCAGCCTTTCAAAATTGAAATTCCAATATTGAAAATATTTTAATATGAGTTTTATAACATTTCAAAACTACATTTATTTGACACTGGTAATGGTAATTACTAGAAATGGTAATTCAAACAGAAGGTTAATATTATGGAAGACATTTTTGGCTCACAAGGAATACAACTGTACTACATCTGAAGAAAAGGCCAGCAAAATTTAGGGAGCTTCCTCAGACTATAAGATCATAAATCTAAGTTTGTTGTGCAGGTACACATTTTCCTGTCTTTAATTACATGTATGGTTCCTTCTATGGATTCTTCATATGATTGTTGTACTCGCAATGACAGCTACCTTTTGCTGCTGCCCAACTCATTTCCCTTGATTTAGCAAAATTGACTCTTGCTTAGGACCATGCACGTTTCTTTTTTCCTCTGTGGGGTGACAGCTCTTTTCAGCCTAGAAGAAAAAATCCAGTTAAAAATGAGAGGAATACAAGGTAAAAGTGTCTTGTTTGACCCACGAGGATACACAGCCAGATATCTGTGTATTTCAGGAGTTCATATAAGCAGAGACAGCCCAAACAGAAAAAATCTCCGTTGTAACTGGAAATCTCTAAGTGAAGAAGTGTGAGGGAATTTTCCGCTGCTTTAATTCATCAGACTTGATAGCATTTCTTGTAACACTGTAAACGGAAGAGTATTTAAGATTACAATTAAATTGCTTTTTATCTCTTCACGCAGTTTATATAGAAGATTGGTTAAACACGTATGTGTGTGTCTACACACATGCACAAAGAGATCTTTCCCACTTTCCAAAGAGATCGTCTCAGTTCAACATTTCTGGTGGTGAGACTGGCCTCTTTCTTTTTCCCCAGCTGCTCTTTCAGGGCTACTTTTCAGTTTTCTGTTCAGTGCAGACATCTGGTGGTCGAAATGGGGACGGCAGCTGCACAAGGGAAGCCAAACAAGGGAGGGATGCGGAGTCTTTTTTTCCCTACACTTTGGCCTAGTGGTAGAAAACCCAAATTCTGCTATGCAGCAAGGATCGATTTTCACTTTTGTTCCCTCTCTGCCTTGCTGCTCATTTTCTCCCCTCATCAAGCCTCAGGAACCTCGTGCTCCTGGGTGTTTTAAAAAAGCCAGACTGTGCACCCAACAGACCGCAAATTACTTGTGTAAATGTGAGTGTATGCATGCAAAAGTAAACACACTGTAGTCTGAAAAAAATACAGAAGTAGATTTTTACCAAAGTTCGCATGAACTTTGGTGAAAAAGTTTTCTTTTCTTGGTTTTACTTTGTTTGATGGCCACAATCAGTTTGGCAAATGCAGAATAATTGAATGGTGCCCTTAGCTTCACCCTATTTGAAAAGCAGCAGATAGATGCATTTTGCAGACATCTTTACCTTCTGCACTTGGCCCAGAGCTGTGCTCTGAAACGGGTCTGACTGGTTGTAAAACTACTTTTTTTTTGCCCCTCTCCTTATATACAGCATCAGTGCTAAAATGCCTGAATATATGAATATACACACACATGTATATATATGTATGTGTAAAAGAAGGGGGAAGGGACTGGATTTTGAATTAACACCTAATTTTTAACAATATTTTTTTATGTATCAACTCCAATCTTTTCCTAGATGTAACTCTTCTTTCTCATTAGACTTACTGTGGCATCATCACAACATTATCATCCCGTGAAACTGAACTTTAAACCCAAACTGATTTCAGTATTATCTAGATTACCTGCCACAGTAAACAAAATCCTGAGAAATGGTCCTTGACTGATCAAGCCAGGACACAAGGAACAGCAAAAGTGAGTGTACAGCATGTATAGAATACCCCCTAAAATAATGAGTCCCATAGGAATAAAGTAGAAAAATACACTTTTAAGTTAAATATGGACTTTGTGACAATGCAGTTTCTACTTGCTCAGAAATTAACCCACTTCTGAAGCAACAGCAGTGTTACAGTTTATAACCCTGTCAAGATTTGGTCAAATTTCAGCTATTTATTACATACACACTGAATAAACTAAATGTGCACCACCACCACCCTCAAGTATAAAAATGGACCAGTTCATACCAAGTACATGTTCCCACTAAAAATAAGACATATTTATATGCTAAGGAAATCTCCCCCTTTGGAATTAAAGGCTAAGATCTCATTTTCTTCTAAGAGATTTTGACAGATGCAGGGTGAGAAACACAAACTCACTTCCCAATCCAAGGATTCACACACCTGACTGGGAATATAAGGTTTTCTGTAGGGCAAAAAATGTTGATGCTCATGATGACAGTTTCCTGGCTTTATGCTGATTAGTCACATAACTTTCTGGAGGGAAGGTCCCCACCCCTGGAGATTCTCTTTCTCCAGGGCACTTAGGCATGGTTTTAAGTAAGCCAGTCTATTTATTCCATGATCTGCAGCCTGTTCCTGGATGGCTTTGTTTCTGAAAGAGCTTTCATTATCTGACTCTAGCTCAAGTGGCACTCTGTGGTTACATATACGCTTGTTTATTCCTCCTAGGATGCTACTCCTGTTTGCTTTCCCAGCAGAAAGCTTCTAGTCACCATGGTGATAGCTGTGCCACTGTGAGATTGCAGCACCTGCCAGTCTTGATGGAACCAAGGGGGCCAACATTAACCTGGTGGCCAGTCTTCATCTAACAGGCATTTCTCCCATTGTGTTTCATCACTCACACTTTGCAAGAATGTTGTACCATTCCATGGATCTCACACTGCCTAACCACCTATCTTACAGCTTCCCAGGAGAAGCCTGATCTCTCTTCTCTGTCTCTCTGAAGGAAATTCAATCCCTTGCAGCATGTCCAGCAGTTTTTGTGGGCCTGCCTGGCCGGCTGCAAGTGGTTCTCCATTATGGTCTGATTCCAAATCTCTGTGTTAAGGTCAGGCCAGGTGGTCAGCCTGCTCATCACGTTTCTCCTTCTGAATTGCCTTTGAGGCAGGTAAAATATTGTCAGGAAATGAGATATTCTAAAGATGACCACAAGAAGAACAGTAAAAGCTATTTCTCTTTGTTGCTATTTTCTGGTTTTAGTTCAGTGAATATAATGATTAAAGTACAAATGGGAATGGGGGAAAATCATGTCTTCACAATATCTAATAGTAATTTGTAGCATTTGCAGCTCTGCCAGCCTTTGCTTTGGCTGTGCAGTGCAAGAGGGGAAAAGAGTTACGCAACACTTTGTTTTAGTACATGCTGAAGAACTGCTTTATATGAAACACAGATCCTCCAATGTATGATATATCTGGAAGGGCCTTCAAGTTCTTCCACAGAGATACCACACAGGTAGAACACATATAGAGAGTAGAAACACAGAAATATGTAGGGTCAAGGACTACTCCGTACTCCGTCTGCTAAAGGCAGGATCAACCCTATTTTTACCTTTTCCAAGAAGTGCAGCAAAGAGGGAGATTACTTCACCTGAGAAGGGATGAATCAAGTTCTGGAGGTATCTTGCTCTCTCCAGTGTCTACATATGCAACATCCTGGCTTGTAAGTGTGACATCAGGTGAATCTCTCAGGATACAAAGCTCTTTTGCCTAAAGAGCCAAATACAAATGTAATTTGATACCAAAGACTAATTCCTTGGGTTAATTCCCCGAGTACTTCAGTATGTGTGCGACGGCATGCTTGTTGCTTTTTTCTCCACAGAAAGTTAAAGTTCTTTTTGGAGTTCTTTTGGGGTTTCCACCTCTCCTTCTGCAGTTAGAGGAAATAAAGGAATTAAAAGAGAAAATTTATTTTGAATTATATGCCCCATATGGTCAATCCCAAGAGAGACATTTCAGTGAGTTTGGTTTTGACTCAGTAGGTTGTAAAATTACAGGGAGAAATCTCTGACCATGGTCTTGATGCTTTTGTTTCTTTCATTTTGCATTTTACTTTGTCTCCAACTCAGAATATATGAACACTTTTCAGTAGGGCATTAAGCAAGATAACATTTGTCATGTGCTGAGGGAACTTTCCCTGGGACAATCATTACAGGATGGCCAAGTTGTTCCAGCTCTCACGCTGTCCATATGCAGCTGGAGACTTCTCTATCCCATGGAAGAAACCCAGAAACTCCTTCTGTGGTGTGCCAGTCCCCTGCCCATTCAGTGAAATCAGCTGCAATATGGGTTAAGTTAAAACACGTCAGCAGAAGTTGAAGAGTGTGCAAATAAAGCTGTTGCCAGCTGCTGGGTATGGTCACAATCTAAACTTCTTGTGGACCTTCGTTCTTATTTCCTCCAGTCCTCCCAGATTTGTTTCATTTATATCACAAGAGGGCAGTCTCCGTCAGACTACAGTTTGCCATCTGCAGCTTGAAAACAGGGAAGTCCTTGGACTGAAATGGGCTTACAGGGAGAGGGGCACTGAAGAAAGAACCACAAGGCAACAACCAGTTGCACCTGCAATGGCAGTGCCTTGGTTGAGAGGGATGAACATTCTCTCTCCTTTTTCCTCAGTAGGAATAAGACTCCTGCAATTTTTAAAACTGAATTCAACAGTAGCAGACTAAAAATAAGGCATGTAAACAAAACAACTGTATGACACTCTTCACTGAAAACTCAGTTATGCTGGAGCTAGTTGAAATGCAACTCTTCCTTTCTTTCCTTCACTGTTAACTACTCAGACCTCCAAGCAAACCAAGAGCCAAAGCAATTTTAAAATGATTTTGACAGGTTATGGAAACAGCACCATTTTGGCTGTCAACTGCTTGGCTTTCTCCACTGCTAACAGGGTCCCAGGCTCCCAGTGAGAACTGTGTCTGAAATATTCTGTGTGGTGCCAGTAGGTGCCTGTAATTGCCCATGACCAGACTTTGCCCTCTAGGCCCCTTTTGTCTCTTCAAGACATAAAGAGGGGTTATCCCTGTAGCTCCTGGGCCAAGCCTGCCAGTCACAAGTGAAGAGTACCTGACACCTCAGGACACCTGAACTCCTGCTATGCCTGTAGGAAACAGTAGTGCACCCCTGGGGTACTGACTTCAGACATCACTGAAGCAGTTTAAAACAAATCAAGCCCCTGCTATATTAATTTCATTACTATGTTCACAGATAATTACTGAAAACCAGCTAGATATACAACTGATACTCTTCACAAGACATTATGCAACTATTATTTTGCAAGGCAGTTAATAAAAAGGAAAGTTTTATTCTTTGTGAAGAAAAGCAGCACTTAAATAATCCAATTAAGTGTGCTTCTATGATATACATGGAAATTTGTATAGATAGGAGTAAATATGGACTTAAGTAAATGAACACTTTGCCTCTAAAGGTGGTGATTGCTTCTTAAGTATAACAAGTACCTCATACCTCTTTGTGGTCTTCTATATAACATTCTCCCAAGAAAAACAATTTACAAAGCAGTGAGGCATTCTATATGTCAATGCTACTGAGTTATCAGACAATAAGGACTGGTTAATGGCTTGCTGGTTCTTTCTAAGGAAATTTATTTAATCTTTTGACCACTTGACCAAACTTTGGGGCCTGCGGAAAATCCTGCTGTAACACCAAGACAGGTATTTTGTTTGGTTTATTGCTGTCTGGGGTGTGCTAGCTCCAGATGCTGCTTTCCCCTGCAGCTAGAAGTCCACCTAAGGACCACTTCCGCTTTCAGCTTCTGGACTTCACAAGGCAGGGAAGAAAAACACTATTAGAAAGCAGAAAATCCTGCCCCAGAGCATCACTGGTACTCAGATTGCTTTGGCTATATAAATAATGGTGAAAAACAGCTGCTTTAGTCACATTAGCTTTTACATTTTTATCTCCTGAAAAGCAATCTCCACGAAAGAAGGACAATGCACCTGGCTTATAATGAGACATCCTTTTGGGTCACACTATAGCTAAAACTTTCTAATAAAGGAGAAAGAAAAACCCATATTCCACAAGAGCTTAATGCAGCACAATGACAAAGTGTCAGTTGGTATCACCCTTTCTGGTGCTAAACTCTCACTTCTAAGCTCACTGAATTTTCAAGTGTGAAGTGTCAGCTTAGCACGTGACTAACCACAGTAAAGTTGTAAATAGTCTGGTTTCCGTGAATATCCTTGCCAGCCATGTTTTCAAGATAAAAAGCAAGGGATGACACAGGACCCCATGAGCATAAAGCACAGGATACAGCTGCTTGGTAGAAGCAGCCTGTCTGGTTCTGACTGACAGCAGCAGAACAGATGCAGTTGTGAGGGAATGCATCTCTAAGGGATTAACCTTCCTCTTTATGTGGGAAAAATCTGCTCAGCATGACCAAGATGAGACAGAGGAGCCGAGAGAAAAAGCAGACACTGATGCACTATAAAAGGACTGTTCTTTTCCAGCAGAAATACTGCAAGAAGCCCACAAGGGAGCCTGCTACACACAACTAGTACAAGGAAAGCCTCCGAGAATGACAGGGAATATTCCCTAGAATAGCAGAAGTCTTCTAAAGTGAATGACATTTTGTCTATTAGCCAAAAAAAAGTTCTTTTTAGTGCTCGATCAAGTGCCAGTTTCAGCTCAGTCAAAAAGAGTCTGTCTGGGAAGGTTCACAAAAAAACACCAACCCAAACACAAAATACCCTCATTGAGGCATAAGTTCTTGCTTGCTCTTTCAGAGATGACGGTTGTTAATAGGCTTTTGCACCTTTTTGCATGCAACTGACTATTCTTTTCATGCTAGTGCCATGAAGATTTTTCCAAATAGGAGAAAAGGGTAATAGCTGGATGATAATGACAGGTACTATTGTTGTGGGCTTAGCCAGACATCTAGACACTTTTGAACACATTGGTTTATGTGGGTACATAAGACAGAGTTTTTGTCTCTGCACCACAAAAATTAAGTGCACCACAAAGAAATAAGTAATGTTGGAGCCATTTATACAGGAGACATTGGTGTTGCTTCAGTCCCCATTAAGCTCTGAGCATCTGTCAGAACCGTGCTGGGACTTTCGGTCATGTCCGAACACTGAGCTTGTAGAATTAATGAGTTCTTGTAACTCCTCATTTCAGAGAGTTTGTGTTGTTTCCTTTAGGAGCTGATTAACCCCAGAAGAATCAGTAATTTTCTCTCTTATTTGCTACAGACAGATGTGAATGGCTGTTTCCAAGCCAGTGGTTCAACAGTCTGACAGTAGCTCGGGATGTTCAAAATTTAAACTCAGCACAGTGGCTGCACCCAGTGATGTAGCAGAGGGCACAGTGATTCTAACATCAAACACAGAGTTCAGTAATGGCTACAGGGCAGCCCCTGGCTTGCCTGAGGATAGGGAATTTGCATTCCCCTTTCAAGCACCAGTCACAGGCTTCTGCACCTGCTGCTGATCTTCTATGCCATGGCAGCAGCCACCTCTCCATACCTTGAGCTCTCTCTATACCAAAGCTTCTCTTTGTGCTCCCTTTTCTGGCCCACAAAATACACAGAGCCCCCTCTCTCAATGGCGGCTGAGTAATGCTATTTCTCCTTTTATTTTCAAAGGCTTCAATCCAATTGCATAAATAACAAATCCATTTCTAAACCAGGCTAGCAGTCAAACCGTGTTACAGTGGAGGAGGGAAGAAGAAAACTTCTTTTTACAAGTAAGCTAACACTTTTTTCAATCCTCTGGTTTTGGATAGAACTACAAATGTAAAAAAAGCTGGTTAATGAGGACAGAAAATGTTTCATCATGGAAGCTCATTTCTTTACCTTATTATCATGTCATCCTACTTTCAGAAGATATGGAAGAGGAATACACAGTTTCCCCCACCTTTGTACATAAACTAAGCCTTGCCTATAAGCCTTATCAAGAGGGGAAGGATATAGAGGGGAAGATGGGAAAGACCTCACCTGACGAAAGCTGGGAGGCCAGTCTGTGAACTGCAGAAGCAGTCTGCTCCTTTCAAAGAGTTAGCCTCTTCTTTCTCCTTCACCTTAACTCCATGAATGAGAGAGGAGGAAAGGAATCCTTCTCCACTGGCAGGGCTCAAGACCCTTAGGGAATATGTAACTTCCAGCACCTTGTATCAGCAAACAGGCTGTAGTTAAGGACAGTATCCCCATTGATGAACGCTGCTTCAGCAGTTCTTACAGAACTCAAAATTGAAATACTTGCCTGAAAAGTCATGGACAGAACATAAAAACCAGCTTATCTGAAAACTCAAGAGATGCAGTGCAACAAATATATATATTTATTCTTATTTATTTTCCTTTTTTTTTTTTTTTAAATAACAGCGGCAGAACAATTGCAAATACCTTTGTTTTGTTTTGTTTTGTTTTTTCCCAAGTATGTACTTTTGCTTATTGATTTGGCATCCAGGGTGATCAACATGTTTGAGTTTTTTTCCCATCAGTTCCTCCTCAGATAGATAGAGAGACCAAGTATTCAGAGCTACTAAAAACTTATTAGGTGTGTAACACAGTGGACTACTTCACAGTCATAAACATAATCCCTAAAGCAAACACACAGGAATACTGTTTTGTTCATAGCTCTATTTGAGAAAAAGCCTCTTTTTTTCTTTTTGGCATCTTGCTGTTTCAGTCAAAGTGGATTGTGTTCTCCATTGTCAGCCTTTCAAAAAAGAGCAGTTATAAAAATTACTTAATGAAAACATACTTTCATATTTCAATGCAGTTTGTACACCAGTTTCTCAAAGACTATTCTAGAAAAGTCATCTTGTTCAGCCTAATACAAGAAGAAGGTCAAGAATGAAAAATCAGAGTAACAAAACCATACAGTAAAAATAAGGATGTCTGTAACATGTAGTGGTTAGTTGTAAAGAAGTGAACAAAAGAAAAAACCTCCCTAGAAGTTGTAGAGCTACACAGGTCCTATATTTTTATAGCAGGTGTATTTTCTACCACAGCCTTGATTTTTATTACTATATATTTTTTAAATAACTTACAATAATAATGAGTTTGCCTACCAGCAGCCAACTCAAAAACATATTGGAAAAAGAAAAAAACCACAGCCACTATTACGGTGGTGGAGAGAAACTCTCCTCAGCAGCCAATTTGTTGCCTCCAGTCCTTTCCCTTCTCAGCAATCCCAATCAGGCAAACTTTGGGGCTATATTCAGCTTATTAGGAATGGGAGCTCTTCAATGCAGGCTTGGGTTTCACTGAAAGGAATGGTGAATATTTCCCCTTTGTAATCTGCTGCAAACTCTGCAGAGTCCTCATAGCAGCAAGCTGCAACAAAAATGAAAGAATATTCCATCCAGGTGTGAAATGATTCATAGGCGGCATCCCGAGATCTTCAAAGGATTCTGTCAGCACTGTTCTCAATCAATACTTAAGCCTGAATCACAGCTGAGTGGGCTGTGATTTTATCTCATCTGTCAGATGTGAGAAGCTGCCTGTTTGTTCTTGAGTTAACTTCTTTCATCTTTGCTGACACAATATCGCAACTGACTGCACATTGTTCATCACTTTGAATGCCACTCAGTGTACAGAAGAATAAACCAAGCCGTGCCCCTTGGTAATCCACATAAACACCAGACATTTTGTGCACTAGACTCTGCCCAGAAGCGCTGACCTGAAAGGAAGAGGGAAATGTAAATAGGTAAAGACAATCATTAGAATGATGTAAATCTTCTCAGACAGCTTCAGGAGTGCCTACGAAAATGATCCTGTGAAGCTGAGATTTGTGTTACCACAGATTTTCATCTTGCCACCCTTTGTAACGTGGAGTTGTCTGTGCCCTGATGTGAGTAACTTTCTCCATCTCCTCCTCAAAATAAGTGGAGTTAATCAAATGCAATTGTTACGTTCCCTCGTGACATTCCAGGTAAAACCAACATGGCCTAAGGAGAATCCTTAGGGTTGTGGTGTTCCGTGTCTCCCTGCAGTGCGGCAGAGTGGATTGGAAGAGTTGGGATGTTATACCCATGTGTACCTCTAGGTGTTAACACACCAGCTGCCTGCAACGGTGACAAGGACACCTGACTAATGGCCAGTTCCTTCGGACATCAGCAGTTTTAAGAGTAAAGTGGAGGTATTGCTTATGGGTGAAAACACAGGCTGTTCCTACATTTGCTTAATTCTGTATCTATTTATGCACCTGATTAGTTTTCTCTGCTGCCATGAATTCAACTTAAATAAAAAATAAAAAATTAAAATTCAAATGGCAAAGCACGGTCTAAAACAATGTCATAATGGTTCATGTATCCTTCCATAGTTAATAAAAATGAAAGATTTGATGAGTTTATATTCAACCAGCAGTAGAAGAAAAACCAATTCCTCTGAAATTTGTTTTTTCCAGTCTGGACTCTTAATTGTTAACTGGTTTCATGAATGTATTTGGCCCAGAGTGATCTTTGTGCAAACCTCAGCCCTGTCTGAAAGGCTGGTGCATAAAGGGACACAGTTGCTGTGAAAACATCTGCTTGGAAACCAGAGTTCTTTGTATTGCACTTGTAAGGGGGTAGAGACTGCTTGGAATTTAGAAAATATTTTTTTCCAACACTGAGTAACACAAGAAATCAACATACAAAATTACTTATTCTAATTCCCATTTCCTGAGGGGAAAAAAGGACTGAGAGGGTTTAAGATAAAAACTGATTGTTCTATATTTTTCCAAGAGTCCCAGATTGGAGGAGGGATTCACAATGATACCGTGCTCCATCTGTTGAAACATGTAGTGTGCCATTTGGTTTTAACTGTTTGATGCTTGCTCTGTATCCCATTCTGTTTGTTTATTGATCTGGGTAACCTCTGACACAAACCTTAGTGTCTTCCATCTGTCCTTTTCAATGTGATTCTCGGGACTTTCGCTTTCATAGGAAGCCAAGTAAAGTGCTGCAATCAGAAGCAAATACATTATGTTAGGCCTACTGGCATTTTAAAATTTGTTCTCCCTGAAAAGCGGCCTGAGTTAAATGAAGCAGGCATGTATTATCTATCCCGCAGATTAGGGCTCCAGAATCCCATTAGGAAGTATGGCATTGCCTGTAATTGCGTCCAGACCACACTAACAAACTGTGCATGAGAACAAAGACTACCCTGAGGGGGCAAAAAACCCAACTAGTGGAAACTCAAATGCAGGAGTAGAAGAAAGCACTCAAAAGGAAAAAAAATTGAGCCCAGGGACACGTTGCTTTGTAAGTAACCACTGAAGTCCCTGTTTTCTTTCTCGAGCAGCACCCTTTAGTGCAAAGTATCCTGAAAGTCCATGTAAATACATTTCATATGACATTTAGAGGAACCACATAATTTTTTTTTTCACTCCATTTCAGAGAAAAGGACAATGTTGATTTTCACAGACCACATGCATATAAAAGAAAAATCTTATCTTCTCTGCCATTTGTAAGGGAGAAGGGTTTTTTTACTTGCCAGACAGAGATGTCTCAGGACAAAGTCTTTACTGTGAGGAAGCCACAACTTAACATGGAAAGAGATTAGGCAGCACCCAGTGACATCAGAACTGTAGAAAGTCCAGAGCTCCTTACCATCATCACTGAAGACTGGGACAGTAAGCAAGTACTGCAGAATCTTCCAATCCCTTTCAAAAGGACACTCCACTTGCTTCCATGTCATAAATTCACTGACTTGTTTTGCCAATTCCCAAAATTTCTGTCAGAATAGAAAACAGAAGAGATGCTATATGTTGAACTGCACCACTTTGAACATTTTCTCAAAAAGAGAGAGATCTTGGTTTTGAGTCCAAGCCTTGGGCTGTCCTCAGCTTTTAAGATAGGATTGAAAACGATCTAACTCAATAACTCAGCTTCTAACCTGTGTGTTCCTGGTTCAAACTGCTCTAACTTCCCACTCCTTCACCTAGGTAAAACTGCTGTTACTTATGAATACAAATACAGTAGATCATGAACTGCACTTAGTTTCTTTTCAAGGAGCTGGTAACACTTCTTATGCCAACCTTTAACTTTGATGATACTCATGCTTTATGTTTTGCAATGAAATACTTATTCGTTCTCACATCAGAAGTCTCTAGATGCTTAATACTGACATTTCAAAATTCAGATTTTTTTGTTAGTTAATCTGAAATACTTTACTTTCTTACTGGAAATTTATGTCATGTAGCGTGTTGATGTCATTCATTGACAAACTCTTTCAATTAAAGTTTAACATGCCTCAAGTACACATGGATTCCTTGAGCAAAAAGACATTCCAGATTATTGCATAGCCTAGCTTTAGAATCAGGATCATCTAGGTCAATGACTACAAGTGAAATGCACTGTAATTTTGTGTGAATGATCCAGGCCTCTTAAAAACAGAAAGTACCAGAAAACAAAGCACTGGGTAATCCACACTGTTGGGTAATAAGCATGAAATCAGAGGTAGAATTACTGGAAGAGAAGAGACAGCTGCTCTATCACATGTTTCTTCAGAGACTCTGTGTGACTTACATGCATGAAAATACTGCCTATATGCCCTGTCAAAGATGGAACTCACCTATTACATGAGAGTAAAAAAATAAGCTCTAAAATACTAATTTGAATGATTTTGTCATTAAGTACAATAAACTTGTGAATTGAAACGTTGAGATGAATTTGAGCACTGGGAAGAAGCTCTGACTCTTTTCCCCACTAAAAATTTATGAATATTGAAAGTTTCTACAGACGCTTAATCTTCAGTAAAACTGCTTTTTCCTGACTACCTCCCAGCTCCTCTGAGAAGTAACAGATATACTCAAATTACTGTCTAATTTTGCTCTTCCTAGAATCCAGTGGAAGTTGGACTGTGGTATGATTCAGTTTTCTGTTAAAGGGGCTGGCCCTGTATCAATACCCCACCCAGTGCTCTACTTACTTCAAAATTGACATGACCATTTGGAAGACGATTGGCACAACCCTCATTGAGGAAGTAAATATCTTTGACCAAGAGGCTGAAGAAAGGTATCACGATCTAAGGAAAGAACAACATTATTCTCAGTCTGGTCCTGAATCAAGACATAATGCTCTACAGAGCAGAACAAAAGGAAGCCGGGTGGTACAAAAGATAAGCAAAATACCAAAGGACTAAGATCTCTGTGATATATCTCTCACCACACAAAAATCTTCCATTCACTACATTTTAAAATACATGATGTCTCTCCACAAAGAAAGTCCTCCCTTAAATGGCAAGTTAATCCCCATAGTTTTACTTTCATCTTTGTGCCAAACTGCTTCCATTAACTGGAACTCCTTTTGGCAACGTAGCTCCCTCAAGATCACAACCAAAGTACCCGTTAGCACTTCACTGCTTGTCAGCTGTGGCTGTGAGATGTGTTCAGAGCAACAATATGCCTAACATTTTGTTTCTATGTCACGTCCCTCTTGTTTTAATTTTTTCATTCTTCCTTGCAGATTCCAGAAGACAAATGCTCAGAGGTGCCTACTCCTCACGTGTAATCCCTGCAGGATGTCTCATAGTGTAGCTTTCCCTCTTGACAGGATCAGCTTGGTAAACGAGAGGAGATGCATTAAAGCACAGCAGGGAAAATTTGGGGCTAGCAGCATAAATGGTTTTCAAACTACAACTCCCTGAGCTCATGCAAGAAACTGAACTTTGGTACTCGTTGGCTTAAAATGAAGCATTTCCTGCCAGCTGAACAAATCAAAGTGTTTTTCTTTGGAGAACGCTGGAACATTCTCACATTCTTAAAATGGTTCTATTTTAATTTTCATCTACTAAAATTTTCACAGCTACACATCCTTCTTATAACTGAGGATAAAACAAATACCCCTTATCACTATTTCCATGGAAGACTTCACTGCAGTTTTTCAATAGTTGTAAGTTCTTTCTTTGAAGCCTTAAAGCTCACTTTTATCTGAAAAGAAGTTAGCATTTTAAACTTCTGGTACTTTGAATGATATTTGAACAGATCCTTAGGACTCAGACAAAAAATTCCCTGTCTAACAACAGTATAGACCAGCTGACAGCACATGGATTTCTCCCTAGTAGTTCACTCCATGATCAATAAGATCAGATTTATTAAACACAGTCCTAATATTATATGCAGTTGATGAGCAACTGCTTCTAAGTGGAGAGCAGCTAGGAAGATATTTGGCTCCTTTCCACAAGAACTACAACTGAGATTCTGCATTAATGTATGACAAAATAGAGTTTATTTTTCAAAAGCTAATTTATTTTAAGACTAAAGAAAAATACCACCTCTATCAATGCATAGTTCACAGTCACCCTTGAACCTGGAAGGTGGATTTTAACCCAGTGCCTTGCGCAAACACCTGATTAACATCAGCATTCCCACTAAAAAACTCCAGAGTATATTTAAAGCCCTTCTGAAGACTATAACACAGGAAGGGGATTCCACACCTCTGTCTAGATTTGAGTTTTAGAAAACCTTTTCTGAGCAAGTTTTAAAATTTTTCCACCCTGAGCCAGAAATCACTTAAAATTTAGCACAAGGAGCAGCTAAGTAAACAAATTACTAGCAATGTCATTTCAGTCCTTAGCTTTTCCATCTGTTTTACTGCTTTGTGTGATACAGTTCTTTGTCAAAAAAAAAAAAAAAAAAAAATAGCTGAGGCAAAATAATATACTTAATTTATTTAAACAATCAAAACGATCATTTAATGTCTGCAGCTTTGTCAGCACCAAAGTGGACTGGCAGCCCTGAGAGGCTTTTTACAACCCCACCAGAGGCAGAGTTGCTTAGAGTCAGACCTCCAAGATAAAAGTTTACCATCCAACGTAACAGGCACATTTCGTTTTGCCTCCTGCCAAGTCATTTGTAAACATACCTTCTCTCTGTTGCTATGAGCTGTCAGGGACCTCTGAGTGGCTCCACGCAGAGCAGTTCGGTAATTATAAAAATTGCTAGAAGGGTCCATCTGATGCTGCAAGGCATGAAGGAATTTAAATAATGAGATAGTGGTATCACCACACACAATCCTTTTTCAGTTGAGCAACTACTTCAAAAAGGAAAAGATCTTCTGAACAGCACGCCAGTACAGCTTTTTAGAGGACTGTGGTATCTCTTTATCTGTTCATCTGATCAGAAGAGAATCTTCTTTTAAAAAATGTTCACTTAGCACAACGAGGGATGCAATACAAGACAGGGGCAGGAAAGAAAAGGCGAGCTTGATGGAACTTCTTTCTCTCTCTCTCAAAAGAGAAGGTAGCTCAACTTTAATTCAAAAGTCAAAATCACGAAACTAAGAAAACAATGGGTTGGCACTAATATTCTGCTCTTCCTAATATGCAGCTTTCTCAGAGCTGATCCATTTGCAATGGCAAAGTAAGATCAAACCATAAAGCTGGTAGTGCCCCCACCTCTCTGCTCCACTGCTCACCTTAATGACTGGGATGACTGCATGGCTCACAAAGCATGACTTTAACCATCAAAGTCCAGCCTGCATAATCGGGTCAAAGGAAACAGGGCTGTAATCCTGAGCTGTGCAGCCACCCTTAACGCAAGGAAGGTTATTTTCCACCCAAGGATGGGGGAAGGAAGCATGAGGCGGCTACAGTGATCCAGTTTTAATCCATCACCAGAACATAAATCAAATCTCCTGATGATATTAATAAATATTTCACACTTGCGTCAAGTACAAAACACTACCTTACTAATAAATAACCTGAATTAACTGATTGTCATTTACAGCAGGATAATCAGGTGCGTGGCAAATAATCTCTTGGGTAAATCGCAAACACGTACAGTGCTGCACCTACATGATCTTTGACCGAGTTCTCTACCATCTGAAGGTAACTGTCAATCAATTAATTCAAGACAAATCCCTCTGAAAGTGCAAGGCAGCTGCCTTACGGTTCAACTTGATTTTCAAAGGCAGAACTGCATAAGGTCAGTCTACACAATCCCTCTCAAATATATCTCCCTTTAAAGGGCTTATTTACCTTTTTTTTCCCCACAGTTCTTAGGAGATGGGTTTAGAAATAAAAAAACCTAAACAAACAAACTTCAGTTTCTTTCTTCCAAATCAAAAGAGCAGAAGTCAGCTGGACAATTCTTATTAGATCTTCCAGAACTTCCACTAACAGCACAAATATACAAAATTAAACACGTCATAATGAAGCTAAACTTGTATTTTAGAGCAGTTAAAAGCAGAATGCTATTAATAGTCCCCTGTCCAAATATTAGCCAAACTTACCTCAAGAATATCAAATTTGGCTGTCTTCACTTTAGCCCAGGTTTTCTTTAATCGAGACACAGGACTCATGTTCATGCCAGCTTGATGTAAGAGAAAAAGGTTGTTGGAGTATTATAAGAAAAATCTTTCAAGTAGCTAGGACTAGTAAGTATTTCTAAAGCGAAGGACCTATTAACAATAACAAATATTTTTAACAGAGCTATTGAAGAAATTGAACTTACTGTTTTCTTTAAATTCCAAAACAACCTTGGAAACAAAATTTACATCTCTTACAGAATGAAAGCTCTGAAAGAAAGCTATGATATTATCTAATATGGATTTGATAAAACACGAATATACAGTAGGAAAGCTCAAATGAGCGTTCACAACAGCATCTCTTACATGCTTCATTGAAAATGACACATAACAATGAAGTTTTCGCATTTCAAATGAAAACAAATATTCCTGACATTTTCCTACCAGATGTAAAGAGCTGAGAAATTTTTAAACCACTAGGATATTTATGGTATGATAGAAATTATGGAAGACATCAGTTCTCCATATTACAGGAAAAGTTACCATTTCAATTTAGCACTGAAGTTGGTTTTAAAAAGAGGAGATTTCTATTTCTCAAGAGTTGCAATGAAAACTTTGGTTTGGGTAATTTATATACATAAATTATATATACATGTATATTACATGGTATTACAACAGTGTTGAGCAATTCTCCACCACTTTCCCTCCCAACTTCACGCTGCTGACCAAGCCAAGCAGCAGACTTTTGTATAAAGCACCATGTTTCCTTCATCCAGATTCAAACAGGGACACAATATCTCAGTACACATACTTACAAATAATAGCCATTAAGGAGTTAAAGTTGCCAATGTTAAAACACTCCCGTGCCACATCGATGAAATATTCTATCACTCTCGCTCTGTGCTTCTTCTTCACGTGCTGCAAGAGATGACATTGCAGTGTTATGCTCAGCAGGAAACAGAGCACACTCTGACACACCCCCAGAAGAAACAACACCCCTGTTAAAAGCCTTTTCCACGTGCACCACAGCCTCACACTCTTCTTTACATGTAGAGGAACCCACACTACTGTGTTCAAAAGCATTCCGGACAGCAAAGACAATCCAGATGCCAGGCAGGTAGAGAGCAAGGGCAAGAGGCAAAGAGGCTCTGCCAAGAGGAAGGATATGAAGAACAGAAGAACAGAGAAGAGGGTCCATTCACAAGGGCCTTTCACAGGAGAGAACTGCAGGCCAGATGCAGTCCCATACTAAGAAGAACTAACCCAGCATAACATCACCACTGTGCCACAGGAACAAGGCTGAGACACGAGTAAAATGCTGAAAACACGGCATTGATTTCCTCTTTAGAGGAAGTCAGGAAATGTGCTGACTTCCTCCAAATGTGAAAAAGTACAGAGCTGAGAGAATGAAAAGTTCAAAAGGTGCCAATCCTGAAAAGGCTCCACAGCTCTAGACAACTAGACTAAATAAAACCTTTCAGCACAAGTCCTTACTCACCATACAGATTTCTGTTGCAACCAAGTAACTGAGCCTGTTAAACCATTCCACATAGGCTTCGAGATTCCGAGTCTTCTTTTGATCTCCATAGCAGCTCTACAGACAGAAGAAAAGTAGCAACTTTTACTGCAATTTTTGCCTTTTCCCTTTCCCTTTTGGCTTTCTGCCTTGCCATTTCCAAACATTGTCAAACAAACAGGAATAACTCATTAAAGTGACAAAAAACTCAGAGGGAAAGTAGCAGTGATAGCATGTGAGCATGTATAACTTCTTTCTGAGTTGCTGGCCCAGTAAAGCACCTGAACAGGCATGTGGAATCCATCACATGCTTTAAGTCTTACTGGGATGCTTCAAGAATTTAGGATAGACTTATGCAAATAATAAAAGGTAAGTATCTCCTTAAAGCTTCCTTGAATATGAACATTGTTTCAGTCCTTACTCCTGTCCCACACTGGAATATACAGAAACACAACATTATGCTCTCTGCATAATCAGACCATCTGACTGAACACCAAATTGTAAACTTGTGTCACTCTATTCTGTTCATCAGTTTTAAGGAGGACAGTTAATTCAAGTTTTAACGGATCGACTTTGGCACAGTTTACTTACAGAGCAAAAGTCAACCTGAAAAACACAAAAAAACCAAGTCATCTTGCAAATAGCATTCAAGGAGATGACAACTCTATGACGGCTAGTTAAATCCACTGCACCTTTGCCCTTCATCTCACATGGATCTAGAGCTCACTGCCCCCTTTTTGTGGTCTATTCCCTACCTGCAAATTGCCCCACTTGTCAATTTGCTACAAACAGTTCCGTTTACTGAAAGGAAGAATGGATGCTGAAAATGAGTAATGCAAAAGCCAAAGTTAAACTCAGCCTCTTCCAACTGCAGACCACATAGGTGGCCTGGAGAAAACATTCACATTCTCCCATAGCTTAAGTCAGAAAAAACAGCAAATGTGTTTTTGTGGTTTTTATTTCAAAAAGTCAATTTGTTCACTGAGTTCTGGAGCCCCAGGAGTTGTCCTCCAGCAAGAAAAAAGCATTAACATAATGTTTAAGAGGAATACTAAAGCCTTTTCATTACAAAGATTGGTTCTACTGGTCCTCATTTATTGCTGGACCTCACTTCCAGCTCGTGGTGCACCTGAGTGAGCTCCATGATGTTAAATGCTGCCTTTCAGAGCTGCTCCAGGTCTGCTCCAATTACCTTGTCGTTATTCAAAGGATCCTTTTGCACAAACGCCTGGATAAATTCTTCTGGTCCAATATAATTGAGTCTCTCCTAAATAAAGCATAGAAGCAGCCAAGTCATATCCCACGTTAACCTGCACTTCAAATAGAGGGGAAGGATGAAATCATACTTGGAAGCATAACAACTCACAAGCTCTATGTGTGTCAGCTGCTGAGCTAACACATAGGGATCATTGCAGACTGTGATTATGTCCCTCTGGATGGAATGGGGCTTGGTCTTCAGAACCGTGAGGCGATCTGTGGATGTGGCATCAATTTTTGCAAGCACTTCCTCGTACTGGCTGACAGCGGCGAGCTTCCGGATCAGGTTCTGGAGGAGCTGCTGTACGTTCTTCCGATACATCTGTTACAACATTAAACAATCAGGAGACATTTGCACCATGTGAGAAGATAGCATTAAAGTCTGCCTGACCCCAAAACAGGTGGATGGTGATGCCTGTATTTGCTGTCAAGATAAGCTCTACTATGTGGTTTTGTAATAGTAGCATTTCAACAGACCAAAAGGAATCCACGTGAGGATTTAAAATAGTGATCGTCCCACAGATTCAATACTGAACCAGTTAGCTCAAGGAACAGCAGAAAAAATGTGCACAATCTGCTTCCTGAAAAGTGTCACCAATGAGTGGGGGAAAATACAAGAAATGAACATGCTCCATCTTCTCCTGATTAAGACCACAGGAAAAAAATAAATATGTGGCCATTCAGTGATTAATAAAGGGCCTGCTTCTCTCTGGAGCAAATCAAGACCAGTTTCACCAAAGTCAGAGTTAAAACTTGCAGTGAATCTGAGAAAAAGGCAAAGATAATAACCATCTCTTTGTTCTCTCACCTTTGCAGGCCTTTCCATGTAGCAGTTTAAGTTAACAGAAGTGACAAAGGAGGGGCGGGACTCAACTCTTAAGCAGACAGGTCTGTGTAACCAAGGTGGTTACTTTCCCAAATTCCATTTACCATCCCAAAGCCATTAAAGCAACACCTAAGTGGCTGCGAAAAGGATCATCCGAAATCCTTTGGCAGCACACTATGGTGTGATCAGTCCAAGGCAGCAAGGTTTCCTTTATTCCAATGAACTTGCCATTTCCCTCCACAGCTTTTTCCAAAAATGTTTTTTTGAAGCAGCAGTATGTTAGCATGGTGAGCCATTTTAGTTGGACTCTTACTGACAGCTCTGAACAGTACCAGAGTTCAATAATTCAGGAAGTGGAATAAGAAGCTACAAGCAGAAGAGCAATAGTGAACAGGAATAGGAAACATTGACTCTTTTGGATCCTTTAAGGTAATGACTCACACAAATCCAAGCAATCTGCAGAAAAGCAAGATCAAGGAAATTGCCATTTACTCTTCCAAGCAGTTCACAATAAAACAAGTCAGTTTACTGCAGCACTTGATTTCCCTTTGTCTTTCTGAAGGAAACTTCAAAGTCAAAACCCCCTCAAAGCTAGAGCTAGAAAAGATTTATAGCTCTCTGTCAGAGTAAGATTGCTCCCTAGTGCTCATTTTCTAGCAGTTTTGTACATATGTCTTTACCCTCGATAGATTATTTCACTGTTTAAACTGTCTGTTTAGCCAGAAACTTCACTGTAGGCAGCCCTTCACTGATCTCATTTCACTCCTGCATCCGCTAACTCAACTTCCTCCAGGCTAAACAGTTCTTTATTTTCGTGCCAGTGGGTATTTTTCAAGTGGGTGTGAGTCCTCAATCTTACTACTTTTTCTTGAAATGAACTTCAGTTTTCTACCTTCCTATTAAGAATACCCATAAAAAAAAGCAACAGTATAGGAGCACTGTACAGAGAAAGAGGCCTTCTGGCACCCCCACAGTGAAGGCAAACCTATTGCTATTCACTGTCCAAAGCTCCCTGTACCTATTTTGAAGCAACTCTCAGCTTGCCCATCAAATTCAGTCTCCTCTTCATTTGTATTTCATACTGCATCTCACTCTCGTCTCATCCTCTTTCATCCCTCCCCACTTTCACAACATCAAAATGTATTTCAGCTTCCAAATTCCCTTTAGGTTTGTTCTCTTCCATCCTTGTTTACAGCCTCTCAAGATCTTCCTAGGCCTTTGGCAGCACTCTCAACTCCTCCCAGCTCTTACCTACATGCTTGTTAACGTGCTGTTTGCTGCCTCATCCATATCTTTATTAAAAAGCTTACATAAGGAACACCAGTCCCTGAGGAACACTGGAAACATGATGCCATTTAGCAATCACTCTTTGTGTTTATAGTTCTTCCAAATGCCACTCCACTGTCCTTTGTAATCTTACTATTATGCCAGCTACACAGGATCTGCTTTATTGAAACCTTGCAAATTGCCTTTCCACTCAGTAAATATAAGTCTTGGCTTTTGGCTGAGTTTGTTTCAGTACTTAAAAGACAATCATCAGTTAAGCATCAAAATATTTCATAATACCTCCATGGAACTTGGAATCTGAAAAGTGGGACTTAGAAAAAGGTCAAGTGAGTTCCTGATGTGCTTCACCCAGGGGAAGGAATGTGACAGCTTTCCTCTGAGTCCATAGCTGATATTTTAAAGCTCTAACTGCTCTGGTCTTCCTTTAGAAACTTTTCCCTTAACCTGATATTAACTTTTTCATTGACCTACAGGTCAAAGGTCCAATTCCAACACACCTTACTTACACAAATAGAAGAAACTATCACCATGGATAGGGATTTCTCAGATATGCAAGGCTTCCAGGTGTCTTAGCTACCTTCTTCCAAGCAGAATCACTAAAACGACAAATGCTAACATCCATCAAATATGGAATTATGTTATAGGCTTAGGGGTGAGGAAAACCTTGCCCATGCTTTGAAGGAGATCTGTTTATGCTGTGTGATTTCTTCCTACGCCTAGGTACCAGACAGAACTTTTTGCCTACCAGCACCTTCACAGTCAGTTAGCTTAACCACCCAGAGCCATACCATGTTATTAACAGCAACAAACCTGCAATATCAAAGCAGTAAAAGGAACGCCTTTTTATCCAATAACTTTGTGTACAGACAACTTACCTCATCCCCACTGGCTATTCTTTGTGCCAACTCCTTTAAGTTCCTCATCATTCTTTCATCTCGGAAATCGTAAGGAAAAGTCTCTGTCCATTCAGTCAATAACTGTAGGATTTTCGGTGCAATTTTTTGCATCCAGTTCTATTTGAAAACAGTAGTGAGGAATGTTACATGTAACAGCAATACAGTAAATATCTAACTCAAAGGAAATAGAATTCCATTCTGTAGGATACTGTGAAGCATAAGGGTATAAATGTCAGTTAAATTTTTAGGCTTAATTTAAGTCAGCATTGGATCACAGGCCAGTGTCAATAGCCATGGAGGCCAGTGAAGAGACTCTCATAGAATTAACTGACCTGGAAATCAGGCCTCAGGTAGGTGGAAACCTTAGGATGACTTCCCTCATTATCAGGAGTGTCTCAGTGCAAGACATTTATTAGTCTTTCAATACCTTGTGACTGTCAACAATGAAAGTGATACGTTCCAGTTCTGCCAAGACTTATGCACACATGGCACCATACACTAAGGAACCTGTTTATGAACAGGGAAGGACTGGTGGGAGATGTGGTGGTCAGAGGCTGTCTTAGGCACAGTGGTCACAAAATGATTTTTGATTCTTGGTGAAGTAAGGAGTAAAAAAACCTGTACCTTGGACTTCCAGAGGATGGACTTTGGCTTGTTCAGCACACTGCTTGAGAGAGTCCCTGGGAAACAGTCCATAAAAACAAAGGGGTCCAGGAAGGCTGGACATACTTTAAGAAAGAAATCTTAAAGACACAGGAGCAGGCTGTCCCTATGTGCTGAAAGATGAGTTGGTGGGGAAGAAGACCAACCTGGCTAAACAGAGAGCTTTTGCTGGAACTCAAGGGAAAAAAGAGGTTGTATGACATTTGGATGAGAGCGCAGGTAACTCAGGAAGAGTACAAGGATGTCATCAGGTCATGTAGAAAAAAAATTAGGAAGGTAAAAGCTCAGCTAGAACTCAATCTGGCCACTGCTGTGAAAGATAATAAAAAGTCTTTTTAGGAATACATTAACAACAAAAGGAGTGCCAAGGAAAATCTCCATCCTTCGTTGGATGTAGAAGGGAATAGATCCACCAAGGATGAGGAAAATGCCGAGGTACTTGATGCCTCCTTTGCCTGAGTCTTCAGTGGAAAGACTGGTTATCCCCAGGGCAGCCACCCCCTGAGCTGGTAGAGAGGGATGGGGAGCAGAACAGACCCCCTGCAATCCAAGAGGAAGGAATGACCTGCTGTGCCACTTAGACACTCACAAGTCTATGGGACTGGATGGGATTCATCCAAGGGTGCTGAGGGAGCTGGTGGAAGAGCTCACCAAGCCACTCTCCATCATTTATCATCAGTCCTGATTTACCAGGGAGGTCCCAGATGACTGGAGGCTGGCCAGTGTGATGTCTATCCACAAGAAGGGTCGGAAGGAGGATCTGAATAACTACAGGCTTGTCAGCTTGACCTTGGAGCCAGGCAAGGTTATGGAACAGATTATCCTGAGTGTGATCACATGGCACATAAAAGACAACCTAGGGAACAGGCCCAGCCAGCACTGCTTTTAGGAAAAGCAAGTCCTGTCTGACCAACCTGATATTCTTTTATGACCAAGTGACCTGCTTGGTGGATGAGGGAAAGGCTGTGGATGCAGCCGATCTGGACTTCAGAAGCCTTTTACACTGTCTCCCATGGCATTCTCCTGACAAAGCTGGCAGCCCCATGGCTTGGACAGGTGCACTTCTTGCTGTGTTAAAAACTGGCTGGATGACTGGTCCCAGAGAGTGGTGGTAAATGTGCTGCATCCAGTTGGTGTCTGTTCACCAGTGGTGTTCTCCAGGGGTCAGTTCTGGGGCCAGTTCTGTTTAGTATCTTTATTGGTGACCTGGATGATCTGCACTCGCAGCCCAGCAGAAAAGGACCTGTGGGTGCTGGTCGACAGCAGCTAAACATAAGCCAGTGTGTGCCCAGGTGGCCAAGATAGCAGTGGTATCCTGGCCTTTATCTAAACCAGTGTGGCCAGAAGGACCAGGGCAGTGATTGTCCTTCTGTCCTTGGCACTGGTGAGGCCACACCTCAAGTGCTGTGTCCAGTTCTGGGACCTAACTACAAGAAAGGCATTGAGGTGCTGGAGCGAGTCCACAGAAGGGCAATGGAACTGGTGAAGGGTCTAGGGGGTTCATCCTATGAAGAGCAACTGAGGGAGCTGGGGTTCTTTAGTCTCCTGAAAGGAGGTTGTAGCAATGTGAAGGTTGGCCTCTTCTCCCAGGCAGTGAGTGACAGGATGAGAGCAAATGGCCTCAAGACGTGCCAGGGGAGGTTCAGGTTGGACATCAGGAAGAATTTCTTCACAGGGTGGCTAAGCACTGGAAGGGGCTGCTGAGGGAAGTGGTCACTCTACCATCCCTGGATGCAGCACTTAGTGCTCTGGTTTAGTAGACAAGGTGATGTTCAGTCAAAGGTTGGACTTGCTGATCTTGGAGGTCTTTTCCAAACTTAATGATTCTATGATTCTATGAATTATTCAAGTATCTTCATTTCATTTGTGTAATTTTCTACTGGGGTGGAGGTGACATACAAAAACCTGTGCATTCCCATGCAAAGGGGCCAGCAATCTAAGTCACTCTGTAAAGAGTGTGGCGAGAAGTGTAGCTTAAGCATGCAAGACGCATCAGTGTAATTCCCATTGATGTGCTTAACTCATCTTTCCATCTTTCCAACATTTTGGCATTATGTCAAGGCATTCAGAACCTTGAAAGAAAAGCAACCACTGCAGGGCCAGTACAGGATGCTTCATAAACAGGAAGCACTTTTGTTTCTAGCCCATGTATTGGTAAAACAAACAGTGCAGCAGAAGCAACAGTCTTCATGGAGGACAGGCTCAGTGTGGAAATTTCCCATGAATGTCAGTGAATAAAGCATCAAATTCTACTTGCTTGTGTCACATTTTCAATCTGTTTAATCCTACTGAGGACTTTCTTGAGTAGGAACATTTTGCCTTGGGCAGGGTAGGGACATTTGACTGGAACTGACAGGAGTCCCTGAGAGTGTGGGATCTTACCTTGTCCAGGCCAGGCTCACTTAGTCTCTGCTGCTCAATGCACAGGTGGCAGACTTTGGCCATGAGCTCATATGGATGCATGAACAGACGTGAACTGAGAAGGAAGGTGAAGATGTACGTCCTCTACAAACAAGAGGAAGACAGAGAAAGGGATAAATTACCTCCGTTTTGATACTTTCTCAAAACGTATTCCTAACAAATCTGTTCCCAATACTTTACTACCTGCAGAAGAAAGCTCTGCATGTGGCTGTGCCAAAAGCAATTACTACAGAAGTAAGCACTTAGCACTGCTCCAGAATCAGTGTTACAAGTTCGTGCTTGAGCCAAGTTATGCAAGATTTAACCAAAACAAGGCAGGGCAGGGGTAGTTTAGCTCTCCTATTGCACACAGCCTTATTGAAAGCTTATTATGTGAAGTTACTTGGAATAAAATTTCAGCTCATCTTCTCTTGCTCTACAGTAAACCTTTGTGAAAACCATTACCAGATTACGTAATGCTTTCTAGCCTGACAATGGAATAACATTCATGCTGCAAGCAGAAGCTACTTAGAACACCAACAGAGAAATCTTGCCTGCTTCCACACTCCAAGTGAAATTAAATACTCTTCAGAAAAAGAACAAAAAAAGGTGCCAGCTGACTAGATTGTTCAGCTGACTCAATTTTGACCCACACACCATCTTTACTATGCTGTGTTTGCCTGTCTAACCTCGGTAAACTGCACACCATGAACTTGTACGTCCTTTAAGAATCCCCAATTACTGCTCATTTCTCATGGTACTGCTTGTCTCCTTGGTGACAGTGGAGGGAATCACATAGCTTAATTTTACAGAATAAAAACGAGTAACTCTTTCTGAAGTTACAAGAAAAGGCTCTTTTTCTTTTTCTTTGGTTTCCATATGTCATATATCTCACTCACTGTGAGACAGATATCCAAAATATCCATTCCACTCTCCAGATTGCCAGTAGTTAAATACCTATGGCACCCACAAGAAAGATTCTGCAATGTTCCAGATTTAGGAACTTGGAATAAATGATCATGTTTCACCAAGGAGTGTCTGAATTGCTACATATTTAAAGTTTACATTAAGCATTATTGCATAAGCATTAGCTTAAGCACAGTCCTGTACTGCTGCTAATTCTGACCCAAGTTAAAAAAGACACTGTCTTGGAAACATGAATAGATCTATGACAGAGGCTGAATATAAGCAGAGTTATGTCTTCAGAAGGAGCCTTTCAACAAGCAGAGATGCAGTTTCATCATCTCTTGGACATAACCAACTGTCCCCCCTGCCACTTTTTGAAATCTTTCTTTTTCTATTACTTTCTAATAATTATAGAAAACATCTCAATGCACGGATGTGTCTAGACAGGCCAAAAATTCTCATATGACAAATGTCCTACTCTCACATTCAGCCTCTGCTGATTCCAAAGTGTGGTACGAGTTCAACATTTCCATTTCAAGATCATATGGATCTCAGATGAGCAATGGGAAATATGCATTAAGAACTGTTTGGTTTTGAAATAAATACTTTCATCCTGTCACGCTGGTGGTCATGCCTTTTTCCTCAGCTTGCCTGACAGATTTTTAAGGGTCAGTGGTACATACAATCCATTAAGCAGTAAGCCAGTCTACGCTTATATTATATAAATTATTATTATAATAAATATTGTAATATATTTTTATATACACATATAAACACAACAAACTATAATAATAAAAATTATAAATGGCTCACCAGGGTTGTGTGTCTTATAACAGGAGTAATAAAGAATTAGACTTGCTAGGTTAGGTGAGTTATTGCATGCTGCACTCACATAAACCACACGTTTATCCTATTGTTGCTGATCAGTCACTTGAACCCCTTCCTTAGCAATTTGATGTGACACGTTCTGCTCTTGCTGCTCATGTGACAGCTCCCCTTTAGGAGATGCATCAGGTCCAGCCATAAAGTTATAGCTGGATGCATAGACTTACATCAGGGTAGTAATCGACATTGGGTACTAAGTGCTGGATCAGAGCTTCCAGAGACCCAGACAGGAGATTGTTGTCATGATAGTAGAGCCCTCCACAGTTGTCCTCTTTTGACTGATACAGGTTCCTGTTGTAGCCGCTGCTGTCAAACATAGCTGCAAAGGGAGGTGTCTGTGGCATCTTTCCCTGAGGAGACACACGAGAGAAATAAAAGATAAGTCACAGAAGGTATAATGTAAGAGGCTTTCTACTCTCCAGAGACAGCACTGTGCTAGGAAGGGAACACAGTGTCACACCACAGGTTGCTTGCACACAGCAGTAAGGATTGTACTGTTTTCCAGCCTGTGCACCTTTCTCAGGAAAGGGCCTATCACAATTGCCAGGTGCTTCTTTTATTTGTTTCTTCATTAAATGACAGGTAAGGCATCAGGGTTAAGAGGCAGAAGGGGCGTACAAGAATCCTGACAGGTTTTGGGAACTCAGACTTCCTATAAAGGTTTTGGCATAATGTTCACTGACAACTCTGGGCAAATCCTGGAAGCAGCTACTACCTAAGAGCACCCATCTGATGGGGAAGCATGTTCAGGTTGTCACAGGCTGACGCACCCCCAGCCAGTGCAGAGGGGAGAAAGACTGAAGTGAAGCCCCAAAGAGGTTATGTGAGAGGACAGCCTCTTATGCAACACGACAGCCTTGTAATTGCAGTCAAAAACTCCCATTTCCCAACTCCACCCCGGTAAATCACTGCTGCGTTTTTCCAATTACACTGACAGGTGTGACCCAGGCTAAAGCCTGACGCTCCAGCACATCTGCTCCACCTACTCCCTGAGTGGCTCTACAGGCATTTGGAAAAATATGCCTGTGTATAGGTTGCTTACCAATGTTGTCCAAGTACACCAATGATATAAAAGCCGAGAGCAGACTCAGACATCTGTTAAACCTTCTCCACAAATTCTGTGAAAATGTGCAAAATCCAGCCCTGTGTTTTCCAGCTTATGGAAAAATAAGGCATTTACTCATCAGTCTGCATCTCAGGGCCTGTGGAATAAAAATGTCTTACCAAGGAAAAGATCAGTCAGTGCTACAGGCTGTTCAGTCATCCAGAGTAGTGGGTGGGCAGCAATGGGACTTACGACCACCCAAGAGCTTCTTTGGTGATGCAGTATGTGAGAAGGCCAAAAGATAAAATCTCTCTGATTACTTGAGTGTTGAGTTACAAACTCCTTCCTTCTCCTTCCCTCTCCCCTGCCTTCTGGGAGTAGCAGCTCTTGTAAGTTTAAGGAATGTAGGTGGTATAGCCTCTACAGCAATCTAAGTTCATGCCCGGTTTTAACCCCAAAAATGTGCTGTTTTTAACTCTACTACTACAGTTCCTGGGCTGTGGGAGTTCCTATTGGGCATTTAGGGAATCAACAGATAAACTGCTAAAATGTATTGCACACTGCCTCCCATCCTTCCCACAACTGCTGGACAAAGAACATCAAACTGAGAAGACAATATGCACAGGCTGCTGTGCTCTGTGTTGACAGAGTATGTGCCTGTGCTTGAGAAAAGCATTAATGCCCCTAAGCCATCATTGTAAGTGCAGATGCTGTTCCTTTTCTCTCCATTGTATCAAATCCTATTCGGGAAAAGGCTCTTTTGAAGCGCCAGGCCTCAGCAGAGACCAGTCTGTGAAGGCACTCCATTTTGAGAACAACTAGTGATGTGACAGCCTAGAGATAAATAGTGTGCTGCCATCTGTGTGCTCCACAATTCACAATAAAGCAGTTTTCAGAGTGAGCCCAGTGGAGATGAGAAGCTAATAAGCTATTAGCTAGATTCCTTAGCTAGGGCCTGAAGCATCACACAGAGAGCCACAGGCTTGCTGCTGCTGGCAGCGTGTCTGGACAATGGAGACATTCAAACTAGCACAAGACTGAGTGGTTCAGTAAGTAAACCATAAAAGAAAGCCAAAAATGGTTGCAAAGACAGGGAAAGACAGTGCAGAGGAGCCTCCTGGCCTACATGACCTGTGCTAGTCCCACTTTCCGAGGCACCAAAAGGTTTCTGCATCAAAATGGGAATGAATAAGGAATCTCCATGTCTGAAAAGTGACGTTAGACACAGTGCAGCTGTTCAACCAGCGATTCAATTCCATTCAGAGCAGTGAATTGGGAGAAGAGAAGAATAAAGTAAATACATGTGCTGCAGCTTGAGAGCAGGAAGTGCAGGACTGAGCAAAACAGAGTTCCTGTACAAGAGAGTTCAAATTACTGGGTAGGTGAGGTGCTACCCAACCATGACCGTGCTCTGCAACAATAAAGCATTCTGATGCATAAAGACTCCTGGACTTTCAGGTTCTTTGCAAGGCTAACACAGTTTAAGAAACAAAATTTACTGAGGAGCTGACAGGAACCTTCCTGAAATGAAAGCATTTCCTAGGCTTTCATACTCTGTATGTAAAACCACAGACTTGAACAACTCCAAACTACTTTTCAGCCCACATACACTGAAAGATGTCCTCTTTGCACCAAAAATCATGATTCTTTTCAGCTGTTGTAGTGAAGTTTATTCAGTCAAAATGCAAGTGGTAGTGAACAGAGTCTTGCCACTGCCACCCATCAAACATTTCTAGCACTCTGACTCCAAGGTAACACCCCACAGCGAAAGTGAGAAAGACTGGTTTGCATCTGCAAAACATCTTGACATCAGTACTGTCACTATAAAAACCTCAAGAACCACTGTTCTTGAGGGTTTTTTTTATGTTGTTCTCGTATTAACCAGAACAACCTAATTCAGGGCGAGACTGGATTCTGCAGGGGATTTAGCCAGCCTAGACAGCAATTAGTTGTGATTTCATACAACCCTCACCACCCAAACCAGACAGGGAGTGTCTTAATCCATTGGAAAAACCTCCACTTCCACCATATCACTGACTTCTGGTATGGGAAGAACTGAAGCAGGTGTCAATCCCCGAAGGGCTTTTCTCTGACATATTTTACACATGCACACTATATATTACTGCCCAATAAAATACAAGACTTTTTTGAAGGTCATCAAGCGGTGCTTAAATTCTAATAGCTAACTCCCAAAGGAAATGAGACCTTTCTGAAGCTTGCAGCCCCTTTCTCTCTGCTTAACAATTAGTCTCAGGACCACGTGGATTTGCTTCAGACAAAAATAAATTTGAGACACAGCCTCCTAGTGCCTCATCAAGAGGAAAGAAAAAATCACCAGGTCATTAACAGATGTACTGATTCATAACAATAAAATAAAGTTGCCAAAAGTCTGGCCCAAAATGTACATATTAGCTTATTTGTTTGCTATCTATTTCTGGAAGCTGCTTGATAGAGAGGGCTCAGTTCTGCTTCAGTGAGGCACCAAGTTGTAGTAGCTAAGAGGTGTTGTGTATGCTCTGCTTTCAGACACTGGATTTCACTTGTAAGTGAACAGGACGGGACACGTTTTCCACACGATGAAAAGGGATGATATCAAAGTGTGACAGAGATAAATATAGCATAGCCAACAGGATGATTCATACAACACATGTGCTTTTCCAGCATGACTCCTCTATTACCTTGACCTTGACTCTTCTGCTGTATTTTATATGGAGGTGGAAACACAAAGCAGCAGGCTTAGTTCTAATTAGAAGCTTCTTTAGCTAAAGCTTCGGCCAAACCCTGCTTTCCGACTAACTTGAGTGGAACTGAAATTTGGTAACAGAGCAGAGAATGGCCCACAAAAAACGTGGCATATAGAGCAGAAGTATCTTAGGACCTAAAAATATTGTTGAAAAACAGCAGTACAACATGTGTCAAGCAGGAATTAGACAAAAAGACAGGAAATATGACGCTAGTGAAAAACATCCCGAGAGATAAGAACTGAAACTTTTTAACTGGGCTTTGGAAACATTTCGCTGGTAATCACATGGAAAACCATTTCTCTCTCTCTCTTTTTTTTTTTTTTTTTTTTTTTTTTTTTTTTTTTTTTAATGTGTGTGTGTGTGTGTGTGTTAAAGATATGACTTGAAGAAAAGAACAATGAAATAATTTCCTGGCTTTCCCAGTGATGTACTCCGGTGACAGAGAAAAGTTGGTAATTCTCTGCACTGGAAAAGAGGTATACAATATTTTTTTCTGCATTTAGTATCATTACGGAGAATGTGAGACCTTGGGCATTAAGGTCCACATTCTGACTCTGAGCAGCCTCTGACAAGAGAGAAATCTCAACCTTCCCAGTAACAACAGCGTAAATCGAAAGTCAGAGCCAAAGATGGTGTGCTCAAAACCCCCCCATTTCCTGAAGGAGTTGAGTTCCAGTTTGGCAAAACTAAAGGAATCAGACATAGCTTCCAGGCTGCCAAGTGCTTGTCTAAACCTCCATGTTTAGCAACAGAAAAAAAAAAGAAATCTATTTTCTACTATAAACAGTGGAAGGTTGCACTGGTTTGTCTTCATCTGTATTAAAGAGCTCAGGCTGCACATCAGATGTATAATACAAAACCAACAATGCGAACAGCTTCTATGCTTTATAGATGTACCCACTGAGGAGTTCAGTAGAAGCCACAAAAGGTGCTTTTAAAGCCCCTGCCAAACATTTTCAGCTCCTTTATCTCCCACACTATATCCTCAACCAAAAGAATGGTGCCTGAATTTTTTATAAGTCCCAAGGCACACCTCCCCATGGAAGATGAAAACTTCAGAAATGCAATTAAATCCCCTCAGAGCTGCTTCCCTATACAATCAGAAACCCTTACCCACATTTAGCAGACAATTACCATTCACCACTGTTTTTATGGATGGCATCATAAAATTGAGGTATGGAAAAAAAAAAGTCTGATGGGGAAAGGACTACCAATACTATCAGCTTGCACCAACCTGGAATAGTTTGAGCAAGTCAGAATAAACCTCAGCTTTAATATACAGAAAGGAAGTAAGGAATAGGTGCTTGCCAGCAACATCCAGCTTTCTCTTCAGAGTTTCTGAAGAGTGTGGAGAATTTTAGGTGATCACAGAATCATAGAATGGTTTGAGTTGGAAGGGATCTTAAAGTTCATCTAGCTGCAACCCCACTGCCATGGGCAGGGAGACCTCCCACTAGACCAGGCTGCTCAATGCCCCATCAAATGTGGACATGAACACTATTCAGGAAGAGGCATCCACAATTTCTCTGGGGAACCTGTTCCAGTGTTTCACCACCCTCATAGTAAAGAATTTATCCCACATATCTAACCTAAATTTCCCCTCTTTCAGTTTGAACCCATTATTCCTTGTCTAATCACTACAGTTTCTGATGAAGAGTCCCTCTCCAGTTTTCTTGTAGGCCCCTTCAGATGCTGGAATGTTGCTGAGAGGTCTCCATTCAACCTTCTCTTCTCCAGGCTGAACAGCCCCAGCTTTTTCAGCCTGTCTTTGTAGGGGAGGTGCTCTAGTTCTCTTATCAACTTCATGGCCTCCTCTGGACTTGCTCCAACAGTTCCATCCCCTTCTTATGTTGGGGACACCAGAACTGTACACAGCATTCCAGGTGGAGTCTCACAAGAGCAGAGTAGTCTTTTTTTGCAGGGATGCTCTCCATCACTTCTACACCCAGCCTGTAGGTGTGCCTGGTATTGCCCTGACCAAGGTACAGGATCTAGCACTCCAATGCCGTAGCTCCATCATGGAAAGCCACCAAATTTGCCAGGCATGATGTGCCCTTAGCAAAGCCATGCTGGTTGTCACCAATCACCTCTTTGTGTTCTGTGTGCCTTAGCATGGTTCCCAGGAGAATGTGCTCCATGATCTTGCCTGGCACAGAGGTGAGACTGACGGCTGTGAAGTTCCCTGAGCCTTCCACTTTCCCCTTTTTAAAAACAGTGGTTATATTATATTTCCCTTTCTCCAGACCTTAGGAAGGTTGCCTTGGAGCATCACATCCCCCACCAGCTCCTCCCTGTCAGTGAGCACAAAATCCAGCATTGCACCTCCCCTTTCTGCCTCCTCTATCACTTGTAAGAGGAAGTTGTCATTGACACATTCCAGGAATCTCTGGGACTGCTTGTGCCCTGCTCTGTTGTCCCTCCAACAGATATCACAGAGGTTGAAGTCCCCCCTTAAGACCAGGGTTTGTGACTGTGAGGCCTCTAGAGGGCTTCATCTACACCCTCCTCCTGATTGGGTGGACAGTAGCAGACCCCCATTATAACATCTGCTGTCTCTGCCCTCCCTTAATCTCGACGAACAAGCTTTCAGTTGGCTCTTCATCCATCCCCAGGCAGTTTTCCATACAGTCCGTCCAGTCGCTGATATACAGGGCTACACCCCCTCCTTGCCTCCCTAGACTCTTTCCTAAAAAGCCTCTAAGCTTCCATTCCAATACTCCAGCCATAGCAGCCATCCCACCATATCTCTGTGATGCCAGTGATATCACATCCATACAGGCACATGTACGTCTCTAATTCCTCTTGGTTGTTCCCCACACTACCTGTGTTTGTGTAGAGCCATATGAACCGGGCCCTTGATAAAGCTGACTCGCTGCCTGGAGCAGCTGGAATACCTTTGCGCTGCCCTGGGCACCCACCCAGGCTACCCAAAACAAAAGCATACCAAACACAGAGGCCGCTGGTCACATTCCGTACATCTCTGCGCGTGTGCGTGCGCTTTGCTTACAAAGCTTTTGTTTTTTCCACTGAAAGGTAAAGAGAAATTCTACGGCCCAAGCTAGTGAGAAGGCAAGAAACCTGAAAAACTCCCCGGCTGGTGTTCCATGTGCCAGCTCAAGTCTTATTGCTTCCATTCTTCATGAAGAATTTCCCATACAATTCTCTGAGAGTGACTTCAGCACCAACTTCGATTTATAGTTCCTTCCTAGAAATACTTCTTATTAACTGTGTCTTGTAAGAGGCAGAGTAAAAAATATTATTTCATACTCACATAGAAGATGAAAAGAGGAGTGACATTGGCTTTTTCCTGTCTGAAATCAAGACCAAGATTAAGGACAATTCAGAAGAAATCCACCCCAGAGCAACAAGAGGACCAAACTGTCCATAGGTGATACTGCGGGACAGTGACAAAACAATAGAAATACATCTTGCACAATTGCTGGTAGGGCAAGGGAAGACCTGAGGTAGACATAAGAAACCTGACTGAGCCTTAAAGAACTTTTTCATTTCCAATAAAACAGAAGAGGATGAAAAACTTTGTAAACTTTTCAAAAAATTACCATGGCAACAATAAGCTGCAAACAAAAAAGAAAAACCCCAGTTGGCAAAGAAGAAACCAGGAACTGGATTTTAATTAGAGGCATTTTCCTCCTGAATGTGCATCTTTCTTGGATCTATAAATAGATCCATCTGATGATGTGGGAAGGTCAGATGCAGCACTGCTGACTGATCACTCACATATGAGAACTTGGGCACTGTAATTAAGCAAATCCTGAATGACTTGAAATTAAAGTCCTAGGATACTGAACTGCAAAAGTGTGATGGGTATTAATATATGCCTGTGTGTGCTTGGGAGCATTAGGAAAAGCGTGTGGGGATTTAAGAATGTCTTGAATTTCTCAAAATCTGCAAGGGTAGAAAAAGGGAAGGAAACATAAACAAGTTCTTCTTTGTTGCTGATGTGCTGTAAATCCATGTCCTCTGCTGAAGCACCAAGAACCAACTCCCTTTCTACTCTTTCCCCATGCTCTTCTTCCATGGGGCAGGAAGAGCAATGTGAGCGTAATGATGCTGAGGGTGGATATGCTACAGCACTGCTGCAGTGCAAACTACATCATGGCAAAAATCCCAAATGCAAGAAAATTACCCAGCCCAGGGAGAGGACAGGACATTTATTCCTCCCAACCAAAACACATGAAGCAATTTGTCTGTATTACTGGACACACAAAAGCAACAGCCCTGAAACACAGAGCACGAAAAGAAAACCACGCATATAACACCGTGCCTTTTGCAATGCACTTGTCTCTTACCACGATCTCAACACAGCTGAGATTACTGTCTGTAGGTTAAAACTGAGGAGGCCACAATTATTTTAAAAGACACTACATGAAGCGTGCTTCATCATTGACTGATTAATCTTTTCATTAAGTTCATTTGTAAGTTATTTTTAATTTTATGGATAATTTCTTTATCTGGATTCCACACTTTTAGCATTTGAATCCAAATGTTCTCCTATAAGTGTGGATTTTTTTTTTTTAACCTTGCTCATCTTTTTGATAATCCCATATCTTTTATACCCCTGGTTTCAGAAGAGAAGTTTAAAATGTGAACCATATAGGGTAAGTATCTATTTTAAGTGACATGATGGATTAGCACAGCAGTAACTACATGTCAGAAGGCAGCAGAGAATCTAGAAAAGTTCAGTCCACTGCACGCTCCACAGTGACTCCTGCAAAACGTGAGAGATTTACAGAACGAATGAAATGGAGAAAGATGCACAAAAGTCTCAGGCCAGACAAAGGGTGCAATGAAGTATCACCCAGCTTAAACAACAGAACACAGAGCTACTCTTTTCTACCAAAACTTTTGAGCAAACAGCTGGACTGAAAGCAAGGAAGTTTTGATAGACAATCAACAGTGGGATCGCGTTAAGAAACAATTTCTTCTCCTCATCCTGAGATCTGTTTCCTTTAGAAATGGACTGTCCTCCAAGCACCTTGTTTAAAATCAAACTAGTGCACAAGCTGAGTATGATCTCCTCAGTCTATGTGTTAAATTTTGTTCAAAATAAAATACCATCAGGAAAGGCAGACAGTCTACTGGCTGGCCAGCACAAAGTGTTAAGGAATTGGCCACAACTGCTGATGGCAAAATTGAGAGCCTTAACATAAGAGTACAAGTATATTAAATGCAAAGAAAACATAAGAATGCTACTAAAGCCTTACACTTCTTTGACTTACTGAGGCAGTGTGGGGATTTCAGAGGCACACAACATTCTCCTCATTGCACCCAGTGCAGTAGAGAACAGTTTTGCCATTTTGTCTTTTGGGAACAGAGGGTTCTTAAATATTACAGCCATAAAAGATGAAAATCCCACCTCTCTACTCAGGCAGACTCAGCTGCAGTCTGGTTTGTCAGGGCTTCCATCCAGCAGCAAGGTGCAGAGCTCTACAGACTCAAGGAGGTCACCATCCCAGCCTCCCACGCTACTGAGATCCTGCTCATCCATCAGCTGATGAATTGCTGCAGTTTTGAGGTCAGGAGTTACAAGGCAAGTGAACAGCAGTGAAGATTTACTTCAAAACATCACACTGTAAATTGAGTGATTCAGCAGCTGACTCAGGGTGGCTTAGATGTCCATGAATGGGGCGTGAGGTGAAGTGGACAGATGAGACCTGTGATGACATCCATGCTATGCTATCCCCACCAGTGAATCAGAACTCTGACATGAGCTCTGTAGCTCTGTATCTACAGAGTTTCTGTACTCTGCATCATTTCTGTAGCATGCTTTGTGCTTCCTGCATGCTTCAAACCAAAGAAACAGAAATTTGATGTTGTCAACAAAAATGGGAGCAGTTTCCTCAACACCATCATCAGAAGAGTATCACTGAATTCATTGTGGTATCAGACTTTCACTAACCTTGGGGAATATGATCTATTTTCTGTGGCAGGGATGTGTGAATCTCTGTAATCCTAACCCACCTCAGGAGATCAAAGCCAAAAGATACACTCTCTCTATCTGCATGGTGGGTAGCTAAGTGTGGGTCTGAACTATTTCAGAGCGATAACCAGCTCTATCAAGAACTCCTCAAATATCTATCCACATTCAACAGCAAAAGCATTATTTCAGTGCTTAGACCTGGCAGCTGGTAGTTTGGATCTGCTTCTGACTCTGCTAAAAGCTCCTCACGTGGCTTTAGTCAAGTCACTCAGTTTCTCATTACCACATTCCTCTGTTTGACAGTACAAAGAGGGATAAGTGTGGGGTTGTTTCCTTTCATTAAGCACCAAGATCTTTTTTCAAAAGGGGTACAGAAGGTGTATCACATTATATTAATGCCAGAAGCACAACAGTAGCCTTAAACACGAAGCCTTCTTGACACAGTTCCTTCTTCAACCTCATCAAAGCAAGACACTTTCTGAATCCCAAAACTGTTGCTCTTTGCAAACACCCATGCTTGGCCCTTTGGTGAAACCTACAATATGTTTCAGAAGAAAGCATCATTCTCTTTTATAATCATAACAGGCAGTCAAGATATAATTTACAGCAAGCTGCAGTAGTGTCAAATAACAGTACTTAATTTCATTTAATTGGTTCTACCTAAAACCTCATTGCCAAATGTGTCTTTTCTGCTTAGATGATGCAGAAAAAATGCTGGTTTTAAGGGCAAACAATTCATATAATCTTTGTTATTCCATTTGCTGAGACCTTATGTTTACATAAACAGTACAGAATTTTTACTGAAATTTAGACATAGAGCAGTTTGAAAACAGTATATTTACAGTTTCAGCAGTAGAATTACTTCTCTTAAAAACTCACCACAACAAAAAAATACACTTTCCACTGTTTAGGTTGAAGATAAAAATGGATGGTCCCACTCTGGCAGTTAAGAAAGGAAAAACAACTCTGTATCTGCAGCAGTTATATTTGGTTCACACCCATTTATGTCTAGGCTGAGTATCAGTCAGAGGTTTCTAGATCAGAGCTAGGTCTGAGGTACAGAGGACTCATAAAACAGTTGTCTCCTATCAGCTTGACTCCTTGGGAAATCAAAGAAAAACTTATTATAGCCAAAATGACTGAAAAGAGCTTTCCCCCTAGTATAGGCAAGCCACAGCAGAAATCTCCACTCACACACTGCATCTGCTGGTTTGTGTCAGCCTTTAATACCCAGCAGTTCCCGTGTTCGACTGAGGGTGGACCCTTGGGCTCGGCAATCCATGGTCAAAGGCTCCTTGCCCCGAAACAGTTACACCTATTAAGTCACCACACAGTAGGCATGGTATTGAGCAAATTCACACGAGGTTGGGTTGTGAAAAGATCGTTACAAACACGGCCTAATAGTGTCTGAATCCCTGCACGATGTTTAAGGGAGGGTCAACTCGCAGTCCTGACGGACAAGTACTGTCAGTTCAGCACACTACACTCATGCAGAAAGCACCTGGCCTTTGTATCAATGAGAGCAATTATCTCAGAGAACACCCCACTCCCCAATCTGACTCAAGCATATTTATCCTCTGTCTTATTCCTCATGAATCTGAACGTCTCACTGTGCTGGCTGATGCAGACTCTCAGCTCCCAGGCTCGTGTCTTTATCGGCAGGTATTCCTGGCCCATTTTCCAGATGTGACAAGACACAAGCAGAGTGCCTGGCCCCGTGGGAGGGGCAGGTGACCTGGGGAACATTTTACTCTGGGGAGAAGATGCATTTTAACAAATCAAACCAAAAACAGTCAGAATGCATGGACCTGAGTCATGCAGTGCTATTCTAGAACTGCCTACAAAGAGTGAGCTGGATTGTTGCAATGATCCTGCCAATTTCCAGTTAAAAATACAGTCATACTAAATACCACTCACTCATGTTTCTCACGTAGTGATTTAGTTTTTTTAATAGTACTTCTTACAGTAGCTAGAATAGAGGAGAAATTAGCATCAGCTTTCAGCTAGAGCCTTTGCCTCCTGTTTGTAAATTTTCTGTTGTCCTTGCTGTGGCTGCAAAATGCTCTCTGGAACTTTTGTTTACAAGCTCATTTTCTAGCAAAGTGTTTATTGAATAATGTGGCTCAGTTCCTCATACTCATGCCAAGCAAAGGGCACTTGTCAGTGCTTGCATATATCCCTGTATATCTGCTACCATTATGGATATGTGCAATCACAAACTCTGCCTCCACCACTGAAATGCAGGCATCCTGTTCCACCCACCTCTAGTACCTGTCATAACTCCAGACCCTTACAGTGATGTAGCACAAACCGGTAATATGATCCACACATAGCTCCTTCCTGTCTTCATCCTAAGAAAAACTCGCTATGCTGAGTTACAAAAATAAAATCCCATATTGTCAGCTTTTTCTGTTCTTATTCCTTCACTGATGATGCTCCAGAGTTGAACTGTGTCTGTCATTTCTGATACACTGTAACAGCCGCTTACCCCACAGACCATGAACAGGTATGGTGACTCTGCATTACCTAAGGACTGTTTAGATAACTCATACAACTGGGGCAGAGGTATCAACACAGTCTGCTGTCCTCAAAAATCTCAGCAGAAAGAAAGCATGAAGAAGATAAACCAGAGGGGATTCATTGTACCATACAAAAAAAGCTGTTTACTCCATGTGTGGCACCCCTGTGAGCTTAACCCTCGCTAAACCAGTACTTCCTTTCCTCTTTTACAAAGATTTAACAAAACCTACAGTGCCCTGTTTCAGTCCTGACTGTTTAAAGGATAAAAAAATATACCCATTGCATTATCCAAAATCAGAGCTGCGTCTTACCTATTAGTTTTCTCAAGCAAAGTACACCAGTTCGCTACTTGTCTTGAGTACATTTAGCTTTGATTTTCAGCTGATTACCAGCTTCTCTCAAAGGCATCTCATTTGGAAGCTGTAAGATAAGCATGAGGAACCCATACCTCAAAAAGCCATTGTCAGCTTTCAAAATACAGAGACAACCTAGAGACCTGCCCAAGTCCCAACCTCCCACAGACGGCATGTTATCTCAGCCCACCATGGCTGTAATCTCACTGAAAGCAACCCCCTCAACATTCCTCGCTTAGACGGAGAGCTGCCTGAGGTATAGAGTGCTTCTTTGTTCCTGGCTCTTTTGATTTTTCAAGCCATTCTCGCCCTTTGAGAGGAGTCAGCCCTCCTCCGCTCTATTCAGGGGAACTCCGCTGAAAGTGTTCCTCATCCCTCAGAGCTATATTTAGCTTAAGGCACAGGCAGGCAGGGAGGCACTGCCTGTTAGTTCACAGTCTGGACTAAGCACAACATAGGAGATGGAGCTGACAAGCAACACACTCGTTTTGGGTCACTTAACATCTGTGACTCTCCTTCTACCCCTGAACTGCTGCCACCTCCCACAGCACAGGAGCCTGAAGTTTTACCACAGTCACACACAGCAGATGCCCAGCAAAAGACAAGCCCGTTAACATCCTTAGGTGACACCACACCAAACACACACACGCATCCTGCCCACACACCCATTTAACGCATCCCTACAACCACAATCTGGTAAATTAGTGCTTTTTCATCCTTCGCATCCAAGAAAATCAGCCATCAATTGAACTGATGGGCTTAAAGAAAAACCGGGAAAGATTCTCCAAGGATTATAGCCACAGAAAGATCACATCGTGTAGTTTTAGGACCCTGTTCCATCTTACTACGGGGAAGGGGACAGGGAGAAGGACCCAATCACTGCACCGCCGACTGCTTTTTACGCTGGGTTAAAGTCTCTCTCTCCCCTCCCCAATACGCTGATCCCTCAGAAAAGAGCAGCCCTGGTTGTACAGAACTGGATAGCCAGGAAGGAGATTAAACCTCAGGAAAGAAAAAGAGACCCTCCTGCCGGGGCTGGCAAGAGGACAGGCGGATGGAGGGATGGACGGACAAGACGCCGGTTCGGGTACCGCAGACTCACGGACTGTACCTGGAAGCGGCCGCGGGCTCTCTCCGTTCCCAGACGCTGCGCTATCGCTCTCACACACTCATGGCCCTCAGCACAGCGCAGCACAGCCCGTCTCGGCTCGGCTCCCCACGGGAATCTCCCTGCGGCAGGCGGAGCGCCGGCAAACGCCGCTCCCCCGCCCCGCCCGCGCCGCAGCGCCGAGGCCGCCGGAGGAGGCGGAGCGCGGTCCCGGCCCGCCTGGAGCCGGCCCTCGGGAAGGCAGGGGATGGGGACCACCGGCGGGCAGGTGTCGGAGGTCCTGCTGGCAGGCTTGACCTGAGGTGGTGTGTGACTGGCTTCTGCATCGTTCCGCTGGCAGCGGTCGGAAGAGGATGCTTACGGATAGGCAGGGACGGGACGCACAGGCACAATGCCTCCTCTGAGCAGTCTCCCAGCTTGTACTTCCAGCACAGCCGAACAATTTGGATTTCCTCGGATTTCCTCAACTCGGTGCTGTTTCTTCAGGAGGTCTCTCTTTCCAGTATTCGATTAGTTTCCCCGGCAGATCATCCGCAATAATCTTCGAAAAGGACTCTCACAGATCCACTACAACTCCTCACCCCTCACCCACCTGTCGATCCTTGTGGGTTCCTTCCAACTCAGAATATTCTGTGATTCCTTGTTTTCACTGCAACTCAGTTTACTAGCTCGGATCTGGTATCCCATTGCTCATGCATGGAGTGACAAATACTTTGCTCCTATGTGCTCTCTTCAGAGCACTCAGAGTTTTCTCCACTTGATGCGTAGCATCCTCAGGCACTACTTACTTTTCCAGGCTGAGAAGTCCAGGTTTACCCAGTCACTCTATGAACAGGGTTCAAATCTCTTCAACTCTTATGCAATACTTCCAAACTTTCTGAGATGAGACAAAAGAGTTGTACATGCACAATTCAAGGTGCAACTGAAACTCAGATTTACAGAGCAGTACTCCAACTTTCCCTGCTTTCCCATCTCTCCTCACATTTCCTGATCTATGCTCAATTTTCTTTTTCTGGACTGCACCTGGGCACCGAGCTGGAGTTACTCCTCAGAACATCCAGTCAAGATATTCCAACCAAGTGGCAGCAACCAGGTCAGAGCCCCTATTTTACATGTGAGGTTTAGCTACGTGTGTCAGATCTTTCACTAATTGAAGAAAAAACTGCCCCTGGTAGTTGAAGCTTGAAAGACAAGAGCCTCTAGTTACTATTTCTACATTCAAGCATAGAAGGACCACATAAACCTGACATCCTTTGGCCAGAAGGATTTTGTGGGTGACCACACAATCCTGCCTACCTGCATTTCCATTTCTTTAAATACAGTGCCTGGAAAGAAATTATTGTAAAAACTATTTTTAAAGTAATTATGCTGGTAAGATAAGTAATACTAAAGGGAATCCCAACACAAAGGGCCTTTGTGCGCACAACTCTCTCTCTAAAATTGAGTCTTAGGGGAGCATGTGATCTCACTGTGGTTCCTAGAAATTACTTGCAAGTCTTCACACAAAAGCTCACTGTTTTCCTTTGGACAGTGTCACACATGATGTGAAGCATAACAAAAGGACATTGCAATGTTATTTCTGAAGGAAGATTACATAATGCCAAGTCAAAGGTCACAACCCTTTCACCCATATCCTGGTACTTTTCCCATTTTGATAACGTGTCAGAGGACAGTGCTACATACTTTCCATAGGTTCTGATCTGTGGTCTTTCTACCTCCAATTCCTCCTTGTGATGGGTTTCTCAATGCAATAAACTACTTAGCTTTCTTGTTCCTGTTTACCCCTAAATCTTCTTCGTCAAATAACCCTTGTTATCATACATACAAGAAATTTACAGGAAAAAAAAGATTTAGACTTCATCCAGATAAAGTGCTTCCCCCCTTTTTTTGTCCCTCTTAGATTCAAGGAAAAACACTGTTTCCCCCTCCCCTTGTATCCTGTGTTATCACACAAGATTTTCGACTAAAGTGGAAATATTTAACTGAAGTAATTGCGTGTACAAACACATTTACCCTGGTTTGTTTTGGTGCTAGCTGACAAGAGCCAAGGCAGCCTGTGGGCTCCCTGGCAGAGAGGACTGCCCCAGGGGAGTGACGGGTGGTACACGGTGTGTGAATCAGCACCCCCGAGCTGTTGTGAGACTGGCAAATGCTACAGCTGAGTGTGGGCTGCAGTCAGGTACTGTGCTAAGCGAGTGAGGTATTTTGGCTGCTGTGCTTGGTGTTGGCTCAGGCCACATTTGCAGTAGTGCAGGTGGTTATGAATAATTTGGCAGGAGTTGAGAGGGGATCAAAAATGGTGAAGAGGTAAGAAATGCAGTCGTAAGCCAACGCTTCAAGTGCAGAACGTGCCTGCTCTTCATTGCTCAGATGTTTTGCTTATTTATTCTTGCCATTTTGATATAGTACTCCTCACAACAGCTATGCAGATTAAGGGAGTTAAGCACAAACAAAGTAAAAAAAAAACTAGATGGGGAATGATCTAACCAATTAAACCAATGCCCACTAAAAAAGTTCTGTGCAGGCAACGTTCTCCTAAAATCCAGGTGTGGGTCTTATGGCTGGATCTGATAGCATGAAACCCATCTAGGCTGGGCTTTAACATGAGACCCTCCACCATGCCAGAAATGCAGGCTATGGGCTTGGACTGCAAAACAGGCCTCTGCTTTGCTTGGGTTTTTGAGTTGTGGAAAATTTAATCCACAGTTCCATCTTATCTCAATTATTGCTATAAAAACATATTATTGATATGCATGTGAAAATGGAATGTTTTACTTCAAAACAAGCTGGATTTTAGGAGAGAAATGATTTTTCTCTCTGTTAGACTTGTGAAATCTCTGAGCAAACAAACTACAGTTCTGGCTAATTGTAACCAGGCTCTTGCGCTTTCAGACCCTCTCCAGAAAAGGCAAGTTGAAACAGCAATACCAGTATCGACTGCTGAAGAAGCAGAAGCTTTAAAATTTCAATACTTATGTTTTTCTTTTTCAACACATTTCTGTTTACTTTTCTGGTGACTAATAGCTGAGTTAATAAGCTTTAAATCAACATATTAATCTATCCAGTGTCTCCCTAAGACACAAGAATTCAAAGTTCTAAAGAAGGCGGGGGGGAGGAAGCATATTTAGTGGTATCAGATAACTTGAGGAAATGAAGCTTTATAAAAATCACCAAGCCTGGGAACACTGAAAATAGAGTTGTTAACTCCATGCAACTTCTGCTGTGGGCTGACTTCTGTTATGCAGTTGAAAATCTGTGTACTGATAAAACAACCTACACCCTCACCGTCTCTGAGTTTATCCTGATCCCATGCTATGTGCCCCAGCCTAATACTCATAATTTCCAAGTGATAAATCAGAAACCATTTCCCTCAATTTACCCAGTAGTCTTTCACTGGCCATGGAAGCACAGTCTGTAAAACAGTTAAATGACAGTGAATTTTAAACATAAAGAGAGAACATTCTCTCTTGTTTCAGCAAGTAACTGTCTGGACAGTTCTCCGTCAGAGCAATGTGAAACAACTGGCTAAACTAGCTGCTTTCTGACTCCTGTAACTCCAAAAGGTTACCAAAAAAGAATAATTAAAACAGTCAATGCCCATCTTTTTTTCATTGTAATACTTGTTGCTTTACAAATATATCAGCCCTTACCCTGTGGTTTGTAGCAGTTTCCTAAATAAAGCAGAAAGACAGCAGGTTTCATTTAAGCCCTATGTTTATTCAGTTTGAACTCGAACTAGGATCATATTAAAAACAGATTACAAATCATTTAAGAGCTCTTAAATGCTTGCCAAAACTAACCTGTGGTTTTAAATGAGATGAAAGTCAAAGTAAATGAAAAGTAGCATTTAAGTCACTGCAGAGAAGTCATGTTATATAAAAAGTGCACAACATATTTGGCATTTTTAAAAGTGCTCAGCGGAATCCCATACACAAAGAGTACTCTTGGGGTAAAAGGATGGAAGGGAAGGATTTAGAATCTGAAGCCAATTGTCTGAAATTCAAAAGCAAGCATTAGTCTGGCAACACTAGGACATATTTAAACCTGTGCACAGAACTGCTACTGAAATGATTAAGACACCAGCAGAATCTGAGACATTTGCAGACCCAGGCACCAGAACTCTTGAACACTTTGAATTTTCAAAAAAAAAAAATGCTTAAAATTTAATTCACATTGTAAAAATGTAGATCAGAGGAATTCAGTCCAGCAGATCACTTAAACCTTGCCTCAGCTTCAAGTTTGAAATTAAGTGCATACTTCAGTGATTTGACAGAGGGATTCAAGTCCAGTCTTCAATGTTTAGATGGAGCAGTGTGACAGTGCAAGTGTTGTGTGTGAACATTAAGATATATAGAAGCACTCGGGGTGTTTGAATGGTAGTCATCCAGTAGTTCCGGTAACAGATTTTTTGTAATAAGACACTGATTTGAGCTGTTTATGGCTTTCTCAGAATTTAAGCAATCAGCTAGAATTGTTGATGGCAGGTGCCTGCTTCAGGCTAGGGAAAAATTCAGATGAAATCATTTATGCTCTCCTGAAAAGGTAGCGGACCAAAAAAAAAAAAATCACTGTTATTGTTCTTGTTCCTGTGTTAACTACAGCTTTCTGATTTCTTACTGTTACCTATTGAAGGAAAACACTCTGTGACCAAGCCTTGGACAGGTCTTGAAAATTGAAAGAATATGCTCCACCTAATTGTCTTTAATGTTTTGCCTTTAATGCAGGAACTGCCCAAATTCAGACAAGCTCCTAATTTCTGAAAACGCTCTGCCTGCCCTACAAGCACAGGTGAGAATTTGTCAGCATAACTCTCCCAGACCTTCTCACAGCTGACAACATCTGTCCCAAGCTTCAGGGGCTGAGCTGGACCTGCACTGAAGTGATCCTCTTCTGTGCAGTGGGCATCAGAGCTGAGAAGACGGAGAGATTCTTCTGTATTCTCCATGCACTCCAAGACAGTGTGTAAAGGGAAATGGCTGTATTTACTTTGCAGTGAGCATAACTTTGCCAGTGCTATTGGGACTCTTTGCAAGACCAAAACCACCAAAAGAAGTGCAGTTTGATGCGTGATCGAGTCACTATCCCTGAAGGTATTTGAAAGAAGTCTGGATGGAGCACTTGGGAACGTGGTTTAGTGGTGGACTTGGCAGGTTAACAGCTGGACTCTAAGGTCTTAAAGATCTTTTCCAATCAAAATGATTCTCTGATGTTTTACTAGTCCCTGATGTTTCTTACAGGCTAGAAGATACAGAAAGTGGGAGATACAGAAGTTGATCCTGACTCAGTATGCATTAATCCCAGTTTTTATTTCTAAAAGACACTGTTTTTTCATTGCAATCACCTGCATTATCAATTACCTCTATTTAATTCACCCAAAGGAATAAAATGCCCAGAGTGAAATAATTGTTTCCTTTTTATTTATGTAAAACCTCCCTAAAGTATCTTAAGTAGTAAATCTTTACAGCTACGTGCAAATCTGAAAAATATTCCACCTTGCCTTAAAGACAAAGAAACTGGGGCATTTTTAAAGTCAGATGATGCAGCACATGAACACCTAATACCAAGAACAGAACTAAATCCTGATCCTGAAGTCCTCTGTGGCTTGGGGGGTCAGAACCTCGTGGACTGTAAGTATGCCTGACTGCAAAGCAGATTATCTAGAAGAAATAGCACACCTTGCACAATTACTGTCTGTAACGATGGGTAAAATCTCTCATTTAGGACCTTGTCCCTTTTTATACACATGACATACAAGCACAGGAGAAACAGGAGTAATGATAAACATAGTCTGGCTTCTTTTCCTGGTAGAGAACTGCAAATGCTTCTCAATGTGTCAGAGCCATCTGCCTCAAGCTTTAAAAGACCTCTACTTTAGTAGTGTTATTCCAAAGCTTGATATTGAGATCTTTATTTCTGTTTAGTTACTGATTTATGTTTGCCACTGCTGGAGGCTTCTCCCTCCCTTCCTCCAGACAAGGAAACAATTACAACTTCTCCTGCCTCCCCATCCTTTCCTCTTTCAGTCTTACATCCTCTCTATGCTACCTGACAGACTGCAGCAATCACACTGTGAATGGTGAGTCATTTTCCTATTGACAGCCTCCCATTTACTCTGACATCTGCCAGCAGTCTCTGACCCTTGCATAAGCATTAAGACATTAACAATCTGACAAAGGTTTACGGGTTTGAATAATAATGTCATGCAGACTCAATACACTCTCACAGGCTGGCAAAAAGAACCCCCCTGTGCACTAAGTTTTGTCATCCTGTGGGCTGGGAAAGGCTGCTGGAGGGGTGACTTCAGCTACGGATTCATCCTGCACGGATGAACAGCCACATTTTGCTATTCCAGGCAGTGAGGCCTGATCTCTGGCCAGTGAAGCTTTGAACATCTTTCCCTGTATTGCAGTATAATTGGGGCCTGTAAGGAACAGGCTCACTGGTTTAGGAAAATAACAGGAAAGAGCAAAGAGGGAAAAAAAAAAGGAAATATTCAGAAACAAAAAAGCACAAACAAATCAAAACAAATCAAGTCAAAACAAACCAAACAACTGCCACCCCCGCCCCTCAAACCCTAGATCAAAACAAATAAACCACCTTCTTCCAAAGCCAAAACCAACCCTTCTTCTGAATTTTGGAATGTTCATAAACACTGCCTGGGCTGCTGAAGAGGAATTGGAGAGCTCTGGACTGTTTTGGAGGGTACAGCCTCGTACTGCAAATATCACAAGGACAAAATAGCTGCCGTTTTAATGGATTATCAAACTGAGAAACTGATCCTACTATATTTGCTCTAAGTTTTTATTGGCACTGTTTATTTCTCTTGTGTGTGTGCCTGGCATGTAGCCAGTCTGGGACTCTAATAAAATGGATGATCTATTAGCTTGAAAGACATTCTCTTCTGTCGTTTCCAACTGTACCAACCATGTCAGAGCACATCATGGAGGAAATTAATCTCTTCGACCTGCAGCAGTGAGGGCTCTTAGTAATTGTGACTGCAAACCTCAAAGCACTGGTTATAGTGAGAAGCTTCTGTGCCAGATGACTTGCAGGAAACCTGGTATGCCTCCCAGATGTTTAATAAACTTAACAGTGCCCTCTTTAAGTCTTTGGCTAGAGTTCAATCGTCTCTACCCACAACCAGTGCACAAAGGATTCAAAGACTTCATAAACCACGGCTTTTGTTTTGAAGTATGGATAAAGTATGCACACACATTTCTCTGTGCATACTACTTTGTGAAGGGAGCTGGGATGTTTTCCACCCTTATGTGCTACAAAATATATATTTCAACGGAAAAGGTGTCCTGAAAACGAAGAAAATTAAGACTTTGTTACGTTTCAGGTGTTAGTTCAGTTGATAGTCAGTGAAGAAAAAGGAAGATGTATTACTACAAAAGCAGTTTGACAGCCTAAGTGAAAGGAATTTGATGGATAACCTCTGTCAAATGAAGGGAATGGATCCACATTTTCCAAACTCTCATCACAGCATCCAGTATCTGCATGGGGAATGGCTTTTTTATTCCACAAGTATTTGTAAGATGTTGAAAATCCCTCCCAAATCAGAACATAAATTTGAAATCACCCCCAAATTGCATATTCATGAACCAACAATTCCAAACATATTTCAGGCTGAAATTCTTCTTATACAGGTTTTAAAAGCATAAATTTCAAATTTGAAATTTTGCTTTATAATAAGATCTTATTTAACCAATTAACCAAAGTGTGAAAAAAAAGGTTGGCTTGGGAAAAAAAGCCCCAATTTTTAATATTCAGAAATAACTAAATAGAACACTCTGAAATCTTTTTCAATTCAATTAATGGGAGATGGTTATCAGCTCATTTTTGCAAGAACTACCTTTTTTTCCCCTAGCAGTCTTCAGTTTTTCAAATTTGTCAGTTTGAGAAGGGAAAAAAATGTCAGTGGAAAATTTCCTACTCTTTCCATTTAATTGAAAGGTTGCCTGCTGTGTCCCCAGCTGTCTCCTTCCAGCTTGCAGGGAAGAGGAGGATTACAAAGCTCTGCAGAATAAAACTTTCCGGAGCCACCCCCACCTCCTGCCCCCAACAAGGAGGTGCGCTCCAGAACTCAGCAGTGCCATAATTTCCAGGTTTCTGGAATTTTGAAGTAACACTGTACTCACATTTCCTATTGCAACAAAAGCTGGAATTGTCCTGCCATTTTTCAGCAATTCAGTTCAATTTGCCAGCCCCAAAGATTTTATCAGAAAGGTTATAGCATGAAAATATTTGCTCCCTTGCATTGAAAGAAAGTTTATAAAGCAAACAATCTAATATTTCCTTCATTTTGTTTTACCTAAGTTTCATGAAAGAAGCATGTATATATGACCAAAATATATATATATATTTAAGGCTTAAAAAGGCACACAAAAATAACCCTATTTTTTACACCAAGGTATTTCAGCTCATCTGTCAGTTGTTTGGGAAAAAGAACAGGCAGAGGGGAGGTATTAGGTGTTATCCACTTCACCTTCATACCTCTCACAGCCTGTGTGGTAGGCCTTGGTTTAGGCATAGGAAAGTGCAGTTGGCAAAACACATCTGTTCTGGTTTGTCTTGGATCATGTAGGAAAAATATTTTGTGATTTTTATAATGATTTCTATTTCATATTTCAAAGTAAATCAAATATTTGCACAAAACAATTTTCATTTGATTCCAGCTAGAGAGGTTCGATACAATACTGATTTTTACCCATTAGTTAAGGGGTCAACTATATATCAGCATAGCTCTCTATTTATGAAGAATAGCATTAATTCTTGCATTGACCAAGAGCTGGTCCTATTTCCAGCACAGAGGAGAAATAAGAAGTTAAGAAATATGTACAGATTGCTGAGGATAATCTGTGTAAGACAGCACTTCCTCCTGCAAAATTAATAGCTATTCTTTGAGGACAGGATTAATTTAAGAGTAGGCTTAGATGCAATTCATAATGCTAAATGAGCAGGTGGCATTCTAAATAGTCGTGCAGCAGTTTCTGCCTCTCTTGGCAAACACAAATGTTTGATGTGAACAAAGCCAAAGGGGTTTTGTTATTTGCCGAACAGCCAGTGCTGGCTCCCATTTCCAAGCTCTCCTTTCCTTGGGACATATGGGCCTTGTTTCAGTTACTCACTCACACAGATTAGAGGTTAACCTTAAAAGTATTCTGACTAAGGCAGCACACAGAGCTCTAGGAAGGTTTCACTTCTTAAGAAATGCCCTCCAATATTATGCTTCTGAAAAGGGAAGGAGTGAGGGCATTTGGACAAACAGGGAGAACTGGCTAAAAGAGAAGTCCAAGCATAAAGTAGTAACAAAACTCCAGCACGCAGAAAATAATCAAGTAGGATTGTAGTTCCTAAGAGGAAATCAGAGATCATTATGTACAGTTTTAACTGAAACCATTTTATTGCATTTTAAACTCTGTATAGCTGTGCTGTAATCAAACAGGAAGAACACCAGCAAGGAACAGTGTGGAATTCACGTGCCCGACAGTCTGCTAAAACTCTTTGGGTCACCCACATAACAAAACCCCAAGCCTGTACTGAGCAGCTTCAAAAGCAAAGGCAGGGAGGTGATTGCATACTGTTTTCCTAGAGTATACAACAGATTAGTGGACTTCAGCTTTATAAACATCATAGGCTTGGTCCACCCTGCAGAAAACCACAACCAAATGGTGTGTGTCCGTCAGGAAAGGTGGTCAAAGGAAAAGAAGTTTCACGAAGCCTTGGGAGACAACGTTGCCAATGGATACCGATGAATTAGAGAACCAGATGCTAAGTTCTTTTCCTGGTTCTGCCGCCAATGCTTTCTGGAGCTGTATATGCATCATTTCCCTTCCATGCCCCTGTTTCCCTTTTTCAGTTTCATACCGGACAAGCCTTTAAGTGCAAACCCAGATTATTTCTACATAGCTATCAGACAATCCACAATTTCACAGTAAGGAGCATCATCATGCATCCTGAGTTCAGAGTGCTTTCAAATAGAAACAGAAATTAAAACCACCACCTGAACCAGGTTTTAACAGCAGAACATTTATGAGCATCCTTTACAGCTGCAACCACAACACTTCACAGTGTTAAGACGAGCTGCAGAGCACCAATAGGACACAGCCTCTTGAATTAGAAACAATGCTGGCAAAGTGGGGTGGTGGTTATACCTTCGGTGAATAATCACTACAATAGTTTTAATTCTATAACTTGAAGAAAAATCTTACTCTGGATTCCGGTATTTTTCAATGCCATGGAGTTAGAAATGAAAATCACAGAATTCCTGCTTCAGTCAACAAAATGGAGAAGAATGACTGCAATAAAGTGAACCTACTGCTTTGCTTCCTATGGCATGTCTTTCCAGAAGGGTTTACCAGCAAGTCTCTCCTGCACTCTACAGAATAGATTCTGTTTTCATCTACCTGCACACAACTTTTGCTATAACACTTAAAGCTTTCCCATCCTGAGTCTTGAAAGCTTGCAGGTGATGTATATAAGGGGAAGCAGAATTTTTCTTCTAGTATTGCTGAATGACATAATATGGGCTACTTTGGACTGAGACATCAGTCACTGAAGGGTGAACTCTTGATGCTCGTCATTTTTAGAGGCCATTTCGAAGTAGCCACAGGTGTGAAGAATTCCAGTTACTTAGAAGGGAGAACCAGTAGTAAGATGAAAAGAATTTCAACTGGTGTTAACACTGATATTCCAGCTGAGTCCTGAGGGGTGTGAAATAATATTCTCACCTCCTCTCCCTTCCATAGTTCCTCTGTGTACTACCATCACCCTGAATGCAAGAGAAACTGCAAACTTGAAAACACGGACGAGCAAAAGGGTCTTTTGTTCTAGGAGCTCATAACTTCAAATGTCAGCCAGTGCTGCAACAAATCACCCATCTGCAGTGCTGCTGATATAAAAATTACTTCAGAGAGCCGATATGTCAGCTCAAGGCATTATTTAATGTGGTTGCCAGAAATCCCTTCATAAAAATTCATGGCTCCAGCAGCTGGTTGTAGTTGCCATGAGACTTCTTGTGTGTTCTTTGGAAGGCAGAGAAACCAAAACCATATTTGACGTCTCATCAAAGAGCTGTGCCTATTTTTAAGTAAACTGAACAAGAAAAGGCTCCCAACACCACCCATTACACAGCAGGCTTTTCCATCACCTACAGATCACAAGCATCATTCCAGTCTGCTGGACTCTCCATAGGATTAGGCAGCAATGAGCTTTAAGCACAATGATCAGACGCAGCAGAAGTAACTCAGAAAGCTTTAGGAGTTTTGCTGCATTCATCCAAAGGAAGGAAAGGCTCAAAAGGGGCACTGCTACTTGTATTTGTGTTTTAAAAATTGTTCAAAATTTGTACTCAAGGGTAAGCACAAATTTCTACTGGGGAATATTAAAACAACATCCTATAATGGTATGCAAATAGTTCCCTTCTGGTCAAGGCCTTAAAAACATTTTTTTTTACCCCTTTGAAGTTGTCAAATTAATCTGTTTTAAAGGGGAGCTAGAAATACCCAGGTGGGTATGACACAGAGGGACATAGTTCCCAAATTGCCTACTCAAACAGTGAGAATTAGGGCATAAATTTTAATGAAAGTTTAATCCAGCACATTAATCAGCCCACCTCTCCAAACACTCTTTGGAGATTAACATTCACTATTAACATAGTCAGAAACTAACAATCGTTAGGGGAACGAAGCCCATGGCTCCCACATCCTTCTCCTTCAGGGGTAGACCGCCAGGTCCTGGCAGCAGCAGTAACTGAGGGTGCTCGGTTGCTGCATCAGAAACACACCCCTCAAGACATCATTTCTCAGTTAAGACCCTCTCCTATCTGGAGCTCTCAGAACTAGGTATTTGTATCAGACAAACACCTACCCGTGAATCATTTAAGCATTTTTAAGCTCTGGTCTTACTGATGCCAAGGCTGACTTGCTAATGAGACATCTTCACTTCCAGAGACCAAGAGGGTCACAGACCACAAAGTGCTGAACACGATAGCTTAGCTCAGGACAAGGCCCATGAGGTTCTACCCCACCACTGGATGATGGGTAACTTATTACTCACAGAATAGTCTTGGGACTTTTCCTTCTGCCTCTTGTGCATTTCCAAATCTGGCTTGTGTCCAGTATGAGAGTTTACCGCACTGCCTCGGATAACAGGATTCCCTGCATACTGTCCCTGTCCCTCCTTCCTTCACCACCATGTGTTATTACCACATATCTGTGGAGCAGTTACTGCTCAGCTACTGCTTTAAAAAATGGGGAAAATCTTGTTATTCTGCAGAAAATATACAGAACTATAATGTGATAGAGTTCCTGTGGAATTATTAATTGAAACACAACGGGTTATTCAAAAGCAATTTTAAAGAAAAAGAATTAAAAAAAAATTATCTGCTGGCTCAGATTTTCCAAGGGTTTCTTTAACTGAGTGTACTTATAAACTCTTTCATTTGCAGTGAAAATGGTATTAAGGATAATGAAATTTCAAGTTATATAGATGTTTCTGAGTTCAAAAGTCATGCAGCACATGAACAAATGAAACTATTCCAGCTGTTCAAGAGTAATAGAAGCTACTTCAAAAACTGCACTCTTTTTCTTTGTAGTACTTCTCAGTAGCTCCAAATGGAGCTAACTGGTTTTCTGTGGCATATGCAATGAGGCAAAGAGACGCGCAGGGGCTTGTAAAACTGTGTGGGGCTTCTAAACCACAGTTTTGTCTGGGATGTATTTTCTATTAATATAAACTAGCAACAAAAATTTTTCCACTGATTCACCAAGTATCAGCAAAGTGAGTTAGGTAGCATTTTTCCCAGAAAGCTCCACAGGGGAAATAAAGTTTCAACCGTTCTCTGCCTCGTGCCTTGCAGGATCATTACTGCTGTTGTGAGGCAGACAGACAAACCATTCCTCAATCACAAAAAATTGGGGATGAGTTCTGAAGCTAACTCAGAAAGTTACCAAAAAATTGCTAAACTAATACTATAAGGTACTCCAGAACAGAACTGTCATGTACAACTATTTCCAGTGTGCAAGAAGGAAACTCTGGAATTCTTGACTAAAATCAAAGCACAGAAGAGAAAAGGTGATTTCTCTGCTTCTAACAGGATCATGCTCTGCAGCCATTTCCTGAGACTGTAGATGTAATAAGAGAAAAAGCAAGGAAAAACAACAATAGGAAGTAGCTGAGCCCTGACTAGAATTGAGGTGCTTACATTCTGTGACCATCAGTTATCTTTCTCCAGCTAAAATGGCTTGTAGTCTCTGCAGAACACACTAGTGATGGCTTCTGGCTGAGGGATTACATTAAGGCTTCAGAGCACTTAGAGGGAGGTCCTGGAGAGATGGCGCTGAATTCTTGCTTCTGGGGGTTCAGGATCTGTCTGAGAAACATGCTGGGACTCCCTATCTGCCCACATTTAAGCATATTTCTTTCTCTTTCTCTTTGTTGTGACATGTGGATCCAATAAGTGTCTTCATCCCTTCTGGATATCACATATTTGCTTTGCTCTAGTTTTACCACCCCACCACACACTTCCTTTGAAAGCCTGCCTCCCTCTCCATTGCTCACTTCCTTCAGCCTAATAGCTCCCAAACTCTGTCTGTGTTCTGGGCACAAAGGGAAAGTTTTATTCCTGCAACCCACGTCTGGACTGAACAGCACAGTCTTCTTGCCACAGGGATGCTGCAACATTGGTTGGCTCTGACAGTGCAAGACAAGGGTGAGGCTTAATGGCTCTAAGTCAATTAATGCTTTATAGACTTTACACTCAACCTTAGTCCTTTAGATTAAGTTGTTTTCTTCAGTAATGCCAAAGGGCCGATCTGGGCATGGGGAAATGCAACAACACCTGGGAGATTAACCAGCTTTTGTTGTAGTCATGCCCACAGCTGTGATCTCTAAGGGGTTCTGTTTTGTTCTGTCTCTTACCCCTTCCAGCCCTGCTTGGGGGTGAACATGGCAAGCTGCTTTGCTAGTGACAGTGCACATATGTCAGCAGTGAGACGAACTGTACTTTCCCCTGAGATACTAACTCAGTTTCTCTGGAGTCTTCCATCAGCTTTTGCCTCCCAATAACCCCTGTAAGTCCCACGCAAGCTGCCTTCGCCACAAGTAACTGCTACTGCTACGCACTGCAGAAAGAGGAACCAGTGAAATAGTACACTGATTACAAAACACATTTACCCCGTGGAAAGCGATGGAAAAATTTACTAGATGGCACAAAGGCAACTTGCAAAGTTTTACTGGTCAAAGAAACTCCTCCACCCCAACAACCTCATTTTCCCCCATAAGCTTAAAGCTACATATGAGCTGGATACAGATTGGTATCAGCAGGCTTAAGGGGCTTTAGGGAGTTTTCCAGCTAGGAACAGGTGCTTCTTTCTAACACCCCTTCAAGTCATGTATGAACTTCAAAGAAAATTCAGCAGAGTTTTTAGTTCTCACTCTTCTATCTCAATCCAGTTGGACACTATAGGGAAACCCATTGGTGCCAATTCTCAAGTGCCCTTTGTTTTGTACTGCAGCTCGTGTTGTGACAGTAACTGCCACAGTGCAGACTAGAGCTCCTATTTTGAAGCTGATGTAGGCTCACTGATCCCTAGGACTCTTGATGTGTAATAAGGCTTCCAGAAATATAAATAGAAATAAATTCAGGAGTTACCTGCTTGCGTATGTCCTAAACTTGCCAATGCTGTTTAGGACTGAAGTACAACAACAACTCCTCACCTTATTTTTCAGAGTTCAACTCTGACAGCTAGTGGGATTTAGCAAAAGTGCACATAAGCGTCTGGGGAGGTGTCATAAATCTTGTGTGAGCTGATGGCAATTGGATTATGGATTCTCACCTTCCAAGAAAGAATTTCAAACTGGGAGAGCACAGTCTGATGAATGAAACTCAGGCCTACAGACTATCTGATCCTGTCAGATCTATCTAGCTTGCAGGCATGTAAATCCACAGATCAAATAAAAGATACTGAGCTTAGAAAGATTATAATGTAGTTCTCATTCCTGCTATACATCTGCTAGTGGTTTCTCAGGCTATCTTTCCTAGCCCATCTGCTGGGCAGTGACCACTAAAGAGATTGCAAATTATGCTAAGTTTATCAGAAAATTAAACTTAAATTGAAACTCCCAAATAAACTAAGTTATGTAACTTTAAAAATGCCATCCTGTATCCTTAAGCACAGAGATATTTCTGTCTTTTTCCCAACCCCTACATGCTAACATTGTTTCCATTACCACTATCATCAGAGAGCTTCTCTATATATACAGTCCCTTGCTGTCCATATCTTTCTTCTTAAGCAGATCCAGGTCAGTCCAGTGATCAGCAAATTCAAAGTGAGTTCACTCCAATAATTTCAGGGGTAAAAGTCCTGGATGAGTCTCCCCATCAGGAAATCATTCGTCATTTTATGTCGTCTGCTGTACCTTGAACAACCGCATAAAAGACAGCACTGAAAGACCTTTATCTCTGTGGCTCATATCGCCAATCACAACTTGGAATGAAAACATCTTACTCATAAGGGTAGATGAACTGCAAGTCACAGTAAAAACCTCCCAAGAAAAGACCTGCTGGCAAGTCGAGTCACAGTGGGCCTGTGTTCACATGTGAAGCTCCTCCTCTCAGAGGAGCTCTCAGAGCTCAGCATTTTAGAATGAAGTCACTGGCAATGTTTTGTCATTTGTTCACATTTCTGACACTTTTAAATGCAAACAGAAGTCACCCAGATGTTTTAGTATTATAGCCTTCACCTTTGAGAACACGACCATAGCTACAACTCTTCACATGACTGTTAAAATATGTTTCTAAATTTCTTCATATAATTATATTAATTATATGCTCTAAGGATAGAATTTGACAGACCTTTCTGCAGTGGCTGAAATGAAGGAGAACATTCCAAATGTTTCCACATGATTTTGCCCCCAAGCATCTGAAAACACTGCTGCTAGTTTTTATGGAATGGGGCCATGGTATGTTTGAGGGGGTTTTTTTGCATTTCAAAGAGATGCTAAATGTTTACCAGAAAGTTCAAATATGTTTTGCGTCTGATAACATCTAGAATGGTTATGGAAGAAATAAAGAAACACTGTCAACCAATCTTCAAATTGCTCAGAGCAACATCCTTACATATATACCCATGCATGTGGGAGGAACTGTACTGCCAAGGAAGACAGCCCGCAGAGTTCTCCTCTTGATGTTCCACAAAAATGCTTGTGGACAAAAGGTAAGCAGCTTTACTACAGCATGCGTGCTTGGGAGATTTTGGAGAACAGAACTTAGAAATAACAGTCAAGTCTAGCTGTATGCAGTGTTTGCATTAAACAAAAAACAAACCCCACCAAAACCCAAAACAAAAAAACCCAAACAAAACCCAAAACAAAAACCCCAAACCAACCAACCAAAAAAAGCCAAACAAACCAGGTTGGGAAACTCCTTGTAGCATCAAAAGCTAAACTGAGCACACAAATTCTGACCATTAGCAGATCTTGCTTCTCAAATCCTGAGTCTGAGAGGCACTTCTTATATTTACACTTGTTTCAGAGAGCTCAGGATCAAATTTCTGAAGGCAATTGATTTGCATAGGTATGCTCTGAGTGTATCTTCAGAGCCTGGAAACATTTCATAATATACATTTTGTAAAAGGAGAATAACGTGTGCTTTGCTATGAGGCCCCTGAAAAATAAAACAGTTTCTCAGGGACAATGAGGCCATTCCACAAAGGAAGGATAGCTGTGTGGGGTGCTGAAGAGCTGCAGTAATGCCTGTAACAAAAAGTCCAGAATAGGCCTGTGAGAGAGAACAAAGACTTGATACCCTGGGTAACTTCTAGTTATCTGAAGACATTACTGAAATTTTGCAACCTCAGTTAGGTGGTATGCAACCTATCACTGACTTGAAATCCACATGAGATCACAACATAAGTGTGGAGTAGCTATGGTGGAAAAGCTGAATTTTTCCCCTTTTTGTCAAGTTACTGATGACTATGAGAGAGACAAACTGAAGTTCAACCCGCTCTTCTTTTCTGCAGGGTAGAAGAGAGCAGGATTGAACATCCCACACTGCAAACCAACACTGTACCCAGGCATTTCCTTGTCAGCCCAGAGACCACAGAGCTTGTTCGTGCTGTAGTAGCTCTGAGAATTACTGTGGCAGGGAAGTTGGTATACATATATATTCATTCATGGATAATTTTCATTGACCCAATGACAGTCTCTTCCACCAGCCCCCATTACTAACCAGGCCTCTCAAAAGCTGGGAAGAAAAAACCCCCACATGTTGAACGCTAACACTGGCAGCAAACAGGAGAAAACAAAACCTTATTACAAAGGCAAAGAGTTTGCCTGTTTTCCTTTCAATAGGAATTCCTCAAACACAGCTTAAACATAAGAAATTTCTTCTTCTCCAAAAGAATATTTGTTTTTTGGAAACTGGTACTTTGAACAAACTCTGACAACAAAGGGAAAGCTTTATCCAAATACCAGTATCTATTGGGGAAAAAAAATCATCCCTTTCTTTTTATTCTAGCCAAATCATACAAATGGCAGTTCTGAGGCTTAAGGGGCAGATAGATCAAGGTAATACATACTTTGCAGTCCCAATGGGCAAAATGTAAAAAGTGTGCTCTACACAACAGCTGGGGAGAATGGTCCTACCCTGAGGCTCTGGCAGAAAGCACCAGAGGAGACTCAAGGTCAACCCCTAGACTTTTGGAGCCTGCTGGAACTTTGATATGAACTGGAGTCAAAGGCAGCCAAGTGTTACAACACAACTGATATTGCTAATGCATTCTCCTACCCAGTCTCATGGAGCTGTGCTGATGGCAGGATGGCTGAAATATGAACATGGGAAGGCCTGGCAGATTGACTCTATCACACTCCCACAAACTCACAGGATTTAAGGAAGATTATACAGCAGCAGTGTGTGTTTGCTAACAAACTCTAAATAATTATTTCATATCTATTTTCTACTGCAAAGAAAACTTGACAAAATGCCTAGTGGGTAGGTTTTGAGCATGTATTTACACTACCATGAAGAACTCAGCGAGGGCACAGAAGACTGGCCCTGACAAAGACTTGGCACTCATAACCCTGCAACTAGTGGTGCCAATAGAGAAACAGGAAGGAGTTTATCTGGCACTTCAGGAAAAGCACAGTAAGTTCTTAAGGCTGAAGATTTGAAAGCTATTCCTTTTACTTCTCAACTGCACATATTTAATCCAGCACTCACGACAATGTACACAGAATCCCACAATACAAAACAATACAACAGCCACCAAATATGCCTGAACTTGATATTTTTAACTAAACTGCAACTTTTTTTTGCATCACAAATGATGGTTTCAAGATTATGCTGTCAAGGAGAACAGCTGCTAAACTGTACAGTACATTGAGAGCAGACTGTTGCAGATTGTGTTTGCTTCCTTTGTTTTCGAAGCAAGACCAAACTTCTCATTAAAAATTATTTAAGTGACTGAAGGAGAAAATGATTTTTTGTTCTTCCTAGATTTAGATTGGCTATTTTGGGTTAGGTGACTTGGAGAACATGGTAACAAAATACCCACACCACCATCCACTTTCTGATTATTTCTATTGCAGAAACAAATGTAAGATTTTTCTTGTTTTAAGCCTGTGTGCTTTTCAAGATATAATGCAAATAGGAGCTTGCTTCCTCTTCACGTCAAATACCTCCTTTCTCCAATCTACTGCACAAAAGTAAAGGATGTTACTGGGTCATGGGAGAGAGCTGAAGTGACAACCTGTATGATCCTTTTTCCTTAAAATTTTCCTTCATGTAGGCAAGGTAGAGGAAGTAATATTTCCATGTTATTTACTGAGAATATAATGACTTACAATGTGCAAAGGAATAATGACAAGCCATTAAACTTATTTACCCCTAAACAGACAAAAATAATTTTCACTGAAGAAATCTGACTTGGTGCCATTCCATTTCTCCAAGCCACTGCCAGGCCCTGCTGTCCAGCCCACCTCCACCTCTTTCCTTCTGCCTTTATTAACATACAGACAGGTTATTTCCTGAGCTGTAATTCAGGCATGGGAAAAGCTCCTTCTGAACTTATTCCTAGGTAATGTATTACACTCCTTTAAACACATCTCAAAACTCTTGTTTGTAGTGATGAGTAAAGGAAATTCAGAAGTGAACAGGCCACTGATGTGCATATCAGTTTATTCTTCCCTGATTCAGGTCATAAGTTCCCGTACGATGCAAGAAGTGTGTTCTTGTTATATGTTCATGTGGTGCTGAGCACCATCACGTCACAAACCATGATATGGAGAAATGCAGAAAATAAAGTTCTGATTAATAACAATAACAACAGCCCTACCTGAAGAAATCTGAAACAGTATAAGAAATGAGGGTGTATGGGCTGTCCTTAATTTCGCCCAGCGGCTAAAAGTATCTAAAATGGGATATTGGGTTACACTTAGTTATCCCTCATGTCACAGACAATTTTGTGTGTGTAGCAAAGACAAAATCTAAATGGTTTCTGACTTATTGCTTCCACCATAAAACTTTTTTTTGCTGATTTGTTCTGCATTTTTTATTACAGCCAAATTCTAAGCACCCAAACAGCACTAATTTTTCATTTTATAAGAGAGTAAAGTTGTGATTTTACCCTATGTTAGACAAAATACTAATAAAAAGCTCTTGAGCTACTGCTGAGATATTTGATGGATCTAAAGTGCTGTGCTCGTTTCACTGCAGATCTGCTGCCATGAAACAGAGTAATTTTGTGTCTCCCTAGAGAAAGAAAACCTGTGGCTTGTCTTATTGATTCCATCATCAAGTATTAAAAAGTCACTTTGATTAGGTTACACTGGTGATGACCTTCACAACAGGTTGCTCATAACCTCGAATTTCTGTGGATGCAGAACAGTATGAGGCCTTTCCCTGATAAATAGCTGTCCCAGCTTAAGTAAGAGAGGTGAGGCTACACGACACCCATGTAACATTTTGGTCCCCCCTTGCGCCATCCTGATGTTACTATGTGAGGCAGGAGCAACTCCACCAAAACCAGTGAGGCAGATCTCAAGTGGTGGAGAACAATCTCAGTTTAGCTCTGCCCAGCTAACAATGCACTGAATACTGAAGGATTGCCTTTTATCCAACTGTGCTCTTACGCTGCATATATTGAGAATATTTACTTGTAACACAGTCACTGGCTTAAATAAGAGCAATCTCCAGGTTGTCTTACCTTATGCTCTAAATCCAAATCTTGAGGATTACAGTGTGTTATCCCTTTTCCCTTAATCCACAAAGCAGAAGCTTCACCGGGGACAGCACATACAAACATGCAGGTCACAGGACACTGAGGACATCTGCTATCCTAAGAAAAGTGTAATTACAAAATTTCATGACAGCACTTGAGCTGTCAGGACTTTTAACCAAGTAAGATTTCATACCCAATTGGATCAGGAAGTTCGCCAGGAGTGTGCTGTCTATCCCAAAACATGTCCCACTCAACTGTCACAATTTGAGAACTGAATTTTATGTCAGATATAATGTAAAAGAAATATTTTTGAGAAGTCATAACAACATAAAACAAACAAACACACATCCCCCAAATTAACATTTTGAACCATGTCTTCTACTAGTATGAATTCATGGAAGTTCGTGGGAGTCACTGAAAAGGTTATAATTACTATCCCATGCATAAGATTTACCAAAATGCAAAGTATTTAGAAGATTATTTATAAATCGAGATGGCATGTACCCCTGCCCTGCATCTCAGCTTCCCAGCCAATGCCTCTACCACCTTCTCCTGGCCACATAAACATGCTTGGATCTCAGAATCTCCTTTCAAAGACTCATAGTCATTCATAACTCATAATCCTTTGCTCAACAAAATGTTTTGGGGAGGGAAGTCTTTCAGCTGATTTCCTAACTATTTCTGCAGGGAAGTAAGACTGTGTTCTGATGAATCCCCAGTGAGTTAAAACAAAACTGAAAAGGAAAGCAGATTCTGACAAATGAAAAAGCCTCAGGGGTTGAAACTTATAATAAACTGTCTGTGAAACAGCAATGCCAGCTGCCTAAAAGAAAGAGAGCTAAACACAGACTAAATATTCCTCAATACAAGAAAGCTAGAACTAAAACAACATTTCTACCTTTACCCACTAATAAATAATGAGGAGGATTTCCAAGATGCAAAAGCTGGAGCCTGATTGGAAAAAAACCTCTTATTTTTTTACTTACCAATCAATTTTTAAAAGAATGTATCTAGTCATTTTTGTGTTTTTTGAGGCTTTCTAACTAATAGTTTAGAGACTTTAAATGCCTTTCCTGTTTCAGAAAATCAAAACAAATATGTAAACTAAGATTCTCATGTAATTAGATAGTTCTAGGAGCTAAGAGTTCCAGAAAATTGCAAGTTACCAGGAAATTCAAATTGAAGCCAAGAGAACCTGCACTGCCTTAACATCAAGGCAAAGAACTGAGGCCAGAAACTTTGTATCTTGTCTTTTTAAGTGGAGTCTCAAAGGAGCAGAATCTGTTTTTCTGTTTTATGTCCTCAATTACATGACAGAAACTCTTGCCTTCAGCTGGACTGACTGAAAATATATAGGGTGCGTTGTTTTGCTTAGCTTGATAGCTCTGCAAATTAACCTTCTATAGATACAGGGGCAAGGGGAGAACTAAGCTCTGCAGAGCTCTTCTCTGTAAACAGCTCTACCTGACACATTCCCAAGTTGTCCTGTCCCCATTTCTGTAGCAGAAGCAGCTCTTTTTCTCCTCTCTGCCAGGCTTCCTGATATTTAGGAGACTGCTCCCTTGACACCTCCTCTAACCATCTCTTCATCAGACACAGAAGACAGACATTCCCTCCATACCCTTGCCCATTACTTCTGTGTATTCAAAAGAACACATGGTGAGAAAATAGCACCGATAAAAAGACCAGAAAAGGTTCTTATAAAGACTTCTTGCCTGACCTCAGGCTTACAAAAATTAATCCACTACTGCTACCTGGCAGGGATTCCTGCTAACTCTCTGAGGTTCCTACCTAGTAACTCCACTAGAATTTGGGCAGGAGAGTGTCAGCTAGGCAGGGGTTAACAGAATCACACTGCCCCTTAAACTTTGTGGCCTTAGTTCGAATCAGTCCACACCCCATTAACATGCCAATTTTCAGTAAACGTGCATGGGTGTTGGGGAAAAATACTGAAGTTTTTTTGCTTTTTCCAGAAAAAATAACATAAACACACATGCTTAATAATAGAGCATAATAATAATAGAAAATAAACATCTCCATATCCTTCTCTGGTTATTTTTACCAATAAAATTTATCTTTCTTTTCGGCATGCATGCTATTTTTATGTTTTGAAGTCTGTCTGTATTTCAAAGGGAAATGTTCTTTGACAACACACAAGAGAAGTAAACAAACTGGCAGAGACAGTGACACATGGGTCACTAGGAACAATACTGCCTTCAAATAAACTTGATCTTAGCTTTGTTTATCCAAGAAATTTATTTCTATTTTTTCAAAATGTGCCTTTGGAGAACTACAAAAATCCCATTCCTTCAGTGTAATTGTACTAATTTTAATCACAAGCAGCTTGTGATTTCAGTAATCACTGAAATACCTTCTGACTAAAACTATTAAAGCATTTGACAGTGATGCATGCAAAACAGCATCCTGTGATTAGGTTGTATCATTAGTGGGAGATGTTTCACTTCATATGATTAAATCTTCTTGACATTTGGTATTACATTTCAGATGGCTGTTTGATCATGCACTCACACACATGACAGCAAATCTGCACTTATTCAGACAAGGTCAGTGGTAGTCAGCACAGAAATGCTGTAAACAATATAACAAGCAGCCTTGTGTTTGTCCACGTGGAGCAGGAACAGAGAAAAACAACCTATCTTAAAACCCATGAAAAGAGCTGAGTGCCTCACTGCTGTGGCCATTCCTCTCAGTGCAAGCACAGGCTTAAAGAGTTTTTGCTCTTAACAGCTCATTTTCCCATCTCACCCTTGGCCTGCAGTTATACCAACACAGCTTGTCTGTAAAGCTGCAGCAGGAACGCCGCTGGGACATGAAAAAGAACTGACAGGAAAATTTCTGTGTCAGTCTCCCATTTCACACTTTTGTCTCACTAACTACTGCCACAACTGACGATGAACAAGTAGCCTGATGTTCAGGAAAGCTGCCTTGTCTGACCACTCTGGCAGTCACACTCACACCACCCCAGGCTGTCACTGCTGGGAACAAAACCCCTTTGCAGCACAGGCAGTTCCAGTGACCGGACAGTGCCCCACTTGACTCCCTACACACCCCGCACTCATGCAGTCTGACAGGTTTCCCTCACTGGCTGGACCCCAGCCTTTCCACAGTATAGTCCCAGAAGTCTGGATCCTTAAAACAATTTAATCATTTTGCAGTAACAGCTGAAGAGAAACAGCTCGAGTCGGTGTTTCTGAGGAGGTACCCTGAAAAAAAAGGAATCTCTGAGCTTTTATACCATTGCAGTCTGAGAAGAGCAGTAGCTGGGGTCTTCCTGCAAAGTTATCTGCCCCTCTTGTGCCTGAGTGGCAAAGGGACGGTGCCACTTCGTTGCCTCTTGACTGGGATTGCAGCCATTCCCCCCACCCAGGGCAGAACCTGCAGCTGCACACCGAGCTGCCGGCACTAGGTGTTTTCCTCAGCGCTGAAGCCACTCAAGCTGGCAGAGCCACTGAGAGGTCCAAAACTCCACACCTTTTGGCGGCACTGTATAAAACAGTTTAAGGCAGCCACAAAAGCACAGGCTTAAAGTGAAAGAATTGGTTTTTTCCACTTAAAACAAGAGTGGATGTGGGGACAAATTGTTCTGAGCAGTGTTCTCTTTGATAGCCCATAAGCTGCAAACTGCCATTTACATATCCCTAGTGTCTGGCCAGCATCCTGCTACAGATGGCTCTTCTATACATCTCTGCCAGTACAGCCAAATCACAAAGGCTGTGTGGTGGTGACACCCTTTATTTAAGTGCAGTTACACTGGCAGAAGATGAGTTTTAGCAGCACAGACTGCGCTGGCAGAGGATGAAGTGAACAGAATTTTTTCAAAGCACAGATTTGCTTTCCTTGAATGTACCAGTCTTGTCAAAGCACTTTTGTTCAATTCCCACTGCATGCAGAGCACATAATTCCAACAGGAGCAGGATTTTCCTCTGAAAAGCATAAGCTGTGTCATGAGGAACTGCTAAGTGCATTCCCAGTGGGAGACAACTGTGACTTGAGATGCCTTTTGTACCATCAATTTATTTTGAGGAAGTAATACACAGGCAAAAAGGGTCTACAGACAACTTCACTGGACATGCTGTGCCAAGATTGAAGTGCTATAATTTTGGAGGATGCAAAGCTGTTATCAACAGGTAGATCATAGATATATTCTGTTTATTTTCACTCAGGGGAAACTGTCAGCTCTACATATCACCCCAGAAACTTTTTTTCAGAAGTAGTACATTAGCAGAAGAATGCAACTGACAGGGAACTAAAGGCAAACTTTGGTCTTAGGGGTCTGATGTGAAGTGCAAAGTAATGCGAGAACTGCAAGCATCCTTGAATTCAAGGTAATTAAGATCCTGAGAAGATCACTACAAGCAGGTCAGTCTCCCCTGTCATGTTAAAGAAATTAATTACCATTTGATTTGGTTTCCAACACAAGACAGCTTTCAGCTATAAGCATTTATTCAACTCAGACATTTATACTGAGTATATTAAAGTACAGGCTGACAATATTTACTCACCCAGAAGGTCCCTCCTCTTTTTCAACCTCTAGCTGGCACTCCTCTGTCCATTATTTAATTTCTTTTAAGAAAGAGCAGAGACCCCAAGCAGGATGAACCAGCTCATGAAAGGATCAGATGAGCCAAAGCAATGGAATCAGGTGGGGAAGGAGCACAGAGGAGTTGAATGATCAGATTGAGTCAACCTTTGTCACTACTCAGAGAGAAGGAATACTCCATTCAATGCTTAAGCTGCTCCCTCACTGCTCAAGGGCATTTTTAGCACTGAGCTGCAGCACTAATCATGAGTGCCTCTAAAAATTGCATTTAAAAGAATCTTTATTCCAGCCTGATTCAGTTTGACATGCAGCTGCCAGAGATCTCTTGGGTATTTTATGTATTCCTGGAGTGTTTTGATGAATGGAGACCAGAACATCAGTACCTAGCAGCACTGATCCTGACACAACTGTTCCTGGACAATAGCTCATTTTGCCTGGTCAGATGCACCTAAGTCAAGATCACCAAGCTTCGTGGAGATGACTGCAGAAGAGATGGTCTATCCCATTTATTTCAGTCCAGTGGTAGTATCTAACACTCAAAGACAAATAGTGTTGAACACCAAACATTCAAAATATAAAACTAAAGTTCATGTTAGGTGGCAGAAACTTTCCCCTATAGTCAGAAAACAGCATAGCACCAGAGAACAAAGGAAAGGAAAAAAAAACCCCAGCAACTCTTTCATATTTTGTGACTATGAAATTGGTTTCCCCTTTGCTTCCCTTTGCTCAGGGGGTGATAGGAGAAGGTACCATAATTGTATTTCACTACTATTTCCAGGTAGAAAGTTCTAGTTAAATTGTCAAGCTAAATGTCCAGGAAGTAGACAGGGAACTTAACTAAAAGATAGGTGTTTTCCACTACACACTGTAGTTCTGTTGTAACCTTGAAATTCAGTCCAGATTCAATGAAATGACCTCAAACCGAAGTGCAATTCCACATGAAATTTTACTGAGTTTCAGATCAGCCTTAGATTAATTTTTTTTTGGCTAGAAACCATGGGAAATATGTTAACTTTACATGATCAAACCACAAAAATGATGAAAATGAACAGTTTAGGCTGAGTTTTGTTTTGAAAGGTTTTGCAAAATGAAGCCCAGTTACTGGGAATTCACATGATGCAGAACCAGAAATAAAGCCTTCACAAAGTCCCTGAGAAATGAAACAGTAGTATTTTACAAAGTGCTCCTACTTCCCTTTAAATGTTCTTGAGTGGTCATTATTGTCTTGCTTACCCTGTTTTCTATGCTTCTTTTTCCAAGTTTGTATATGAAGACTCTTATCGGCTTCAAACATCTACCCCTTTGCAGAAAGGTTATGAGGAATGGGCATAGTTTTAAGTTTGTAAATTTTTTTTTTGTGTGTCTTGTTTGGGTTTTTTTAATGTGAAGAAGAAAACACCACAAGTGTCTGTTTGGCGATTGAGTGTTTGTTTTTGGCAAATTTAAGTTAAAAATTGAAAACTGGAATGCACCAAGACAATCTTATTATAATCAGCATTCCTGATCATAAAGACAGAAAGGTCTTCTGTGTGTTAGGCTGTTTGAAAACTCCTGAAACGCTGCACTTTAGAACAGTTAAGGCACAGCTGGATGTGGCATCACGGCAACTGCACAGCCCTGGTGGGTAGCTAGCATTGCTGGAGACAGATTAAGAAAAATGCTTCCATAGAGGCCAGAGGTCTCTGGCATGTAACCAGGTCTTCAGAGACATGTTGAAATCCTGAGGCCCAAAGGAATTTTTGACAATCTGTTGTATGGAGAGTGCCTCAGGAGCTCAGCATCCCTTTGGCTGCTCTTTCAGCACAAGTTGGACTGTCCCCTATTTCTGGAACAGAACAAACCAGCACTCAAATGCTCAGCTCCTCCTCAAGCATGACCACTCCACTTTGTGCATCTTCTCATGTCAGCTCAATGTCCTAAGTGCGGGTCCTCTGAAATCCTGTTACAACAGGGTTTAGTGAAAAAGCATATTTCAAATGCACTTTCATTAGTAGTGATGCCTCCTCTTGCCATGTATTCACTTAGCTCTGTAAATATCCAGTGCCCAAGAGTAACCTTGGGCTAACAATAAAACCAACTGATACAGTCAGGACACTCAAGTTTACTGACAAGAGGCTGGAACAGCCTGATGCTGTGGAAAAACAGAAACCAAGCAACAGCTATGCCAGTACTTCCCTCTTCAGAGCTGCTTGCTGCCACACAGTATCTTTCACTCAGCAGTCACCATGGGATATAATGAAAAAAAAAACTCCTCAGAAAGACCCCATGCTTCTTTTATCCCAGAAGGAATAATTTAGAGAGCCATTATTCTTCTTCAGATCTTCAAGTCAAAATTTGAAGAGACCTTTCAGAGAGAATGACATATGCTAGCAGTCAATTTAAATGGCATTACCAACATCGGAGGAGTTAAAAGCACATCCTGACATTGAGTAACTTTTTAAAGCTCTCAGGAGACTTTCCAGCTTTTTCTAATTGTGTCATTAAAATACCATAACCTCTGAACAAGTCAAGAATTCAGGGAACTCCTTCAGAATTTTAGTTTTCAGCAATTTGCTGTTTATTTACTGTAAACCAGTTCTCCTCATGAGGAAGTTCTCAGCTAGGTTAATAAACTAACAGTTTATTAAGCAAGATTATAAAGCACTAAATCCTCCCCCTGTAGGATCTAGCCCCAAATTAATGTGATAAAAGACTGCACATTGCCATGGGAAGCTTGGAGACCAGCTAGGTTGCATAGGACACTTCCCGGGTTGGAAGGACCCTGCCAGGCCACCCAGGCACATCCCCAGATTTTCTTCTTTTTCTCCCTATTCTTCCAGAGATTTAATTCTGTTCCAACAGAAAGGCTGTAAATACAGTACACCCCACCAGCTTAATCAGCTGAGTAGCTGTGCCACCCCTAACGCAGAAAATAAACCCACCTAACCAAACCTAACCCTTCTGGGCTGTGGGGATTCACATTTCTGGTGTCACGGAAATTTTCACACAATCCTAACATTACCTAAAAGCACAAGAATTGGTGTAAGCAATCCAAAACCTTACCTAAACAGCTGAAAATTATTTTTTTTCATGTTTTATTTCTACATTATGGCTGTGTTTTGATATTTTCTAGTGCTCAAAAGGACAAGGATTGCTCACTATCAGTGATCAGTGATGCTAAAAACACTTTCCCCAGTTACACATGAGAATGTAAGATTTGCCAGTTCCTCATATAGCTGCCAAATCCAGTCTACGGGCAATCCTGGTGCAAGACCAACCAGCCCCTTATGCCAAAGGGACTGTCATGGCTTTTTCCAGGTGTCTGTGCAGGAGTTCTTGTGTCCATTTCAGAAGCAGCTCCATGTCTGCTGGGTCATATACGTAATACCATTAAGGCATTGGAAACATGCATTGATTTGAGACTTTGTATTTCTTAGCATAGAATAAGATGGTAATAAGATTAATATTCAAAGGCAGCACTACCAACAGATACTTTTGTTCAAGAAACCTGAAGTTCCTCTATTATCTCTTACTGAGAGTTTAAAGCAAGTTCATCTTAAATGGAGGGAAATGGGATCTGTGTGCAAATGGTGCAGTAACTGAACCCAAGCTATTATCTTGCTTGCAGTGAATTCAAAATAAAGAAATTGGACCCCAAAATTAAACTAGTGCTAACAGTCTCATTTGGGATGCAGCCTGAGAACTTTGTATGATATATTTTTCTCATTTTGTTTTTCATGTTTTTTGTTGTTGTTTTTTATTTGTTTGGGGTTTTTTTTGAGGCAGCTGGTCTTATGATATCCTGTCATGTTATTCCCCCCTCCTACAGTGACAGAGCTTCCTGCCTGTGAGGCAAAATGAAGAGACCTCTCTGAAGGATCTGAGAGACTCGGGTGCTTCCCCCCGCCTCACCCCTCTCCCCCCAAGGTGAGTCTGAGGGCATGCTAGGAATGACGGCTCTCTAGTCACGAATCTGCATGTGGAATAAGAGCAGCCAATTCTCAGTAAATTTAACCTCAATAACATATCTCCTGATCAAAAAAACAGGAAGAATAACACATTTCCCACCCTTTGGCTTGAAGACCGAAAAGTGGCCAAAAGAACTGCTTAGAGAAAATTTTGACTCTTTAAGCAGTAAAGGTATTTATTAAGCAGCGCTGGGGAACCCTTGGCTCATGCCAGGAAAAAGGGCTCCAACGTGTTCAACAAAGCGTAGACTATTTATACAATTCAGAGACAGGATTGCAACATTTCTACATACATATTCATACTATTGCAACATATGATTACAATATTCATAGCAGGTGGAGTTAGGGTGGAGCTGGAGGCGTGGTCTTTATTTTGAGGAATATTTTGGGGTACTTCCTGTCTTACTTCATCAGAGGGGTAGCAAAAATACTCATCTTCCTCTGTGACCTCTTGTTCTCGGGGTGACCTTCCACTGTCTTATGTTCTACTCACTGGACCTTGGGAAAAATCTGGGCTTGGAGCCATCTTACCTATTCATATGTCAACCTTGGCTCTTTCTATGAGATTTATAGCTCCTTGGCTCTGTGCAGTGTGTTCCCGATCTCTTAGCTCTAGTGACTTTGTACAGGACAAGATTTTCTGTGCTTAGGAGACGGGGGGAAGAGTGGGCCTCGGAGCAAGGGGTTTTGGTTTTAAGGCCTTAGTGGGCCTCTGCTTAAGGGGGGTTTTGATTTGGGGTCTCTCTCCTTGCTTCAGGCTCATCTTTGCTACCAAAAATGCTATTTTGTTGAAGCACACCATTTTCTCCTCACCCTCTCCCAGAGTGTGGTGGGGGTGCCTGAGTCCAGACACTTCACAACAGAAATTCCAAAAAATGCCAGGACACAGACGTGAAGAAACAGAAGAATCTCTAGATAAGTCTAAGGCAACTATTGAGGATAATGACAGAAACGAGCCACACCAAACTGAGAAAAGGAAATGGAATCTCTGAAAATTACTTATAACTATGTTTCCTTTTGAGATCAGTGAGCCATATTAATGAGCCAATGGGAAGTAATGGATATCACAGAAAAACAGGGATGGACAATCCCCTGGTAAGAAGAGAGTCACACCCTGTTTCCTGTGTAAATGGGCAGACAGCATTCTTCTATTTCAGTCCCTAGTATGACACAGTTCTGCTCCAGAGATTTTCCCCATTATTTCTCCATTTTCCAATGGATGGAAGCAAATTTATTCACACTCTTTTTAGTTGTCTAAGTGACTTCCCGCTGCACACAGATGGCCTTTCTATGGGAAGACAAAGGGTAAATAGCTCTCCATGTGATTATTTTTCTGCTGAACGGCCTTTCTATTCACCATTTCACCTCAGCAATCATATGAGGAACACGGGAGTTTTTCCTCATCATTTGCTTTTTTTAAGCACACTTGGGCAAAGCTGCAGTTCTAGCCTGTGAGAACTTCCCATGATACTCTTTAAATCAGCAGTTCTTTCAGGCTGCAGCTCTTGAGAGGACCAATACATTTGCATCAGTGACAGCCAACTACTGCTCCCGGGTCATTCCAGTCACATTTCTTTTGCATCACAGTTGACACTCAAGGTCAAATGACATGTTAGCTTTGACACTGCAGTGATGTCTGACTTCATCAGTCTCCCAAGGTTAGGCTGTTCTTGGCTGACCAGCACAGACAGAGGAGCCTGCTTGCCTCCCTCTGCTTGGTCCTGCTGTGAGATCCACAGCAGGGAGCACTTCCCTCTGTCTTGCTGTAAGGACTGAAGGCAGGTGCCCCTCTAATTCCTTGTTGCCCAGAGTATCTGATCAGAATCTAGCCAAGGAGCCAGCAATTGTGCAATGATGGAGAAGTTACTTCTACATGAGGACAAATGATATGCAGAAGAAAAATAGTGGGTTAGACTCAAGTTCCCTTTTGCCCTGCTAGTGCTGTAGTAATGTAGCAACATACTACCTGCCTTTCTTGCTTGGGTAGTAGAACTGAATGCCCACAGCTGTGCCCAGTTTAAGCTCTGCTAGCACCCTCCCATATTACAGACTACTGCCTCTTTCTTTTAGGATATATGCTGTTAAATTCTCAGGACAGAGGTAGAGTTCTCTCACGCCCTTAAAATCAAAAGCAGTGTTATTTTCTCTAGTGGTCACATGCAAATTATCAGACCCAAGTCATGAAGGGCTACACCAGACACCATAGATAAAGGGAAAGTAAAGGAGGGCCTGACAACAGAGAAAGGCACTTTCAACTTTGACGTGCAATGAAGAGCAGTATGCTGGAATATCATGAGCAATGTATGCACCCCATTCAGGAACCAGCTCTCTGTAAATAACACCACTCACCATGGGAAGAGAAGGTGAGATCCTTTACACAAAGCCCTTTCAGCACTTTCTTAGGAGATGTGCAGAGGCCTTGGAGCTCCAGGCAAGAGAAGTTTCAAGAGAAAAATGTGTTTGATCACTAGCTTTATTACCACCACTGCTTGCACAGTAGCCTCCTCTTTCACATCAGTCTGTGTAGCTTAAACTTTTGCATGTCCCTTCCATTTTCCTTTGATCATAGTACTGTGAAACAGTTCTGAGGCAGACAAGGAGGGGCTGTGAGAAACCTGTGCACTTACACAGCATTACACACACATGATAGAGAACTTGTGTTTACTTTTGCAACCGGAGACATCTGGGAAAGCATCCTGGAGGCAGACGTGTAATTTAAAGTCCAGAAAAAAAACTGGCAAAGGAAGAATATTCACCTTATTGAGCACACTGTGATTTGGACAAGTGACATCCTTCCCACTCTACAGAACTACTGCAAGGATTAACTAGCACTTGGATAATTATGTATAAGAACAGTCCTAAAAACAAGTTGCACTGCATATTGACTAAAAAAACAGACAAAGTGACATATTCAGTTTACATAACACTTAAAAAAACCCTAAAACTTGCTACAATTGAAAACTAATAGAAAAAAAATTTGATAAGGACATAAATGGCTCCTGGCTACCACTTGACAGCCATCTCAGCATCTTCTGCAGCTTTAATTGTATTTTGTTTCAAAACCGTCAGTACGACTCAGGAATATATGAATAAATAACAGATGAACACATCTGTCCCTTTGTAAACACAAGGGAAAAAACATTATACAGCATTTTACCTATTACTTCAGTGAAATGTTTTGAAGCACAATACATGAAGAAAGGTCATATAAAAAAAACCCCAAAGTCAAACCACATCATTTGAAAACTGAATACACTTCTGTTTGGCTGAATTATTTCTTCCCCACCCCCACCCCATCATGTCTGAAACATTTGTTCTGCACTTTGAAAATGTCTCCACGTAAATCTGCCCTAAGATTCCACGTGTGCATGCCCCATGTAGGCACGCACACACACTCACCCAGTTGCCAGAACAGGCCTACACTCGCCCCCACGGCAGGGTGCTGTCACGCAGCACGTGTGCGTGCACACATTCACACAGTATCAGCTGTGCTCTCTCAGCCCCTGATGCAGGCAAATAAAGCCCAGGTCAGTTGTTTTCTCTGTTAGCAGTCCGTTTCGTCAGTTGGCACAGAATCTTCCTTTAGAAAGACTTCTCTTTCGAAATCTCATTTTGTTAAATACCATTCCAGTTGCTGCTTCTTTTTCATCTGGGTCTCCCTTTATTTGATCCATTATACCAAAATAAATTTATGTAAGCCAAAAATGCTCTGTTTCAGTGTCATACTAGTTTGCTTCTCTTTCTCTCTCTAAAGAATCTTCAGCTTATTTATTTTCATCTGATATTTGTAAAGTCTTTTCTCTTTCAGTACTCTAACCCAATAGTGTTTTTCTCTAGGATTTGACAGTGACTCATCTAGTACTAAGATAGCAAAATACCTCTTTTATTCCACTTCAAGGGGCAGAATAGTATTAAGTGACAAAAAAAAAAAGTTATTAAAATAACTTGAAAGTAGTGCAAAATAACTTCTCAAATTCTGCTACCACTTGCAACATTTCTCTCACTCTCTTTTCTACTCAGAATGATCTGGTTCACTAAAGGTACTCAGAGTATGGAATTCCATCTGTTCCATCTGTCCTGCCCATTTACAGCAAGCCTGGCAAAGGTTTTCTTGACTTAACCAGTATTCTTGTACTCTTTATTGTTTGCAAGTCACGTGGTATTTTCCAAAAGACGGCCAGAAAGAATTGCACTGTGACTTCCTTAAATCTAACTCTTTGTGATGTTTCAAGGTGAAAACTCAACACTTGCAATAGTGAGAAGAGATAGAAGTATCTCAGCTATTTTATTCCAGGTCTGTTCTTTTGGTGTTGTGAAGGCCCTTGAGGTTTAAAAGCAGCGTACTGAGGAAAAGCTATTTTAAGAGAGATTGCTTTCACCTTAGCCTCAGTATATCTGTTTATACCTGGGCAAGGAGACTGAAATGGTGTACAAACAGACATACTTTGGACAGAGTAAAATCACATCCCTATGCAAAGAAAGAAGAAAACCAGGTGTGTGAATCAGAAAGCACTCTGAAAAACTAGTGGCTTGCAGCACATCTGTGAGGGGTCAGTTCCTTCTGAACTGATCTGCACAGAAACATTTTTGTGTTCATTTTTGACAACACACACTGTTGTCTCAAGTCTCAGAATAGCTGCACTTTAAGCTTACATTTGGCCTCCAAATGGTGTGTTGTGTTATCAAAAAATGCTTTCTTCATCTAAGCACTCTATAGCTTGACTGATTTATTATCAATATCCTAAATTAATAACTCTTTGAGAAAACTGCTCCTTAACCAGTCACTAGTCACTACAAAAAAATTATTTTCCATGGGAAATAAATGGATTTTCCAAGCTGCACGCCCTGTATATGTCAATTTTAGACAAATTTCCATGCCAAGAGCATAAAATAGGCTTTTAATAGTTGAAAAAGGGCCCTTTTCAGAAACATATAATTCATACAAGCTTCCATTCTCAGCTGTTTGGTTTGAGATCTAAAAAGGAATCTCAGAGGACTGAGTCACAAAGAAAGTAGGAGGGCTTTTAGATTGACAACTTCCTCACTGACTGTCATGCCTTTGTGACTTGCTGAGCATCATACCATGGAAGGTAGTGTTTTGAAACCTGAGGAAAAACATCAAAAAGTAAGATTTTTCAGAAATGAGATTAGAACAACTCCCTTCAAGAGACAGGACTGGAGATTCCTAAGACTGTGTCTCACTGTTGAAATGAAGTAGGATTCTTCTCACCTAAATATAAACATGTTCAATACGAAAGCTGCACCAGTGTATATCAAGAGTATTTGCTGTGAAGTGGCTTTTTCAAATCCCTGACACTGTTTCCAGGAAGTTCATCTCTGATAAGCAGTTTGGGGGAAAGAAAAATGCTTTCCTATCCAATTCAACAAAGCTGTATTTCAGTAACCAATTCCTTTCATTATGGAAAACTTCAGTTATTTACTTCAGTTGTAAGTGAACACTGGAGGTTTTTAAGTACACTTCCCTTTTCTTTTTCAAAATTTTTCCAGACTAGGCTTGCATTCTTTCTTCCTCCATGCTTGTTTGGCAGTTCCTCCTCAAATACTTGTGCCTTTCCCTGCTGACTTGCAGCACTGGAACGATAGTCTCCAAAAATCTTATCCTGGTCTCTATCACATTCCTTTTCTCTATCTTGTACTTCAGAGAGTAGACCTGAACACGAGGAAGAACTTCTTTACCATGAGGATGAGGAATCACTGGAACAGGCTGCCCAGAGAGGCTGTGGTCTCCTTCCCTGGAAATATTCAAAACCCATCTGGACACGCTCCTGAATAACATGCCCCTAGGAGACCCTGCTTGAGTAGGGACCCTGGATTGGATGACCTTCAGTGGTCCTCTGCAACCTTACTCAATCTATTATTCCGTGACCTGAATCTCACCTGCTCTGGATTTCCTGCTGATGTAGATAACCCACTGAGGGAATGCAGAACACATACAGTGAGCTGACACAGAACCCTTTGATCACTGCATCCTAACTGAGGCTTCAGTAAGCAGTGGGATACAGCCTGCATATTTTATATGCTGAGAGGGATCCTGGCACCGGTCCCCACTGAACACGTAACTGAATTATATTTGTGTCTGAGCCAGGTAAAAGGCCCAGATCTGCGCTATTACTGACCAAGCAGCAGTCCTGCTGTGGAAGAAGTGGTCAATATTTTTAACCAGCAATTACAAAGTAGACTTTAGATATACGTGAAGTGCTCACAGTCTGCACAGCCTCTGCCTGCAAAGGTCTTGTTTGTACACTGCCTTTTCCATCCAGTTCACAATGCCAATGGCATTTGCAAATCTGACAGCTCCAACAGGTGTCCTTGAGACCAAAATCATCAAGGGCATCTTCTCTTCCTGAAGATGCAGATTAAAAGCAGGAGTATAATTCCAGTAGCAAATCAAGTGTCTGGGAAGTATTTGCTTTACCTCTTTCTGGTGGGGAGAAATGTGTGACACTTCCTCCAAATTCCCCAAAAAATCAGTTTTAATGAAATCTAACAGAAAGATATGGACAAAAATTAAATAATTTCTCTCAGGATCCTCTTGTAATGCTGCTGAACCCATGGCAGAGTAAACAGAGAGGTTTCAGGGTAACTCTGATCCATAACAATTGTGTCTCCCGTTCCCTCACAGCAGCCATATGAATATCCTACCACAGAAGGGGACAACTGTAGCAGAGAGCACTACAACTCTTCTTCATGATTTCAGTGATAGCATCACATCATTATTAAATGGCTAACTAAAGTCAGACACTGAAACTGCTCCCAGTGTACTCTAAGAAAAACATTTCTAACTCTATAATGCAGGAATAAGCTTATTCTTAATCATCAACAGGAGATGAGACTATATATAGAATCCTCTTGTAAACAAAACCACAGATGGGGAGAATTATTTCCTTGCAGAAGAAGCTGCCCACACATACTGTGCCCTCAGAACAGTTCAGTTTATATCAGCTCCAGATGATCTGCTTTTCAAGGCTGCTCTAAGTAAATACTGCAAAGTACAGACACTCACTGCACAGGCGGCAAAAAACCAATGCAAAGGCAGCTTTGCCATTGCACCTGAAAAGTGTCAAAAACCCTGGCAAGGAAGATTCCCGTCTCCTATGGGCACATGCCTACACACACAGACTCCTCCTACGAAATCTTGGCTCATGCAGAGCTCCCGACAGTGAGTCAAAAAAGACCAGAAGGCTCTTCAACAGTAGCTCAGAAGTGCTCATTAGCTCTAGCCTTTACAAGGTGTACTGTAAGCAGCAGTTCCTGCTCCTGCAACAAACATCATCCCTGCAGAAGACAAATGCCCGTTTTTTGTTTGCTTTGATAATTCTAGTGAAAATGTAAATAAAATCCCAACCACGATTAGCGAATAGCTCTTCAAGCATTGATCGTACAGGCGGACAGATCTGGAGGAAAGCTTCTAAACCTTGACAAGGATGCAGAAAAAGTGTAAGCAGTTTTGTGTTTGAGCCTTTCCTGGGATTTCAGGATTTTCAGAATCAATATTTAAATCCTTAGAACAGATACTCAAAGAGAGCAATTGTGACAGCTTAAAAAAAAAAATCCTTAAAAAAAGGGTAGATTCTCCATTTGGGTCAGCTTTGGGCTGCCAAGTCCCCTTCCTCAAGCTTGATCTATAGCTGCTCTGTGACCCCCATAGGACAGGGCACAGAGGGATACTGAGCCACAACAAGCAGCATCTTCCACAGTAGAGCTGCCTCAGGCTGAGAAAGTCCTCTGGTCATTTTGAAGTGTCTTATGGTTTCTTATAAAAGCAACTGGCATTTTAGAATTAAGATACTGAAACTCAAATAAACCTTTCCATTGGCTTTTGTTTAAATTGAGAAGATGGAAGAGGTGTTACAAGTTCTGGGCTTTACACGGACACAGAGAT
>JAWWES010000133.1:16631202-16647917 GCA_035583135.1 Lophotriccus pileatus
CTTTCCATTGGCTTTTGTTTAAATTGAGAAGATGGAAGAGGTGTTACAAGTTCTGGGCTTTACACGGACACAGAGATTAGTTCCTTAGAGCTCTGATCCAGCAAATCAATTCATCTACAAATAGCCCCAGCAAAGCATTCTAGTTTGGATCTCAATAGGCAATAAAAAACTAGTTAGGCAGTTATCAGTAGTTTAAAATCATCTGGTAACTTCAAAACCTCTTGGACCTTAGAACACCACAGTACTGATCTAAATGCTGAAAAGCTCCATCTTCTCCACAAACTCCACTAAGCCCACCCCTAAGTGACAGTAACATCCTAAACCACCACACTTTGGTTTAAAAGAGTGATTGCTCTAGCTTATTTATTTCTCACTTGTTTCCTAAAAGCACCTAAACCATCCTTGAATAAGGGCCTAAAACAAATATGTGAAGCAAGTGCTTAATTCACCTTTAGAAGAGAAAAGGTATCTCTTCTTTGTCCGCCCTATCACAGAAGAAACAGAATGTTAGCTGCACTAGGTACTTTATTCCTGTGTATTCTCCACAGCCCTATTTCTTGCAACTAGGGGTGAATATTGGTAAAGCAGAACCTTGGGCATGGGTTTGGGAGGAGAAGAAGGATAAACAAACTCATCCTGTGATTTTCATTAAATAACATCTTTTTATAGGATGATTCATTGAAGCATGTTTGTTTTAAACCAAACATACTTGAAGTCTTTGGATATATTAAGACTAAAAAAACCACCTATTTAAGAATGTTTATTTATTAATTCCAAACTGTTCACATTCAGGAAAAAAAAATTAACTTCCTCTATCTGTTGATTAAACAGATTATGAGAGGGTCAAACTGGGCACACAAACAAAAAAAAAAAAAATCAAAGCTACTCCTCAAAATAAGAAAGCCTCAGCCTTGCCCAAAGCTTTCTGGGCATATCAGCAAGCAGCAACAAGAAATTACTATAACTAATAGACATAAGCCTGCAAAAAGTTGTGAAAGACAAGAGACTAAAGGTATTCCTGTGAGTAAACAACACAGCAGGAGCAATCATACCACCTTACCAGGAATCTAAAGAAAATATATATGACTTGAGCTGTTTCTGGAAAGATGCCACAAAAGCCACTGTGATCTGGATTAAAACTCATGAGGCATTACCATGAAACTAATTGTTTATGATATGAATGTTAAATAGGAATGTAATTAAAAATTTTCTGCTTTATTTCCCCTCAATGTGTTGAGCACAGTTAGCTCTCAGTAGATAATCTGAAAAACCATAAAAGGTTAGGACCACTGTGAAGTCAGTCCTTTTTTTGTGTCACTTTAGGTTTTAAAATCCAGGCTTAATTATTTTAACTGCATGTTTAGTTGGAATCCATATTTACTGTCATCTGCAGAGGACTGCATTTCCATACAGTATATTCCATACAGTATTTCCATACTGCAAGCACCTTATTGCTTGAAACATGCTCTGAAATATACTCCATGAAGTGTGCTATGAAGTAGATGACAAGACAATAACTTTGGGCCCTCATCACTACTTGAGACGAGATTACATTTGCATTTTGGGGGGGGGATAATTTTAAATCCACAGCAAGGCTTCCACTGAATGAAGTAACTGGAGGGTAGAAGGTGACCCTTAGAGAGAACATTCTCTGCAGAAACTAAAAGCAAAGCCTTGAAGGTACAGGTAAGAATGGGGCAATTATCTCAGACAATGAATGTGACTTAAAGCAAAGGGCATGTACACCCAGGTGAATACACAGAGCATGTTCAAAAGGGGCCCCAGAGAACCACGTTCAGACCTACACCTGAGTGGGCAGTTTGCTAACATCCAAGGTGAGTGACCCTGCTGTCATTAAGCCTTGGGAGGGGCCGTCTACACTTCTTTGAGGAACACTCTTTAGCCTCAGTGCAAAATACGATCCATTTTGAGATAAAGGAATTTGAGGTATTACAAATGAGGGTGACTTGCTTGGGCCGATTTCCCACATGCCCAGCCCCAGCCTATTTATCTCACAGCAGGCATTCCTCGGAAAAACCCAATCCATCACTTCTACCCACAAACTGTTCCATGCAGTCTCAGAGTGCTAAGAGGATGCATTGGCCCAGATACATCACTGTCATCACCCTTCTTCTTGCATCCTCCTGTGAGCATTGCTACCAACCACTGCCAGAAAACACAGGAGGGGACTGGCACACCTTGAATCTCACCCAGTAGGGTACTCTTGTGCACCTGGGGTGCACTGCACTCGTACTACAGGGACAGCCACAGGCGCTTGTTATTTTGGAATAATTATGTTTATGAAGAAACTAAATAAACTCTATAGGCTATGATGGCTAATGAAGAGCCATGTGCTGGATGTTTTAAGGAATATGATGAGTTCTCTCAAGGAAAGAGAACATGCTTGCTAAGAAGGTGGTCACCATGCAGAATATGCTTTTATATGGTTAAGATTTTAACTTGGCTGGTCAGAGTGGAAATTCGTGTCAGGCTTTGAAGTTGGCAGCAGGTAAAATATTCATGAGTTAAAAGGGCTCTTACTTCAGAGCTAAGTTTTTTGCTGACATCCATACTAAGCAAAGTAAGTATAACAAAAAACAGTGACCGAACAAAGCTCAGATGGGTTTAAACTCCTAATCCTGAGCTATACTTAAGATCACAAAATTTCCTCAAACTTTCTACTTGGACACCAAAACAGTAAGATCCTCTGACCAGGATATTGCTTTCCCTTAGGGTGATTCCCATAAATAACAACTTGTACCAGATTCAAGCATAAACCAACTCTCCAACCATGCAGGGTCTCACAGCTTTAGCTGGTTATGCTGGAGGTGTGGGTCCTGCACCCATTTCAAAAGCCTCTTGAGGGAACCCAAACATAACTTCTCTCAATTAACATAATATTTGCGAAGATACACTCAAATATCAGGCTGTTTACATATTTTGAAAAACAGAAGATCAAGTGCAAACTACCAGCACTAGACTCAGTCTGAAACCAATTCTATGATTTTATTTGGGATTTTTTTAAAAAATAGCCACATAGCCTGAAATACTTGGTGAAAAACAGTTTTGTGTGAATCTAATGCACCTCAAACCGATGTCTTAGTTCTTTTTTAAGCACTATCTTCCGTCATGTTTCACAGGGAAGAGCCATCTAAGCTACAGAAGTAGAGTTGTTTTCCTATGTGTTAGAGCGTTGCTGAGAAACCACACCAAGTCAGTCACAGAGGGCAGGGAATCCAGGAAGTTTGTCCTTACTGCCATGAAGCAATCTCACCACAGGGCTGGAAGAGAAAGGTAAGGCTGACAAGGTGGCTGGGGAGCTGCTAGGAAATCTTCTGTGAGTGGAACAGATTCACAAAGAAATCAGCCAAGCATGCTAAGAACTCCTTATGCCTATGACGGCACAGGACAAGAAATACTAAAAGGAAAGGCAAAAGGGGCAGAGGGGGCAACAGGCACTCTGTGTGTGTGAGTGTTTCGGCTGAGTGGTCATGAAGAAATGCTCCCATCTTGCCCTCTGATAGAGTTAGCAACTCTGCAAGGCAGGCAGAGAGGAAAAAAAAAAGGGGGGAATCCATAGCCAAGGAAAGCAAGACAGTAGCATGGCACTGAATCACTCAGCTGTCAACAGACATGCTAATCTTTCCACTGTCACATGGAGCAATCAGATTTTTTGAACAGGGACACCTGCACTATATGGCTGCTCATATGACCTCTCCCACCTCTGGAAGCTCTAAGAACACATTAGTGAGTGACAATCCTGGTCTAGCTATTTCTCTGCAGAATGCACTACACCTCCTTGCTTAAAACCATTTTTAACAAAAATCTCCTTTTATTCTGGTCTATTAAAGCCCTTCAAGTAGCACAGAAGTCACCTATAAATATGTCTCTCTAAGTCCCTGTATAGATTCTCTCTTTTATAGCTGCTTGAATGTTTCTTATGCTGCATTTAGCAATTCCTCTGGTTTTCCACGGCCCTTGCAGGGAAAAAAAACCCAACAACTCTACTCCCTTAACAATAGAGTTCAAAAGACATTAATAATATCCCTGTGATCACAGTAGCATTTGGGACTGTTAAAAGTAAATTCCATTCAGTTTACCCACTGAGTTCTGCAGCTGTCAAGTACATGTTACACTCCAACATAAAAAAACCCTTTGGTCTCTCTACTTCCTTCTCTTGCTGTCATTGCTTCAGCTTCCTCTTTCCATTTTATTTTCCTGATCCCATTAAACAAGACTGAGTTTCTTAACCACTGTAAAGGGCTGATTTTATTTTCAGCTTGTTTTGTGGTGCAGATGTTGTTGTACTTGGGCAGACAGTGAGCTGACATGTTCGTTGCATTGCAGCTGGGGTTCTGCTTTCATGTCTATGGGACAGAACCGTCACCTGATTTCATTCTTGAGTCTGTCCTTCTAAGTGCTGTATTGTAATTCAAAAGAGTGGGCTAAGTTTTGCTATTTCTTCAAAGCTAAAGCAAAAATAGTGAAGAAAAGGTCTCGATTCACACTGGAACCATTTTGGATCCCTTGATGTATCTCTTGAAACAACGGAAGGCAACAGTCTGCTCATGGTTTTGAGAAGCTCCATTTACAGCAGTGCCCAATGGAAGGTTTCTATCATGCTATCACACATATGAACTTGATATTACAGGAGGAGGATTAAGGAACTTCAATCACTTGAGTAACTCTGCCTAGCATGGCAGGCAATTGCAGCTGTGCAGAAACCACAGGGCTACATCTTCCAGCCAACCCGTATTTCCCCTGATTTCCCCAAGAAAACGGTGCTTCTGTTTATAAAGGAAGACTGAGCACAATTAACCTGATCTTCAAAAGTAATTCCCTCCTGACACTCCACTGTTGTGTCTCTCTATTCAGTGCCAACAGGACAGTCATATTCCATTACTATCATAACTCCTATCAGAAAACTGATGATGGTAAGTGACCCTAACATGGCCATGTGAGCTTCCTGCTAATCCTCCAACCTCACAGCACACTAGCTAGGCACTACCATGTTTTTCTTACAGTGCCCTTTACTGTCCAGGTATCTTCACTCTTGAATACACTCACTGTGTCTCACTCTGTACTCAAGCCTGTGTGACATACACTGTTTAACAAATTATCCCAACAGGTAAATGATAGCCTAGAGCACTTGAAAGCCATCTTGAATCCCAGAGCTGGCTGACAGCCTGCATGTGCTGAAACACAAGCATTTAAATTAATCTGACACTACTGTAGTTAAGATGTGTTGATTTTTGAATGCAGACGCTTTAGTCCTGCAGGGAAAGGTCTGCTACAAAATTTGGGAGAAAACTAAGTTCTAAGGAGGCAAGAGATACAAAGAGCACAACTTTGTCCCTAGCTTTGATGAGAAATAGTGTCTCAAGTCCCAGAGGCACTTTGACTAGCTCTAGATCCAGAACGAGCTTGTGACATAATTAGAAGCTAAACCCAATGTTTTAGTTGGTTTTTTTTTGTTTGTTTGTTTTGTTTTGTTTTGTTGTTTTTTTTAACTGCTGGTGTAGAAAACACAAAACCAAAATAGCAGCTCAGAACTGAATGGTCTTCTCAGCTATGGCTTTGCAGAAACAAATTGTCCCTTGAGAGGATTTGCCCCACCACGTAAGAACATTAAATAACTCCCTAAGCAGAGAACAAGTAATCTTCTGTGAATTCATTCAGAAAGAGTGTGTTGTCTAATAGAAGGAGATCTCATACTACAAGCTTTCCTCGTGGATTGATTCTGATCTCTTCTGCATTACTCATGAAGAAGCTGAATTTCCTTAAGCCTTCTGTTGTACAAATTTGTATGTCAACAGTGGCAACAAGGAGGTGAGAAGAATCACAAACATATAATAAGCATGAAAAAAGAAAGAAAAATCTCATTTCCCTAGAAAAACAAACCAAAAGGAGAAACTACCAACACTGCTGATACATAAAACCTGTTCACATTTCCATGGCAGTTGCACCCAAATCCAGCAAACTTTTGAAAACTTTTTGAAATCCTGAAAGCAATGAACATAGACAACTGGATGATCCAGAAAACATTAGGGAAACTTATTTAATTGAGTGGTCAGGGCAAAGTCCTTCAAAAATATCGACTGCTGTAACTAGCATCCATCTCTTGAAAGTTCAGTCCCCTAGATCCATAGTGAACACGTTTTATCCCACCATAGTTGTCTTGGGGGTAAAATTGTTAGACATCATTCAGGTAAACAGAACTGGATATTCTGGTGAAGGCAGGCACCAGAACTTGACAACCACTGTCTCTTGTGTCTGTGCAAATGAAATCCAGTTTTAATTTAAGCTTTTGTATGCTACCACCACTGTGACCACTGTGCCAAAACTAACCACATGTGAATTGTGTACCATCAGTAACGTGAGAGAACAGCAACTCTAAGATGCTCATTTGACAAGCTGGAGGACAGCCTGTGCCATTCTGGGCTATCATCAGGCTAATACAACCACTGTAAACAGAGGTGCTGCTTTTGGAAACAGAGAGCAGTGACCTAACGTCCAAGTCCAAGAGAGTTAATCAACACCACCAAAACTGAGACTAATTCTGTAAGAATAACTATTTCTAGACTCTCTCTTTAAATTTTAAAATTTTAAATTTTTCTCATTCTTACCTGGCATGTCTTGCCACCAATACCTCCTGCTTACACAGCTAGCCCTATAACAGAGTTTGCACACAGTATTTTCTGTAACAACCTGTGGATTTTCAAAAGCCAATACAGCAGAGTAAGTGTGACCACAGGCAGAAGTAGTAATGATACCACATATACTTACTGCATAGTTATACCTACAGAAAACATCTGATAGAAAGAGGTAACTTCATCTGCACTAATCTGGTCAATATTCTTTTCCTCAAAAGGAACTAGACCTGCAGCATCAAAGTTATGACTTCACAGTTGCAGCTAACCTGAGACTAATTCTAACTAGTAGAGGGAATATAACAAGTAAAATGAAAAGCAGATATAGATGTGTATGAATTGAGAAAACCCCATCTCCTTCTCAGTATAGATTGTCACTCTAATACAAAATTACGTCTAAAATCACATTAGTTGCAACTAATATTCATGAAATAATCTGTGGAATGTTTTTGCATGAGTTGGGCTTAATGTCAGAGCAGTTCATATGAAAAGGATCTTAAACAAAAGGAGAGCTCCTGAGGCTGTTGGCCAGGTCAGCCTGCAAACTCTAAAAGGGTTTCAGTAAGAGGAGGTGATAGATTCCACTATAAATGCAGTTTTATTAGGCCAAATGTTCAGAGAGTGCAACACACAACTACCACACTGATTTCAAAGGAAGTTGACAAGTTCTCATCATCTGTCCCCAGAGGTTGTGTTTTACTGTTTTGGAATAAGGAAGCATACATGGATTAAGGAACATACTGCTTTGTAGTCTGAGTACATAATCAGAACTGACATTATATAAAGTCTGAGTAAAAGCAGTGACTTAATGTGTATCACACAAGGTAGCTTACTCTTTAATTACGGAGAAAGCATCCATCAATACTTTTCTGGGGCAGTGGCTGCAGGAAAGTTCCCTTTCACTACTGCTAAATCATCATCTTTCCCAATCTACACAGCTTTCCTACACTTTTTACAGGAATGGCCTCTGAACTGTGCTGTGAGTGACCAATGTTGAAGCTTTATGAACCCATCAAGTGGTGAATAAAGCCCTTTAAAGCACACTAAACCCACCTTATGTCACTCAGGCCAGTCTCCTACTGCTCAGTAAAGGCCAGATACTAAGACCTGCTGAGCACCTTCTGTTCAATTTAGCACAAGACTCAGATGCTTGCCAGCTTTCAGGATTTAGCTCTGAGCTCAACTCTATTTTTGTATTCTCACTAGCACAGGAACTTTCTATTTTTCATACCAGCAATGCTTTTCATAAGGATAAGCCTAGAGACGCTAATGCTGGCTGATTTAGGAAGAAAGGTTATTTTCTTTCTTGTAATTTCTATCAAAACATTCCTCCTGTTAGAAAATGGAATGATCTATTCAGCTGGACTTCACCATCTGGAAAACCAAAAACAAGTTTCTCGGTTGGCAAAGATCAGCGTTGATCTCTGTACCAGAGTCAACCTCTCTGTGGTTTGTCTCTGTGAAACTCATATCTTGCAGGGCCAGTTCTGGTCTCTGTGCCAGAGTCAACCACTGCAATTCGGTCCCTGTGAAGCTCACGTTATCACTTGCAAGGCCTGTTTCCTGCACGGAATATGTGTAACACCACAGTGTCTCTCAGCTGAACTGCTATGAATAATCATTGCGGAGTATAGTAGGTACAACATGAGAGATGGACTGTACTAGTCAATGACTTGATGTCAGGATGAGATTCAAGAGGGAATTAATATGTTCTGTGCAGTTGCTGTTTTTTTCCTAGGCTGAAAAGTAGTGCATATATAAAATAATGTTATGTCATCTTTCTATGTGCAATTCCATGGACCAGAGATAACACAAATAGCAAGAACTTTCACAAATCGTCAGGCTCCTGTTCCTATCCTTTGGAGCATTTGTGAATGCTATAGCTTATTTGTCATGTTAAAACTGTACCAAACTTCTGTAAAAAGGAATTAGTGGCCAGGCAGCACGCTTGAGAAAACAGAGCAACTACCCTTGCCTTTTATCTCTTTACAAGGGAGGTTTTAACAAACCACCAATGACCACCCTTCAGTACTCAGCCTCGAGTCTACAACATGCAGTGACATGTGTCACAGAGCCCAGAAATCTGGGAACTATTATTTAGTTTATTTAAGAACCTCAGGGAACAACAAAGAAAGCACCAGGAGCAGCAGCCAACTGTGACAGAAGGAAGCCTAGCTTCCTTCAGGATGACCCAGTCCTCCCACTCACTCTCATTTAAGCAGTGGCATATCAATTACAGCATAAATTAACTGCCTTGTTGGGTTAGTAGGTTATTAAGCACTGACAAGCAGTCCAGGCTGTAAAGCTGAGACAGAAAAGACAGAGGCAAAGTTGAACAAAGGGAACCTTTTACATCAGCTTCCTTAAGTGAAAAATTACAAAAATAAATTGTCTCCTGAGCTCATGACTCACCCTTGGGTATAATAAAATAATATTTTCAATATTTACTGTATTTATGGTACACAGTAGTTTCATTTTATAGTCAAGTGACATTCATAAACTTCTGTCACATTGCCAGTTATAAACCTATTGTTTTGTTCATTCGGGGTTAAAAAGGATCCCCGAAGGGATGTTCTGCACACCAAACCAAATCCAAATATGAGGAGTGGGAGATTTTTTATTTCATTAAGATAATTCAGTGTTGGAATGAATGTTTGCATTGCCTCAGCTTGTCCTGTACCTTACCTGCCATGTCTATGACATGTATTTAACTGAAACTATTTCCAAGTGACCTTCTAAGGATAACCATCTTTAATACTGTGCAAAATTCAGATGAGGTCATTTATGAAGAAACAAGACAAGACAAAAAATTTCTCAATGAAAAGATGTCTTTCCCCAGTCTTACAGTTTGAGTTTCAGTTTAAAGTAGTAACCCACGTCAGCATTGGGTTCTCACCTGGTAGAACTACTGTAGGCTTGAAAATATTGCTTGAGTAAGGACTCAGAAAAGTGTGCTTGACAGGCAATGCTCTGTCAAAGGCTCTCTGACTTGGAAGACTTCAGACTTCCACCTCAGTTTGAAATACTCAAGGTGTGGAAATGTCTTAAAGGTTCTGTTCAGATCAAACTGAACAAATTAGATGAATGGCCTTTCATAACATGAAAATAAAGAAAACCTTAGTCATTGTTTGGAAGACAGAAACCTAAAAACACATTACAAATTCTGTTTGTGAATTCAATTGCTGAAAATAAGCATCTGCATGTCCAGAGGCTAGAACTGGGAATTAAGGCAGGTACTCAGTGAGGGAAAGGAAAAATTACAGACCTTCCATCAGTCACACTTGCTTGCTTAATTCCTCTCCGTAGTCTGTAGGAAAAAAATAAAAATCTCTAACTTTGCCCTTCTTAATATCTTATTTTAGTGGTCTTGAGATGTTCAAATAAAAGTCAAAGCATATGCAGTTGGTAAAAACTAACAAAACCATTGCACAGAAATTAAGAAATCAAATACAGCCTCTTGACAGCTGCAACTATCTCTGGGAACTGAGAAACATTAGGCATTTGAAACAACATTAAGAAATTACTGTCCTGCGAGGGGTGATATTTACAGAACCTGTTAGAGAGATCTGAGCACCAGGAAGCTTCCTTTGATGTCAGTGGCAGTTGCCAGACGCAGTGCACTTCTGAAAACAGGTTACTGTGATGTTCTGACCTCTGGTGATCTTCTCAAGTGGCCTGTTTAGTCAAAAATTGTCAGTTCAGAAAGGGAGTTCCACAGCTGAGTAACCATTAAGATTTTTAGTAGAAACTCTCACATTACAAGACTATTGGCCAAGAAAGAAAACCCAAATTTATTTGTCTGGTAACACTGAGACTAAAATTAAAGACACAATATTACCATAGTACTGTAGCAGATGACTTGATATTTGAGCAATAGAGGTACTTCTACTTTCACCACTTAATTATGCATTTCATGATGTTGCTCACAATGAGAGGTTAGAAGAACTGAATCTTTCAAGAGGTTAATTCTCCAAGTAGTTCACACAAATTCAGTGCTGGCCCACCTCTTTCCCCCCTTCTCTTTGTTAAGTGGGATGTTTCCGTGCCTAGTGTTACATTAGGATTCACAAGATTAGGGATTGTCTCTTGGGTACAGGAAGGAGGTTATGCATGAAGTCTGGAACCATGGATTGGATCAGAAGGCAACATTTTTATTTCAATGAGTTTGAATTAGGCTTTTTGTTATCAACCATCAGAAGACAGAAAGGTTGGGTCATGCTCTCCAAGTTCTGTTAAGCCAACACCAAATAGTACAACTGAATACACCACGAAAATATCAGAAGAGTAAAAAGCTACAACTTTACAGAGATGTTTCCAGAAGAGAGTGTCACATTCACATTTAAACTTTGCATCATTATCGTATTTGGTGACTGGGAAATAGAGATGTATTCAATTCAGATTTTTAGGGGGGAAAAAAACCCCCAAAACAGAAATAGTGATTACAAAGTCAAATGACAAGCTTGAAATGAGCCAAAGAGGCAGAAGTGTATTTAAAGGCTACTCCTACAAATCCACCCAGCTGACTGGACCTTTCCAACACTGCATACTCTCTCTTAGTCACTATGTTTTTTATCCTCAGTCTTAGGAGACTGCCTGTACTGGTTTTCTGTGCAGGAAAATGAAAGATTATTGCAATGTGAGACAGCAGATAGCTAGTTTGAGTGTGACTGTTCATAAACAAGAATTAGCAAACTGTCACTCAAACTACCATGAGCCAGGTCAAAAATCAACAGGAGAACATGACACAGGGAATTCACTGCAACAGATGACTGTGAGTCCTAAAAGTTCACCTAAGTTCAAAAGGAAACCAACCAGTTTCATGAAAGAGAAATCTGTCTCTAGCTAAGAAAAAGCCATATAGTGAAAATACTTCAAAGGCTGGGGCAAGTCTCACCTAAGCGTGCCCCATTTTTACCATAAGCTCCCTAGGTGTTGGCCACTAGAACGGGTAGTGGTGTTAAGGAAACTTTCCTGTCTGACCATTCAGGAGTCACTCTGTCAGTCACACTCACCCCACCACCAGGCTGTCAACGCTGGGACCGACACCCCTTCACAGAGAGGGGTTGCAGTGAAGCCATGGATTCCCCTCTTGACTCCCTACACTCCCCACACTCAGGCAGTCAGACAGGTTTCCCCTCCCTGTCTGGACCCCAGGTTTCCCCACAGCATAATCCCAGAAGTCCGGATCCTTAAAACAACTGAATCATGCTGCAGGGACAGCTGAACAGAAACAGCCTGCGCTGGTGCCTCCAAGGAGGGACCTCAAAAAAAAAAGGACCCCCTGAGTTTTTAATGCTCTCACAGCCAAAGAGTGCAGTAGTCTGGGGTCTTCCTATTGCATTGGTGTGAGTTCACAGACCCTTGCCTGCAGCTCCAGACATTTTCCCCCCCAGCCAGGGCACAACCTGCAGCTCACATACCGACCCTGCATTAAAGGTATTCCTCAACAGTGGACAGGTTGTGACCCTGTGTGGATAAAGACCATCTTGGTCAGGTACAGTTTTTGTACTGACCCATACTGCATACCCATAAATATGTGGTCTGTTCATCACACCTGTTCTTGTCTGCACATACAATTCCTTCCTATGCTTCCTTAAAACCAGGGAAGATTCATGTAAACCAAAAGACTGGTTTGGACATATGCAAACACCCCAAATTACTCACAGAAGAAAAGGGCTGTTAGCAAGGCTTCCCCTGTCACCACACAAACATGACTTGAAACAATAGAGAGACCACATTTACATGTTGCCAAGTAATGAGTTATGCAAACATAATAAAGCCAAACTTCAATGCACATTTTCCCTGGTGTTCCTGAGAATATGGAGAAATGTAATCCTGAAAGGCAATTTTCATGGTTCATGTATTCCCTAATGGGCTGGCCTAAGCAGCCCCACGATCAGGATAGCTGTTATTTTTCTCACATGGAAAGTGAGTAGGTCTGCAACAGCTTTCCTACCAAAAACCTTTTGGGAAGTTACTAGTGAAAGGAATGATTCTGTTTCTTTTCCCAGTCCACACAGAACAAGAAGGAGAAATCCACAAACCTCATTGCTGTAGAATCGGATCAGCATATAAAAAACTTGGAAGTTGTTTTTCCAGGCTTTAATAGGAGGTATGCTTCATACAACATTTAACATAATCACCCAAAACTCTATGTGCAATGATACAGCCTTGGAACAACTAGAGAGGAAAAAAAGAGGGGTTGGGGTGTCAGACCAATTGGGAAAGGCAAATTTCATATGTGAAAGCATGAAAGACATTGAAAACATTAGGAACAGCAACACTCAAACCCTGCTCTTACAAAACAGCTGTGTTTGACATGGATATATAGTCAATCAGATGCTACAAAATCAGCATTGTAGCCTTAGTACTGCCACAAAAGATTATGAACTGAATACTTAATCTTTAAACTGTATTCACTCCTTCTGCCCAGGCACCCAAACTATCAAGATAACATCCAAGGTAGTAATCAGATCATAGCTCCTGGAACTCCAGCAGATGCAGGTACGTGCCAGGAGGGAGCTCTTAAGTTTATTCAGAACATGAAGGGTGAAAGTAGAAACCTGAACTGTGCCAGTATAAATCTGAACATAACCCCTCAATATTTTGCTTTGAAACTTAACAGTTGAAAATTAATCCTAGCATTAATTGATGTATCAGCTGAAATGACTGTAGCAGGGATAAATTTCAATTACAGTAAAAGCTCTGGGCATAAAACTACAGTATTAGATATCTAAGTCAAAGTAGATAGGACTTAGTGTTAAATGAGTGGGCTTGGGCCCTGGCCTGCTGTACTAATCATTTGCCAATTTCCATTACTAGGTATACCTCTTTTCAACTGAAACACCAGATGTCAAAATAAGAAAAAGAATTATTTCTGCATACAGTGCTTTTATGGTACATGCACAGAACTGCCAACTCCTCAGAAGCAGACAATTTCTACATCAAAGCTCCATTAAATGTTAACCTGACAGAAAGTGGGACAGAGGTCAAGGTTGCCTGGCCTTGATCTTAAAAGTCCACACTTGAAAAGGGTTGGCATGGGAGGAGGGGGGATAAATAAATAAACAAAACAAGTTGCCCCTCAATACCCCTTAACTCTTCACCCTCACAGCCTGAGCTGTGGGGTAGTGTTAGGCCAAGCAGAGCTGTGCCACAGCAATCTGCTGCTCAAGAGAAACACAGCAGATGCCATCAAACAAACACAGCATCAGCAATGAAGTAGAAAAGATGACACTTCAAGTTGGGAGTGTTGTTTAAACAACCTGCCCTCCAGGTGGGGAAGATACATCAGAACAGGAAGATAAATTAGTGAACAACTGACACTGCAGTGTCGAGTATCAGAAAGCCTGTTTTAGTTATCAGGGTTGTCTGTATCTTTGGGAATCTACCAGTTAATAAAAGTAGGATGAATGTGATAGCCTAGAACACTACTGAAGTTTAACTGAAAACATGCTGCTTAGTAATGGTAACCTGAGACTTTTGTTGAAGTGGCTATTCCTTTTCATGTGATGCATCTCCTCTCTCACCCAGCCATCATTAATGCGTCTTATCTTGGATTTTACTAGTCACCAATTCCTACAAGTCCTGCACACAGACTGATTTTTCATAAGCTCCCTTTGAAGACTATAGGAGGTAGAGTTCATAAAGTGGAAATATACTTAGAAAGGAAAGAATATGTGAAAAAAGGGTTGGAGGAAGATTGGGAGAGGACTGATGTTCAAGTCGATTCTGAAGCCACAGGTTGACTGAAGAATGTGTGTTGGAGTCAGACTAAGCATCAGACCACCAGAGCAGGGATAGGATAGGGATGTATGCTGGTGTCACAGAGCAGCAGGCCCCTCCACTCAGAAACTTTTTTCTTGCAACAATTTAGGATACTGTCATACTCACTGAAGGTGACACATTGAACTACTTTAAATGAAGAAATGGAGTTTGCCAACCCTGTGTCAGACTCAGGATGCTCCCAGTCTGATGACTCTCTTATCTGTCTCAAAGATATGACCTGCCCAAGCTGAGAAAGGACAATTGGATCCCTAGCAGGATCAACCTCTTTGTCACAGAAAATCTAAGTACACAACTCCTTCACACATTTCTATAGGGCTTAATGAGTTGTAACTAGGGCTAACAGTATAAATATGCAATTCTCTAACTCCTGCTATGCAATGAGCACCTGTTTTCATTGAATTGTTGACATTAAAACCTTGCTCTTCCTCCTGGCTGCTTGCCATATAGTCAAACATATCTGTGCCAGAATTCTTACTTCCAACATGTGCTGTTTGGCCCTGGCTTGAGTTTCACCTCATCTCCTATGACACTTCAAATCATGGCAGCTCTGGGAGGTCCTGCCAATGCACTATGAACTCTTCTAGTATTTGCTAAGATATACTTGGATGCCACTTGCAAATTTTGTCCCTTTGATGTTGACCTCTTCTGTTTATCAGTGTACTAGCAGATGAAGTACAGTTTATTGTTTTGACTTCTAATTTCGATAGCTCATGTCAAAGAAAAGAAATATGTAAAATTTGGATTTCATTCCCCCTGCAATAGCAGAACATAAGACAAACAGGAGATGTGTGACATGTGGAAAGACAAACCAGACACGCAAAAGGTGCTTCTTATAGGCAGGAAACCAATAACTAACCAGAACTATTTTCTGTGGGTCAATAAAAGAACAGGCAACAACAGACTTTTGCTGAAGAACATGCCAGATTAATCACGAAAAAGTTTTTTTAGTGTTTTGTTTTCAGATACCTTAATTACTGTTGTGGCTTTAGTGCTTTTCTTACCTTACATTTAAAGAAAGCTCAAATTCTGTCCTTTGAATGTGTGACACTGACCTTGTTAAGCCTAAGCTAGAGATCTCTGGTAATTTTTGTAAGTAACACTCAATACTTTCTAAGTGTAACCTAGAAGCGAAATTGCATCAGTGTTTTAGGAGCAGGACTTTCCTCTTACTTTCACAAGGTGAACAGTCAGAATCCTGCAGTCTGTGTTTTTCCTTATTACTCACCCAGTAACCATTTTCTGAATTACTTCACTTAAAAAGTGATAGTTACCAAGCCTCCAGCATAAACCAGTAAGGAAAAAGGTAATTTGACATCTTCAGTTTTGTGATAACGCAATACAAACAGACCCCAAAGACCATGCAGAAAGAAAGCTCCCTCTAGACTCTAGCAGCTTTTTGAATTTCTTTTTGGCTGGGAAGGCAGGAATTTAGAAAGGAATAGGCTTTGGAAAGTATCCTAATGGCTAAAACTAGGGAAAAGCTCGGTCCAAGTAGGATCTTTACAAAAGTCTGGTGTGCTGGTGTTTTCAGAAATAACGTTCACAAGAAGGTACTTGATTAAATACCATTCTAAACAATAAATACACTTTCCCCTTTTCCCCAATGTGGAATAGCATCTTGGTTTCACAGGGTCACCTAATTCTCATATACTATTACTAAATCCTGGGATAAGTAGCAGTAGCTGTTAAGGTCTGTTAAAGCCCCAGAAACAAGAGTAAAGCAAAATTACTTTAAAGCAACAGACACATTAATCTCACATGAGACCTCAGAAATCTAAGTAGATTCTCTAACAGCCATTTAAAGCTGGTGCTTTGAGCAGAAATGCAGTTACCATCCACTAAGCAATTATATCAGAGTCTTCTTTGTTTTGTGTCAAAAGTACAGTGTTCAGTTCCTGTGAGAAGCAAAAAGCACTGCTCTCCCTGGACCATACTCAGTGCCAGTCAGCATAGGCCAAAGACTCACACTGGTTCCCGAGGCTTTTGCCTGTGAGTATGGGACAGTGGTGCTTCATGTTTCTACCACGCTACAGTTCAGAGCAGCTGTTGCTTTCTGCACCCCTCAGGAGCAATCACAACAGAGAGTGCTACAATGGTTTTTAAAAATAACCAGAAATACTAAGGACAGCAAGCCAAATTCAGCATCATTGGATCCTCTTATCATGAGGACTGCTTAGGGCAGCTCTAAACATATGCACTTTGTAATAAGTTAAATTAAAAACATGGCCATAAGAGTATGAGTAACTGGTTATAGTTGTACAAATAACCATTTCTTTA
>JAWWES010000133.1:16648017-16681571 GCA_035583135.1 Lophotriccus pileatus
TATTTTTATAATTTTTATTGTATACTAATAAATATCTTTTAATTATAACTTGATTATTTTGAGTATCTCTAATAATCTATAACAACTTCAGCCCTAATACATCTGTGGAGAGGGTGCACTCTCCAGCAATTAGCATCCATTTTAATCTGAAGACAATGACATCATGTACATTATTTAGACCACTTAGGACAAAAGCCACGATCAAGAAAATATCAAAGACATCAAATCATTTTTCACCATCAGATTATTTTGGTTTGGTCTTTCATACTACACAAATACTGACTGAAAAGCTTCAGATATAATAGTTTTATCCTGTGCCAAGGCTAAATTCTGTAGGAGTGCTAACTATAGGTTTGAAACAGCTCAGCCTAAACAAACAGCATTTTCTATTTCCACACATTCAAACTTTTCATTCTTTTTGAGTTTTCAGTTCTATGCAGCGCTATTATGGAAACATCAGCCACCTGTGGCCGTGTGACAGGTGGGTACACTTCCATTACAGGCTCTCTACCTCCCCAGAGTCCTTCAGTTTAAGGCTCTAATGGCTTTTCCTGTACATGGTGATCACCGTGAAACAAAAACTCAGCTGACATTTGCAGACTTCTTTGTCAGCATCACACAAAGCCAAAATAAAATAAAATATCATACCTAGGACTCCAAGCCTCGAGCCAAACACAGTATCTACCAGATAATGAACACTTTAAAGAGAGCAGTCTAGCAGGGACGGCAACTAGGCATTTGCAAACTAAATATGGCAAACTTACCTGAAAACTTTAGGTGTTATTATACCCTCTTTGTGAATTCTTAATCCAGGTGTACATCCTGCCATAAAGGCAGGACTAACTCAGGCAAAAAACCCCCTTCCAATTTCACACAATCACCCCTGATTACCATCATGATTGCTCCTTCATGCTGCATTTTAATTTTCAATACCTTTTCTTGCCCATGTGCTGGTAGAGTCCTTACAAAGGACAATCAAACCTTTTCTTCTGCCTTCTACAGAGCTACACATTCTACATTTTCTTTGTGGTGGTTTTGATCATCTGATAATGGAGTCTTACTAAAAGATAAAACCCAGAACTGAAAACATGTCCCCTCCTGTACGGAGATATATAAAACTCTTAGACCAGCTGCCCTTCCTTCCTCTAAATGGGTTCACAAGAGGACACATGCACAAACTGTAAGGTTTCGGGTGGTAAGTTCACAATGGACAAATTACTGTGCTGGATATGAATTCACCAGTCCAGACCTGTTAATTCATCTGTGCTTTTGTTTACACTGAGTGAGGTATGATGAAAACAACACTCAACTGGCTCCCCAAGTTGGAAAAATGCAATAAAACCCAGTCCCAGCTTTTGACAGCAGCATTTTACATAGCTTCAGCCAATTAAAAAACAAGTAGCATTTCTATATCTGTTGCAATGTATATTTGCTGTGCAGTTCACCCAATTAAGGCTTTCATTTTAAGGGTCTTTACTCTCAAAGGCTTAAAATCCACCTGACCCACAGATCTCTGGTATACCATCTGTCCCTTCTGATTTTCTTCTTTTACACAAGACAAGTGTGGTGTGACAAATCCTACAAGCAATAGGGCTTACAAAATGACTCATGTAACAATACTTTCTTTTTCAAACCAAGAACCCTGTACCAACTTCTGTTATAAAAGCCTTTCCTTGTGAGAACAGATCCTCACACACGCTCAGACTATTGAAAGCTTTCAACAAATACCCTTTATTAATACTAAAAAAACCCTTTTAATAATGTGTTTTTAAGTCATCTAAGTGCTTGTCCCATGGACAGACTGCTTCAGAAATTGATTTAATCTATCACAGCACCGTTAGTATACCACAGATTGGCAACAGAGTATGGAAAGCAGATGTTTCTCTGCTATGATCCTTACAGGCACATCACAGCCAAAGGCTTTTCCAGTGAGTCACATTTTCACAGATGTCATATTCCTTGTGTTATGCCTGGAAGTGAAGGCAAAACACCGATGACCGCTGGCAGACTTTTGCCTCTTTTACTCACACCCTTGGGTGTGTCTAGTGAGATAAAGATAATCCAAAAGCTGTATGCACAACAGCAGAGTTCCTCTTCAGAGGCAAACTGCCACTGATTTGTGTGACACAGCCACATTTCAGGCATTGACTTCTGCTTATGACACAAACTTTCATTTTCTTCAAGAGATGAAGATTCTCTTTTCCACTTCATCTTCCCACCTGTGAAGTGTTAAAATCAGTCAAAGTTGCAGGTTTCAAGGAAGAGGGATCCAGGATGCTCTTGTTATGGGCTGCTATGTAATTATTGATACCATTTAATGTGGTGACAACTGTAAATGGACAGAGTTTGTTCTGAGTCCAGTAAGCCGCAAGAGCCTTTGAAGGGCCCCTGTATTACAGCAACAGCCATTGCAGTTTTTAACATCTTGCTTTCAGTGACATCCAGCAAGGACATTACAAAGGGAAATAAAAGGCCACCAAGCACTTAGATGATAATCTGTCCCCCAAGGAAGCTATGCAGCCTTGAAAGTCACAGGAATCTCATCCTGCCCCAAGTCAACTGCTTATGCTTATAATACTCATTGCACTAATACCAGGAATCTGTTTCACCCGTTACTGTCATTTTGGTTTATGAATTCTACAAGTGATAGGGAAGTTGGATATTATCTGGGAGGCAAATTTTGAATATTTTTCTACTTAGCATGAGAAGACAATCTTGAACTATCCTTGCCTGTCAATTACCATTGACAGGGGTAATTGAACCCTTTCATTAATTCAGAATGTAATATAATACGATTTTTAAGTACAATTTAACTGCTATTTAACTGAAATTTCATAATATACACAACATTTTTCTGAAACTTTTTCCAAAAACAAGTGAAATTTGGAGATTCGCTGTTATTTCACAATGTCCATGCACAGTCACAGTGCAGATTTAAGAAAATAGCACACAAAACATATGAAAAAATAAATTAAAGATCTGCTTTCAAAAGTGTGGATGCTGGTCACTTATTTTCTTTTAACCAGATGCAATAAGCCCCAATTTCAAAGGCACTAGCAGTAAAATTTCTCTTGGCATCAGGAAAGCATGAAAAAAATCATAGTGGAAAAATCAAGATCTGATATGCTAATTCTTTCTGAAGGGGGAAGAGGGGAGGAATGATTCCTGGTTTTTTTTGTTTGTTTGTTTTTTTGTTTTGTTTTGGTTTTTTGGGGTTTTTTTGTGTGGTTTTTTTTTGTTTGTTTGTTTGTTTTTGTTTTTTTTCCCAAATGTGGTGTCAATATATATTTTTATTGCTTTTATTACTGGTGCTGGACTGAAGATCACTTTAATATAGATGATCCTCAGCTGCTAATATATGCTTAAAAAAAAAATTAAAATCTCCCTTCTCTCTAGCCAAAATCCAGCTCAGCTAACTTTCCATTTCAGAAAACTTAAGAATCAGTGTTACCAGGTAAAACTTCTGCCAGAAAAATGACTGAAATTAAAAGTGGGAACATTCACTGCTGTGATCTATCAGATTGTTATTTACAGTATGTTTTGATACTTTTTCCAATGTGGACTTAAATTACTGAAAGTATTTGAGAAATTTTACACTTTTAGTTTTCACCATCATAGGGATTTTTTTTCCCTACCACATGAGTACCTTTTCCCTCCTTGCTCAATTTCATCTTCATTTTAACTGTGACAGTGACCCCAGGACTTCTGGAGAATCCAGACAGAACCTGTAAATTGTTACTATGCTCCAGGCCTTAATACTACTGTGAGGTGGGTACAAGCCTGATGACGTGCTACCATCAGAGATACATTTTCCAAACCTAAGTTCAGAACTGTGTCACACAGCCAAGAACCTAAAAAGCAATTCAGGTGGGCAGAACCCTACCTAGGGAACCCAAACAGAGGCAACAGCTCCCTACTGCGCAGTGCCAGTTCCTGATGAGTCCCTTCCAACTCAGAGTATTCTGTGATTCTACAAAATCAGAACCTCCAATTCACAATTTGTTTCTTAAAAATCAGATTACGTCTACCATGTGTCTACTATCATGTCTACTATGAGCACATGTCAAAGCAAGCTATAAACTAGGATCTCAAAGAAAGCAGGGATGCCAAAACGAGATGGCTTTAAAATGGGTAATTTTCCAACCCAAATGCACTAAAATACTCTTGCCAAGGATTTTAAAGAAACACAGCAATCTTAATTCACCACTGCTGCACCTTGCTTTTGCAGTGGTATAAAATTCCCTGGCAATGAACTAGATTGCTGTTAAGATACCAATCCAAGACAGACATCAGCAGAATACCAACAAAACAAGTAACTGCTCCAATTCAGTGGGAATTATGCTCTTCTGCATAATATTTTCTACACTGCCAATGTTTTCAGACACCTCAAAATATAGATTCACGTTTGGGGATAGATATACTAGTTTGAGAAATAGAGCAGTAGTTGTTACTCATCAGCTACAAATGCAAGAAAAAAGTTGCTGGGATACACAAGAGCACAGAGCTGCAACTCTTTTCCTTAGTTGCCAGATACATCTGAAAAAAGCAAACCAGCACATGTTTTGCCATTCTGAATCTGAACTCAGAGCTAATTGCCTTATCTCTTAAAAAGAGAGCTGCACTTTAAAATGGAGGAATCTGAGGCACAGGACTTCAAGGCAAAGGGCTGCAGGCAGGAAGCATTTCTGCCCTCAGACACGTTGCTGTCTGTGAGGAAAGACACTGGGCAAGGGGAACTTTTGTCAGAAGATGCTGTCCCAGAGCATTCCAGAAAGCGAGCTGGAAAGCAACAGCAGTTGAACATTTCCATGTGACATGTTGGAAAGCTCAATCAAGATACTTTACTATCACCTTGCAGTTTGACAACAGATGAAACTCCTGTGAAGAACTGCAGTGTTTCATAGGACTATTATCAGTACCACAAATTATGAGAGAAGTATGGGGGTTGTGGTTTGCCATTTTAAATAGCTCTTTTTATGATTTTCCCGGAGAGCCCATCAGCAGAAACACCAAATTGATTAATTCAGTTAACAGTTTTTCTAGGAGACCACAGGGGCTGCTCCTGTTGCCCTTAGCACACAGCAGAGCAGTTTATTTGCTCTGAGCTTGTTGGGGCTCCTGAGTAACCCTCTGGCCTCAGTGCAGACAGATCAGGACCACCAGGAGATGCATAGTCACTTCATCAGCACTGAAATGGTCCTGTCTATGGACACATGACCACCCAATGGAACCAAACACTTTGATAGGTCCTAACAGTGTATTTAGGTATCTAATATTGGGCGACTTCTGGTAGCAAAGTTGGTAACACCATTTCCAGAGGTGTAGCAATGCACACAGTAGTAGAACTTCATCAACACAGTATCACTTCATATGTTTATGAACAGGTTCAGTGCTAGAGCACTGGCTTTTCACCACTTTGGGAGCAGGAGTCTGTGCTGTGTTCACTCCATGGAGCACATTAAGAACTCAGGAAATACACTTGTTAGAAGCTTCTAACGCTAGCCTAGGATGACAGATGGCCAAGATCAAACCATCTCCTCTCTCCAGGCTTTCGGTGCTGCTTATGCTTCAATTTCTGTAGCACTATTATATCAATAGCCTTTTTAAGATTGACCAATTCATCTTCTCACATATCATAAAGCCTCTGGTGCAGGAAGGTCAGTAAGTTCTGGTTTAGGATAATTCACATGAATAGTTCTACCAAGATTAATAAGAAAAGGTAGCATATAGACTTAAGTGCTTTGCTGAACTGAGGCCAGAACCTCATAAACCACATGAGAGGCAAATCAGAGCCCTGAGCTTTTACTCTTGAGCATTGTATCATATTACAAAGTTCTCAGTTTCCAGATCCCTTCTCTCTGAATTGGAGCCAAAACGCAGATACAGGCTTGCCCAGAAAATGATGTTTAGTGCTTGTCCAGGGTTTTACCCCATCTTGTGTCATTTCACATCTTTCCTTTAGTTTATATGATATTCTGACACCTGAAGATCAGCCCCATTTCCTTAAAGGAAAAAAGTAGGAAACCAATGCCCTTGTGCAAGGATCAACAACTCTTCCACAACTAGACATCTACATCAAGCCAACTGTAAATGTTTTCTATTTTTTTTTTTTTAATAGAATACTCATTTTTAGCAGTGCATGTTATCAGCCCCTTACCATTTACACCAGAGATATCTGTGTGGATCTATAATGCATACTAAAAGAGATCTGACAATTAAAAGTGTTTCCAAACCTGAGGTCACTCATCCTAACAAGATACTTCCTCCATATAATTTGTGCAGTAAGCTTTAGAATTGCGTGGATTTTAAGTATGTTTACAAATGCATGATTGCCGTCCCATTCTCTTTTCACTTTTGAACCTGCAGGACTTCCAAACAAGAATATTATTTCAGGATTATTTCAGGCAATAATCACATGAGAAGCTGGAGTTTTCAGACCCCTACTTAATAGCTAGATTTTGTAAACACCATTCAGGAAGCTATTGTGTTTCAGATCTCTCAACTTTATGTGGTTTTTTTGTGGGTTTTTTTGGGGTTTTTTTTAGTGTTTTGGGGTTTTTTTGTTTGTTTGGGTTTTTTTGTTTGTTTGTTTTTGTTTGTTTGTTTTTTTCCCCAAAAAAGCTTCTCAGGTTAACCTCTTCAGTGAGAAACACTGCTCAAGATAACAATTCCTGTACTGTGTTCAATGCCCTGGTGAGCAGAGTTTTGGAGAAAATTTAGAGATATCAGGGCTTTAGCCAAGAATGGGCTAGAGGACACCTGGACAAGTGGTCTTTTAAAGTAGTATCATACAGTAGAAAAAATACTTAAGCTTCTCCATCACCCACTGCTGGCATTGAAAAGCTGTCCTAAAGACCTTTGAAAAGAGTCAACCACTGAATATACAGAATATTCATGAATCCAGAATATACATGTCTGAAAACAGTCTGTCCCATGAGCCAGAGCCCTCTTCAGCAAAAGAACTAGGATGTAGCACTGCAATGGAGAGGTCAGAAGGCCAAAGGGAGAACTCACTTTCTGACATTCAGAGGTGCTGTTTTAGAAGCTCAGTTCTATGCCAAACTCAATGAGACAGTACACTTGAAGGTCAGAGAGAGGCTGTAGCTCTGAGCTGAATCACATCCTCCCTTTTAACAAGAAGGCTGATCAGACTTCTGCTTTAGATGCCTCATCCACTGTAGAAAGCCCCTAAATTTGTGGGGTTTTTTCACCTATTTACCGAAGTGGAGAAATATGACATGTCTCTGGAATAAGAAAAGGTCAGTTGCCCTCCACCCATCTCTTCAGGGGCTAACATAAGCCACTTAAAATATGTGGATTTTGCCTGGATCTAGGAAAAGACCTTCATGCCTACCCTGAACTAAACATTCAGGAACATGAGTTCTGCTACCTACAATGCTTCCTAGCTCATCCAATCAGTGACAATGCCATCTGCCAGTTCGGAGGAAGTAGGGGGAAGGGTGTGTGTGAAGTATCAGAGTTATAAATTATAGGTGGGAAAAAAATAGACACACAGAACAATCTCCCAGTTCCTCCCCACCTCCCCCCCCCCCCAAAAAAAAGTACCCTGCCCCATTCTTGCTTCTCTGTGGTTCAAAACCATGACTAAGGAGGGGGAGAGATGGCACCAAAAGGTTAATCAAATGAAGCAATATACCTGCATATCACTACTGGTCTCCCCCAGGCCCTCTCAGTAAGGCTGCCATGCCTGCCCTCAGACAGAGCAGCAAATCACTGCACACGTGCTCCCAGTGCCCTGAAAACAGCAGTATCTGCAATTATGGTCCTCAGAGTCATCAGGTCTTTTTATGAGATGACTGTATTTTCTCTGAATACTTGAAAACAAAAGTACTTTTAAGACAGCAGCCATCACAAAATGAAATCAAGTGTATGCTTCATACTCATCTTGGAAGACGACACACGTGGTTTAAGAAAGAGGCCATCACAATTCAGAACAGCTCAGAAGTAAAAATAAACTATATCCAAATTTAATTCAATGTACCATGAGGGTAATTACTTTAGTAGGAAGGATACAGAAGTCTGAGGAGAACAGTGTTTGTCAAAAAGCACAGAAATCATGCCAAATTTCCCTTCAATCTGGCAGCAATTTTTTACCATCTGACTCCTGGGAGCCCTATGCAACATCTGACTGTAAATTAATGAGTAATCAAGCAGAGTCTGTTTTGTCATTTGAGACAAAGACTCAATAAGTTTTCTATACAAAAAAAAAAAAAGTAAAGCCTTCAACATTTCAGGTAATAAGTGGGGATGGATGATCTTATCTAGAAAGGAAATGCCTCTCTGCTGTCTTCATTGAGAGATAATTTAATGAGTAGGACATACCTTATAAAATTCATTTGTGCAAAGAGGGATAAAAGCATTTTCAATCACACCTTCAAGTAGTTCACCTTGAACAGCAGTTACAAACTGGAAAGCTCTGAGTGACTGCAGAGGAAGTGACCTCTGGATTCTCTCTAGATTCTTAAAAATTAAACAACTAAATTGAGTTAACGTACCAATTTTTAAACTTCTGAACAAGATTTTATAATTTGTGAGCTGTTCAGTTCAGTCAACTTAGTGATCTCCCTTATTTTTATAAATCACTTCTAATTTCACTTCTCAAAAGTACCTGTAACTGTTGAACAACAGGTTATCATTAAAATAGATTACATACAGCAGATTATCATTAAAATGCATAGAGTATGATAGGACCTACCACAGGCCCTAGACTACTGTTCAGGCACTATATAGAAATGATACTTACAAACTACAATCAGTAAGAACAAAGAAAGTTAAACGTCCAGAGAGAAAAAATATAAATATTAGGATAATCTGGACATTTAGTAAGGCAAATTTCAATCTTCAAGTCTGCCAAGTTCAAAAGAAACCAAAACTAGCCCTTGCTGAATGCGATGATCTTATCCAAGCTGAGGAATAATTCTCCAGTATATGTTTAGACAACACATCTGATCTCAGTCAGGGTTAATACATACCTCTTATAATACCAAATAAAAAATAGAATTACAAAGCCAGTAATAGTGATTTTGCACTAACAGTTGCAGAACCAACTGTTAACTTGGTTCACTGATCCATCTTCTATCACCAAACGGCTCAGGAGACAAGTCTCTAACAGCAATACAAATCATTTTGGCCATGTACACAGTGAAACAGCAGACAGAACAGAAAAGAATTTATGAAGAGGCTTTTTTTCCTTACAGCTTTCCTAACTGCTTCAGTCAGGAAGATATTACAAAAAACATACTTGCCATAGCACAATACCATGCTGGTTTTGGGGATGGATGTACCACCATCCACCTAAGAGGTGGCAAGTAAGGCCCCTTGTTTTTGCCAAATTTACAGCTGTGCAGATTTCTGTCTCTTATGATCTCATAATTCCCTTCCAGCATATACCATCCCTTATCTCTTTGAATAACCAAATAACATTCATTAGAATAAATGGAAGCCCTCAAACATAGCTATGTTTTTGCATAATAGTAGCCTCCTGACCTCATATTTGCACAAATTGTTAATTTACTCCCCCTGCTGTAAGAAAACGCTCTTCATCTGAACTTCTTTAGCTTCCTTCAAAACCCAGAGAGCTGTCAGAGAAAAAAGGGAAGTTCTCAGTTGTAAACCCACAAGCTTCCGTGCAGTAACAAAACGATCCAAGTTAAAACATGCTGTACAGGGTCTTGGGGGCAGGGGAAGCATCTTGAGTGACTCTAGAGCTGAACTTTAAGACTGGATGCTTTGAAGTTTAAGTAGAAAACAAATTATGCTTCCAGTTATTTCAAACTCAGCAAAAATTTACTGCTCAGATACTCATGCATGCAATAAATTCAATTTTCAAGTTGATTTTCCAAAGCAACAACTGTAGGACTGCTCATTCAGCCACCTGGGATTCACTGTGCAAACTGATCTATAAGACCCAGTGTTTGTGATTGCCACTTAAGCACCAGTTCCTGGTCACAGGAGGAGTGAAATAATGTAAGCAATATATTGAAACCAGATTGCTGAAAGAACAAAGAGCAGTTTTGTGTTAAAAGTGGAAGGCTGGTGAGGAGGACTGTAAATCTCTCAAGTGACCTTGAGCCTTTCATAAACCAGCGTGAACAGCAGGCCAGTGGTCCTCTAGTATGAAAAGACTTTAACAGTGCTTGTGTCTCTGCTTATGTACCTCTGCCTGGGTGATGCTTCAGGGATCCCCTGGTGATCAAGGTAACAGAAATAAGTTTACTCTGTGTTTCAGACACGGGATTGTGGTTGTTCCAGCCTCCTGCCTGTGCCAGCTCACACAAACAGAGAACCAAGAGGAACTCTCTTCTGCTCTCAACAGCTGCTCCACTTTACTTGCTGTGAGCAAGTCACACAGCTTGACTAAGTTTGTGGGTTGTTTTCTAAAGACATCTTTCAAATACCCCCTTTCCCAAAAGGATTATTTTGTTGGGTTTGGTTGTGGGGTTTGTGTTGTTTTTTGTTTTTGGGTTTGTTTTGTTTTTACCACTGGCCCCTAGGATTGCTCTCAACTCTCCACCAAAGCAGTGACTCCCACGTTATGGATTGTCTTGCAACAGTCAAATACCAAGCAGAAATAGTGCACAGAAGATCTGTCATTGTCTTAGTTTTCCACCTTTGTAATATTTGCTTGATATGACAGGACACAGCATTCCCATGATACTTACGTTAATTCCCTATAGAGTAGCACACAAATTATATTTAGCCACTATGTTCGTACGAGCAACAAAATTTCCAGACACCAGAAAACAAAATGAAGGGCACAAAGATTTCACGTGCACTTCCTGTAGGCATTTTCACAGTATAACAGATTGACAGATGTTTACATTTCTTAAAGCAGACCCAGGAAAAAACCAAAACAAAACACAAACATCACCTAGAGGCAAAGTGCATGCAGACACTGCCTGTGTTTCCCTATGCAGCCCTGAAGCATCAGCTGCCCACCACAGAAGCAAGATCACTACCACCATTTTGGCAAAATAAGCAATTGGTTTATTACAAGACACAGCAATAACAGCAAAGTGGTCAGTAAAAGAGAACCACATTTCGTTCTTTTAATGATTTGAGAGTGAAGAGAACCACATTTCATTCTTTTAAAGGTCTGAGAGTTCAAATCCTTGTACCTTTGGCTAGGAGACCAAAGATCTATCTAACTTTGCCCAGTCTACTTGTTCCCAGGTTTTATCACCATGAAGTTCCTTTATAGACTTTGGAACTAAGACATACAACTGCCCTTGGTCTAGACTTCACTGGATTTACAGCAGCACAACTTAAGATTCCAGAAAATTAACAAGAACTAGTATCAGCTAAGGGTCTAGACCAACATACTTTAAATATTTCTGTCAGTGAAGGATTGAATTTTTGTTGCTTTCTGTCTTTTTGTGCACGCACACACCTATTAACACAGAATACCATTGTGACCAGACACACCATAACAGTATCACTGACTGAACATGTATCCTGTACTCATGCAGTTCAACCTTCTGCACAGAAAGACAAGTCCAATCCTTCATTAAGAATGTTTCCTTTCAAGCAATAGAAACAATATTTGTCAACACTCTGGAAACACACTAATTTTTAAAAGCTTGGAGAACACATCAAGCATAAAGTACAAGGAAAATATTCTCATTCATATACAAGTATCTTGATGATGTTGTGAATAAATTACTGAACTTCTTGGCATTATGCATGGTTTGGGTATACTCTGGTCTGTCCTAAACTGATGGCCATCCAGAGAAAAGCTGGCTTTATCTCCTAACATCTTTAGGTTGAACCTTTGCAACAGAGGAACATGTTCTTGTGTCTCATGCTAGGGTCTTTGTGACTGTACTTTCAACATGGCTTTCTGTCAGGCTTTTCATCTTTTATACAAATGACAACACAAATCCTGCTCTCCAGGGATTAAGATATGTCTTGGAATCAGGCAGATTGCTCTCCTCCAAACTCCAGCTTTTCACTTAATTTCCTAAGGTTGCACAAGTCATGTGAGCTTGTGCAATAATTCACCAGCTCCAGGCAAACAGCCTTTTTGATTTGAAACCATCAGAACTAGTTCAGGAGCTGAAATTACTAATAATTCTGTAATTAGGTTTAAATAAAGATCCCTGTAACAGGAAGTTAAGTAGTAGGGCCATTTAACAGTGACTAGCACAGCAGACATGTCTTTCATCCTTTGCTTCCAACAAAAAAAAAAACCAAAACAAAACAGCTTTCTTGCCAAGAACAACCCCAGCAGGATACTGAAGCACTACAGAAATGATCATTTACAAAAGGGTTCTCTTTTGTCTCTGAAAGAGGACATTTAAGAGTGGCATGACATATTTTCTCCTCACAAATAATTTGTTCCCAATTGGAGAACTGCATTAATTCCCTGAAATCACAACTACAGACCAGAGAAAACAATTAACAACCTAAGCACAGGATAAAGCCCGAGGGATCCACAGACCCTACATGAAAAAGATTGCCTTTTGAATGGACCAAAGGGTCAGATGCTCCTGCTGGCTGAGAGCTGCTCAGCCTGGTTACACAGAGCAAAATGCCGAGGTAGTGGGAATTGGGTTGAGTGTATTTTTCCAAGCAAGTCCTCCAAGTCAGAACAGGTAGCTGCAGGAACTACCCTCATCACATCCACTGTCATGACTGCACCACAGTCAAGCACCTACTCCATCTATATCAGGGCTTATGACAGGAATATGAAGCATACTCAAGCTTCTCCTGACCTTCACAAGCTGAACCAAATCTTCCTATGATTTTCCCCCCTGCTGTTTTTCCATTTCTGAGAATGACAAAGATTGGAAGTTTTTGTTCATCTAGAAGAGAACTAAGAGTGCTCACTGAGCACAAGGAAAAGAGTTTTTAAAATACCTTTTTTTTTTTAAGATTGTACGACGTAAGGATGGTCAAAGAAAGAAAAGAGACAGACTGTCTTGTCAATGTACGCAACATTTAGCTGGAGGTAATATAACTTTTTACTGCAGTAAAAAATTCATATCTGGTTTGCTCCCCCACATCTATTAGTTGGTGTTGCAATCAAGTAACCAAAACACTGAATCCTGTTGTCTTAATTTCTAAGCATTAAGCTTCTCAGAGGCAGCTGCTCCATTTCCTTCCTTTTCTGAGTTTCATTCTAGTTACCTATTCAGCCTGGGAACTTTTTGGTGCTACAGCTGACTTACTACATACAAAACTGCTGCTGTACTGGCAAAAAGCTGAGAATTAAGAGAATGTCCCTTGCAGTCTACCAGAAAGAAAAATAGAAAGTCAAACCCATCCAATTTTATCTCACTACAAAAACACTAGGAAAAATATTATCTAAGTGCTTCTCAAACCTGACATTCTCAGCTCAAAAGACAGATGCTTGACATGAAATTGCTACAATGGGAATGTCTGCTCAACACGCTTTGCAAGCCACGCAGTTATAAGAAGTAAAATTTAAAGCAAAGTTTTAAGGAAAATTAAAAGAACCAAAACTTGCACTGTTGTTATTGCCTGTAAATAATCTGAACAGGCCCCCAGCCTCTCAACTGAGGAAAAGCAATCTGTGACTGGGATTTCATTGCTGCTTTCAGAGAGATTGATGGAGAAGGGGAGAAAGCAACAGATGGAGCCAAAGACTTGGTGAGATTTAAGCTTCTTATTTGCAATCAGGATTACAGATTGAAAGGGACCACACTTCTCTCCTTCCCACCTAGTCTAGTGTGCAAATGGTATTTCAAAGCATTAAAAGCACTGTGGTTTGTCTGAAGGGTAAATATGCAGTGATTATTACAGAGGAATACTGCACAGCTGAGAAGTAGTTGCATTCTACCCTTTATACTGAAAAGTTATTAAAAAGCCCCAAACATCTGCAAGCAATGCCCCAAGGGAAACAATTTCCTATTGAATTCACTGTTATCAACAGGTTGACTCCTAATACTCTTTCTCTGACCTGATATCCATAATTTAAGGTACCCACCTGGGATCAAGAAATCAGGTACATTTCTGGATAGCAGCTACCTATGTGTGTTTCATTCCCATATGGACTCACTCCAGCTGAGATGAAGCCCTACCCTTTTTAGAAGAGGGCAAAGACCTCAGCAAAACTCCTCAATATCTTGATACTTAACTGCAACACTGAACCAAAACTTTCTTCCCTTTTTTTAAATAACTAGTTTTCTTCAACCTCTTTTACACTTCTGTTCTCCCTTCAAAAATCTTCTGGAGAGTCAAGAAACTTACAAACAGTAAGTTTAAGGTGGGATGGGCAGCATGTGCTTGCTTGTTTACACAGATCCCCAGAAAGCCAACAGACCACCAGGTGTTCATTAGTAGGAGACTAAAACCTGTTTTTCCAGACTGGGATAGAACAGTGATGCATTATAATAAAATGCTAATAACATGTTTAGGCCTTAACTTGATTCCTCAAGCTTGCTCTGTAAGAAATAAGCAATGCAAACCCTACAGATCATGAAGTGATGGATAGATATATTTTACAGCCATGAAGGTGGGAAAAGGCTCTGTTCAATTAGATTGACCTAAAAACATTTCCTACTTGAAAGGGTCAACTTCAAAAATGTATGTATCTGTGAGATACTGCCATCCTTCTCAGTGTCTTGCTTCAGAGAATGCTCCTGCATGTCCAAGGCCATGCTCTCTAGCTATCTCACTTGAATTAGTATTTTGAAGTCAATTTCAGTTCAGCCAGTGCCAGAACCACATGTGAAAGCTTCTGAATTAAAGGAGCCATCTCTTGTCAGTCAGAAAATCAGTTAAACTAATGCGGTTGTGAGAATCCATCAAGACTTGGCTTTAAAAAGTGAATTTGTGACTTCTGAGCAACTTTACATCTTCTCTCTCACTGCTTGAAAACTATAGGTTACAACTAGAAACAGCAGTCCCAGAAACTTAGCCTAACTCATCCTTGCAAAATAAACAAATAATATCCCATCAGCTTTCTTTTGTCTGTGGGAGGAAGCAGTAGCAGAGTGTTGAGAGCTGCTCAGCATAATTGCATAGCAGTGTTGGTAATTGAATCTTCCAGCTGCCACTTCCACTTTGCCACCACAAAACCAACCTCAAACCACACTGTCTGATGACAAACGAGCTGCTGCAGTTCATTCCCCCTCTTTCAGAGCTTCCTCATTACTATTTCAAGAAACTAAAAATAGGGTTAGACCAACCAATAATTAGCAGTTTCCTCTCTTCTCTTACACAAAATATAATTACTTGCAAGACAGACATGAAGAGCTATTCTAGTACCTATCTGACCCCTGCCCAAAGGTGCTTCCACCTTCAGTTCTTGAGACTGTTATGCCTCCTTTCTCCTGTACATATCCCTCAATTCTTTTTCCTAGCCCAGACTTATCTTCTAGCCATCTCAGCATTTCCCCCTTAATTTCAGACTTATGTAGAGGACTGTTCCTCCTCTTTTCTGACAGGCCTTTCCCCACTTTTTATAAAGCTTTTGTTTTCCACATTTTTACTGTTCCCTCCCTTCTTCAGTATCTCTTCCTACTCCAAGAAGGCATGTGATTTGGTATTACAAGGTGTTTGACTAAATTAGAACATAAAACGTGTTCTGCCATGCAGTAAGACTGGGATTGAGCTTCCAGGCTACCTTGGCTCCAATTATATACTTAAGCATAAGTTCTGTTGTCTGTTGTAGATCTCCTCTCCTACTATAGACAGAGCCAAGATGCTTGGCTGTAGCTCACATGCCTACACATGCCTCAAGCTATAACATGTTCCCCAAGCAGAGCATCTGAAACAGTATCTAAGAGACTTCTCAGAACACAAGTGGGAAATAATCACTAAATGCATTTAACGCCACAGCAGGGGTTTCATAGAGGTCAAGTCTTGGCCTACAGTTTTAAAACACACAAAAAGAATCCCAAGGAAGCGTAGAACTAAGTCATTATGAACTTTATAAAACATTATAAACAAGTCAAGTAATACAAACTCCCATCACTAGCAAAAGTTTTCACAATTAGATGGCTTTCTAAACTAAAAAGGATATTGTAAAAACAATTAATTTTCAGATATCCTGTGGCCCACACACTATATGTGGGCCACACTATATGGCCTAGAGTACAGGTTTTCCAGATCTACAGTGCACAAAGAACTTGTCTCACTTCTGAAAGACTTTTCCTTATATTCACCTCTTCAAAACCCTTCAGTACAGCATCTATTACCTTCACCTGCTTCTGTAAAGATCTTCTTAAAGAGTGTCTTTCTAGCCCTCTTCTCTCCCTGTCTTAGCACATCTTCTGCCTACTCTGGGGAGACCTTTGCTGAACTTAGTCTTCTATTAGTTCTTGCTGCAGCACAACTGTCTGCAAATTTCTTTTCTTTCCACACCTCCATTAAGAAGCCTCACAAGTCCTCTCACCTGATCTTCATGGTGACACAACTGCTTAAACAGAACTACACTTTGCATGTTGACAAGTCATCTACAGATATCTAGCTTTCTAGCATGCTTGCTTGCAGCATGACTCAAACCCAAAGAACTCTCACACAGCAAGAAAATAGCCTTAAGAACAGGATTCATATCTGGCAGACCATCAATACTTTCTTAGGCTTTTCTTCAGAACTTCTTTTCTGAACACAAGTAAAACAAGCCTCAACATCAAAAAGAGTTTAACACAGAGGACTAATTTGATTTGTCAGTTTGTTTCAGCAATACAGCTGGTAATGACAGTTAACAGCTCTCTCCCAAGTCTCTTTGATAAACTAATCCTTTAACTCATTACCTCCTTTATTTTCTTAATGTATTCTCTTCTTATCCTTTCTTAGGAAAGGTTATACTTCAACCATTTGTTAGAAGATTGCTGAGTGTTTGATGACAGCAGGCATCCTAAAGAATGTTTATACTTTTCCATGCCAAACAGGATAACCAAATGATTACTTCACCGTAAACACTGAGTATGGACCTTCAAGAAATACTTTAATTCTAGAGATACATTTGTGCTATGTGTAGAACACACAGACTTAAATATTAATGCTTCAGCAAAGACAAGCAGAAAAACAGCCAGTGCTGAAAAGCCTTCTCTCTGTGCGTGGTAGACACAAACCCCATTCAGTTACAGCTGCAGATGATTTATTTGGCAAGAGATCAGTCACTATCGTTGACATGACCTGTGGGACAGGGTTTCACCAGAAAGTTGACCATTCACCGAGAAATTCACTCCTCTGGCAGCAAGAAGAGGTCAGTGGTTACAAGACACTCTGGGGATACTGCCAACCTGTTAGGAAGTCATTGCAGCAGGCACGTTTTCCCTGAAGGGTGAGTTACGCCACAGCATAACTGAACCATTGCCTTGTTAAGGGTACTGATTTTCCACTTAAGCACAACATGAACATGTTTTCCCTGTGCCTCATGTGCCACTAGAGAACACTCCCACCAGACAACCACCTGTGAAGCAAACTGCAGTGCTCAGCTCCCTCCTGCTTCTCATTCTATTTGACCTCAGAAAAAGCACCCAAAACCCACAAACTGTGCACTACAAAAAAGCCCAAAAACACCTCCCCCCCCCCAAACAAACAAACAAACCAAAACAACCTACAGTCATTTTTGTCACAATCAACTCGCAGGAGCTCAGATATTAGTTCAGTTACCTGCAACATTAAATGCACTGTGATGGCAGAAAATGGGCACTCACTGGGGCGTCAAAAAAAGCTACAAAAATTAACTTTCTTGACCATAAAGATCATTCTGATACAGTAGTATGACTGATGCCACCAGCATGGTAACCACATATATGTCCAAAGATGGGTATTAGAGAGAAAGAAGATACTAAAGGCAAGTAGGAAGGCCGCAAGGGGAGATGAGGAGGTAGTGTTGCCCTACATGGAGCTCCGCCTGGGCATGGATGAGGAGCCAACCAAAAGCTTATGGGTCAGGGCTAAAGGTAGGGCGGGGAGACGTCACATTTTAGTGGGGGTCTGCAGCAGGCACCCAAACAGGAAGACAGAACAGATAACAGATAGGAGCATTCTCATGCTCACAAGCCCTGCTCCTCATATGGGACTTCAATCACCTTGATATTTGTTGGACTTCAGCTGGTTAATATCACCTCCTCCCAGCTTCTGGAAACTATGCTAAGGCACCTGGAAAATGAGGAGACTATTGGTGACAGCCAATGTGACTTCACTAAGGACAAACTGCACCTGAAAAATCTGGTGGCCTTCTACAGTGGGGTTACAGTGTCGGTGGATAAGGGAGGAGCAATCAACACAACCCAGCTGAACTTGTGCAAGGTATTTGAAACTGTCCCACATGACAGTTTTGGCTCTGAACTGAAAGACATGGATTTGACAGATGGACCATTCAGTGGATCAAGAATCGTCTGGATGGTTGCACTCTAGGAGCTGTGGTCAGCAGCTTGATGTCCAAGTGGAGAACAGTGACGAGTGGTGTTCCTCAAGGGTCAGTACTGGGACAGCACCGTTTAACATTGTCAGCGATATGGAGCAGTGGGACTGAGTGCACCCTCAGCCAGTGTGCTGGCGACACCAAGTGGCTGTTACAGCTATAAACTTCTACATTCTTACCATTTCAAAACTAGAAATACGAAAGCTACCTTCTGAAACAGAAGAAATCAATCTACGTCAAAGGGGGAACCCTATTCATGTAACTGTTTCTCACTTTCAGTAGATATTACAGAGGATCATGGTGTTCTTTATCACTCTCTTGCCTCAAGAGAAATCCAGATGCTAAAAAAATACCCTAAAATAAAACCATCAAACCATGAGGCATCAGCTGCTTGTATCTGTGGCATCTATCTTCATGGGTTATGCCTTCATGGGTTTTAAAAAAAAAAAATTGTATTTTATTTTAAGATGATGTGTATGAATGAGAGTTCTTCTGGGACTCCCTGCTAGCATTTACATTTCTTACAATATGCTAACTTTATAGAAATATTTTAGAACTGCAGAATTATAATAAAGGTCTGAGAAACTTGCTGGAAAGAAACACATTATTTTGTACATATAGCTGATGCTAAGCATACCCTACTGCAAAAAAAACCCTCTAGAATTCTAGTGTTCCTCTTAACAATTAAAAAAGAATACAAAGGTACTTGTTTTTCTTGTTTTATTAAAATGCTGATGCAGTTATTTTCTGCTTTGGAGGGCTGTCAATGAATGGAGGATTAAGCTATAACGTCATGTAAGATGATAATTAGCTCTGACATAGACTCATTGAGCTCTATTAAGAATCACCCTTTAATGTATTAACTAAAAGAATAAAAACGTATTAAGAATTAAAAGGTAAAATAAAAAGCATGTTTTTACAGGGAATTTTCTATATTCCATCAGGCTGCATTAAGATAAAAAGGATAAACAAACTGGATTTTAGCAAGGGAGAAAATTAAATCTTGATTTCTGCAAACTTGCAACTCTTAAGAAATTCTAGCTTCAATGTGTCTTAAGGTAGCTGGCTTGTATCTTACTTTCCCTTTTGGGAGGACTCCTGTGCTAAAAAGTAGATCCTGTGATGTACTACTGCCTCTCTTTAGTTGGCTCACCAAGTCTGTTGTGGAGTTTTGTGACCATGTGGGATCTGCAGTGTCACTGTGGGAAGAGGGGAAAAAAAGAGCACACGCAGAATTATGGCATAAAGCATAGAAACCAACACTCACAGATGTCACAGCAGCAGTGGAGAAGAAAAAGCTTGTTGTGGAACTGAACTGTGGTGAAATGTTTTGATATATAGACAAGAAAATGCAGCAAAGAATTTCACCGGTATGATGTTCCCTTCAATTTGCCACACTTTGTGGTGAGAAAATGAATGCCAAGTATTGGAACTTCACCAGAGGCGGGGGGGGAAAGGCTATTTGACTTAGGTTAAAATCAAATCTTCCCAGTCTCAGCAGTCAGATCTCAGTTCAGCTGAGCTGCAAATGAGCAATGTAAATAACAGGCAACATTTGCCTGTAAGTGTTAAGCCTGTAAAGGGCTCTGTCAGCTGAAGTTTCTGACATCTATGTTCACCTTTACAGTAAAGGACCTAGTGGGCTCAAATTGGCTGCTTAAAGTCCAGGGATTGAACATCCTCTCAGAAAAGCTTTTTCCTGAAGTCCAACTTGAAATTTCTCTGATGCAGCTTCATTTGATTTCCTTGAGTCCTGTCACTGGTCATCAGAAAGAGGAGATCAATACCTCCCCTTCCACCGTCCCCCCTTGAGTAACTTGTAGGCTGCAAGGAGGTCACCCTCTAGCCTGCTCTATAAGGACATCAGCTATAGTAAATTTGGAATAAGGAACAAACAAAAATTGTCCCCTGTGTACCATGAGATGGAAAAAAAATGCTCAAACAATTGCCCACATGGTCATTACTGGATGCTTGCTATAGTAAGGAATGGAGTCAGTTCACTAAGCTGATGGACTAGTGAGAGCCTGTAGAGTAGGCCACCCAAGTACGTATTTGGAAAAAACACCAAGAACTTGCATGCGTTATTCAGAAGTTGTGGCTGGCTGCTCATTGCTGGGCACAAGAAATAATATAATTCTACAAATTCTACCTAGTAGAAAACCTCTGCATTTGCTCAGAGCAGAGACTGTTGCAGAGGCTTATAAAATTGAGACCAATAGCATGTTCAAATGAGGTTTATTTTATAAACCAGTAAAATCAAACTAATCCATTAAAGCAATTAAAGCTCCATCAACATTTGAATACAGATTAACGATGTTAAATAGAATTGGCACTACACAACTGACTTAAGAATTCCTAAAATTTCAGAAGGGTAACCCAGAATGCCCAATCACTCACCCAAAAAGACTCTCAGGCTCAAGGAGGTAGCTTGAATGGTATTGCCAGCCAGAGGGGTGGACAATCCCTCAATGCAGAAGCTCTGCTCCAAGGAGAACAAAACCAACAGCTTCCTTGGTGGGGCTTCATTTATACCATGGCCAAATCTGCTCTGTGGTCAAATACACACCTGAAGCCAGCAATTACAGGACTGAGGTCAATTGTAGGTCACCAGCTGGGGAGCCTTGATCCTGCTAAGGCAGGTGTACCTGCCACACCTCCCCTCCCCCAACCACAACCCTAAGCACACCTTGTTTTGTGTGGGCTCCAGAGCTGCTGGACTGTGCAGGAATGAAGTTATTGGATATGCAGATTTTGAGAAGTGAAAGGAATCTCCAGCCCATCCCTCTCTGTACACAAATCTTAGTTTGTGGGTCTGCAATCAGGATGTTGAGCTCTCATAAGTTCATGTTGCTTTTAGCACAGTTAAGGTTGGAATCAGGGTTTTCACCTGTGGGTCTTTCCCTACTGTCATCTAAATGCTTTTGCTCTTGAAAATTGAAAGAATTAATCTTTCCAAAGCAAATGGGAATTTAACCCCAGCAAAACATTCAGTCTCATACAAAAAAACCCAAAATATTTAACAAGCATGGTAACCTGCTGTGAACCTTCTTGTAACTACAGATGTATTATTTTCAGCTTCAGCTGTGCCCTGGGAAGTTTTTTGGGATATTTACTTGTTTCTCCTTTATTCTAAAGCAAATTTGGGTTTTGAAATATGACAATAATTCAAACAATAATGTCAAGAATGTTATTCTGTTTCTTTCATTTAGTATTGAGATATGATCTTTAAAATTAACGAGATCTTGAAATTCAGTGCTCCCACAGAGTTTGGTTTAAAGAAAATTTTGCAATTTTCTCCTCTTACCATGTTTAGATTGTTTTTCTGTGACAAGTGGATCTTCTTAACGTAAATTTCTTATTTAACTTTTAGACCACGCTAAGCCTTCTGACAGCTTAATCAAAAAATGATATCTTCATGGCTAACAAAATGGATTACTCATCTGAGTAGTTTGTATTTGTCTGTGCTTGGATTAACAGAAGCTTAATCCTTTGCAATCCTCATCTCACCCAGGGATTCACAATTCTATATGGAGTTCAAGTCAGTGCAGAAATGGGGTACCAGTAAGAAAGCAGTTGTCTTATCTCTGAAGACTGTTCTGTGGATGTTCTTCCAGAGGCACCCACAATGGCGTGGGTAGGCATCAGACAAATTATCAATAACAACAGAACTCCTACCTGTCTTAAGAAACAGCAACAGACAGGTGAATTAAATTATTTGTATTTCTTGGATCTGAGTTACAAGTGTACGAGTGGCTACTCACTTCTGTTTTCTATTGGGTTTATTTGTTGTTTTGTCCTTTTTGCCCGCCTCAAAAATACACATGGTTTGTGTACTTACCACTTTCTACTTGTTAGAGACATTTGTTCAGTGGATTCAATCAACTTTTGCTGAAGTAATGATCCCTTTCAGAATAGAAGTGCAGTGTCATATTCTTACCCTGTCTGAGCTATGCTGCAGCTGTGCCCATGTCCACCCCTGCCCCTTGCAGAAGCTGGCCTTACCTTGCTGACTTGACTTCTTGGCTTGATTTTAGACTTACCTCATTATTATGGCAGACACACAGAGCCATCTTATCCTAGCTTCTCTCAAGATGAGGGAGAACTAGGGATTGAATCTGGGCTTCCTCCACTTTTGGGAAGTCCAGAAAAGACAAAACTATTCTCTAATTTTTTTTCCCCACAGAAGATCAAATGTGATTTTTGAGACAATAAGCTATGACTGTGATTTTTGAGACATGACTTTTCTATGTGTGAGTGTGACTGTTCGCCCAGCTCCTGCTGGGTGTTTATCTAACACAGCTCACCTTAAATCCGGAGGCATGCTGGGAGCGGTGTCACCAGGCACACAAGAGGCGTGGCCAGAAAGAGCTAAAAGGCCATTTTGCAGCCATTATCACCTATAGATTGCTCTCCTTTGCAGCCATCATTCTGAATATTGATTTTGAAGGTTGAATATCGATTGTCCGGCCATTTTGTAAGAATTTGCTACCTCATGGAAATGGTATAGAAATAACTTCCAATCAGCTTATGCAAAATGCTTTTGAAAGGAAATCAACAGCAGCTTGACTGCTGAGACTTTTGTGCTTTAGTGAACACCCACAGTGGAATGGAAGAGGCAAGACGAACACAGCATTGGTTAGGTAACTAAACTTGCTCATAAATTTGCACGAGTTAAAAGTTACAAGCAATAAGCTATGAGTTCAGAGTTATGAATTAGACAACTTGTGAGTAACAAACCTCATGACTTAAATGATGAATTAGTGAACTCACAATAGACTAGCCTGTGCAAAGGGGATTGTCATGTTTGTTTGTTACATTTCTTAGTGTGTTTGTAAAATAAAGTTTAATTTACAGAGTATGTTGCCCTGTAAATTTGTGAGAATCAAATGAACTGTGACAGTGGGCAAAGAACCAGTGCTATAGTCTAGGGGTAGAGGATATTGTTCTGTTAAAGTGCTGTCTACTGCATGAACTGTAGAAGTGGCACCTTGGCCATTCCTGTTCACTAATGATCCTGTTACATGTCTTCCAAAGTCAAAGATATTAACTCCAGCTTCCTGGCCAGGTTAGATTTGAATGGTAATAGTAATTTTATTTAAAATCTCTTCTAGAGTTAAGCATGCATAATCTGCAACTTTCTTTTAATATCTTATTAGATAAAAGACTCTTATAAACCAATAGAGATATGCATTCCTTGGAAAAGCAGCGACAGCCCCTGAGCTGTGAAGTACCACGGCCAGCTGGCAGATGGAGACATTTGCAAGCACTGAACCCAGAGCTTGGGAAGTGCATGTCTCGCTTAGCCCTGCAGGCAGTTAGAGAAATGAGCTGTGCATTCAGCAGGATGCTTTCCCACAGAAATATGGACAGGTACGTGCCATCGGCACTCACTGGTGATGTCTAGTGTAACTCCCTGTGACTGAAAGGGACACTCGCTGCCGGTCCATGTCAGCACCCTGAGCCTAGGAGCTGCTGCTGGCTCCCTGTTCCCTCTGCACACAATTTGCTTTTGCAGTGGGAAAGGCAAATGGTGATGGTCATGGTGAAGATGACAGTGACAGCAATGGCAAAAGGTGCTGCTGCGTCCCCCTTAATGTCTTTACCTCGCTACTTAAAGCATCTTCTATTTTGCAGGTTAAATGTTGAACACAGCAGTTTACACTCCTATATTCTTGCAATTGCCCTTAAGCTTATCAGCTTTTCAGAAGGGGGAGAAGTTCATAGAAGCTGGCAGTGCTCCTGTCATCAGCTGGCAGGCATCAGTGGAACCTTACAACCAAGGACATAACAAGGAGCACTGTGGACCATAAACAAGCTGCCTAGATATGTATAAGTTACTCTTCAAGGGAATAGTTTTCTTTGGACGTGTGCACAACCTGCTGCTCTTTCAATCTTCAGGGCACTGAAATAACAACATTTTCACCAAAACATCCAGCTGAGTCTGCCTTGAGAAATAGAAGTCCTTGCAGCCCAAGCAGTGCCTGTTTCCTTTTCCCCACACAACATGCACTGCCCCAAGAACTACAAAGCTTCTGCCTTTAGCATATTTTCTCTGCCAAATCAATTACTTCAGTGTGATGAAAAGAAAAAATGCTTCTGACTGATCCAACCAAGAGTTTTATTTCCACTTGTTACGGGTCTACCAGTTGAGTCCAACATAGATAAGCAGACAGACTTGACTGTACTTAAATCAACAACTATTTAGAACTAAATTCAGGAAAAAAAATGGAACTGTGCACAACGAGAACTGCATACATGAAGCAAAAAGTCTTTCCACCACCTATTCGCCAAAATCCATCTGAGTCTGTGCTGAGAAACAGAAGTACTCAAATATAAATGGGATGATATTCTCTGTGAGTGAGTTCTCTGCTGCAGGTTGGACAAGCTCTGGTAATCTCAATGGCAACAGGGAGGCACCGACTGCAGAAGATATGGCCACACAGGGTTGACAAAACCAGTCGTTCACTTCTCAGAATCTGGATGAAAGGAAACCACAACATGTATTGGGAGGAAAGCATTCAAGTTTCCTGCTCTTGTTGGCACCAGGGCTAATAGGACTTGGAAGATCTGGAATCAGTCTATTACTGCTGGCATAATAGGGGACCCACAGATCTGTCAGTGCCATCTTGGCAAGGGTTTTTCCTTCTACGCCCACCACCAAGAAGTGACTTTTGGAGCTCCATAGCAAGGTCTGCGCTTCCAGCCAGCTGCCCGCAGCAGCCCACATAAGACAGCTGAGTTGCGCGGCTCCTGCTCTGCCCCGTTCCCCCTCCCACAAAGCAGAAAGGATGTAGATCCTTACCTGTGAGTAAAAATCCATGCAGATTGGACACCAAATAGTACCTGGTGGCAATGCACTAGAAAGAACAGATCCAGAAAGAACAAGCAGTCATTACTGTCGCTGGACATCAAGGGTTACTTATACATAAAATGTGACATAATCATCTGACTGCACTGAGTAGCCATGATGCATTTCTTTTGAAGAACCCTGCAAATCTGTAAGTCTCTCAGTTTGCTGCATGTAATGAGGAGTTCAGATCTCCCTGTCCTAAAGGAAACAGGATCTTGGTTTTCACTGGGAGAAAGGTACAGTCAGACACCCTGCTCTAGGATTTGAATTAATAGCAGTCTCTATCCCTGGACAGCCTATGTATGGCAGCAGTAATCTCCAAGAGATCATCAATAACAGATTTGTAACTGAAGGATCTAGCTGTCCTCTGGGAACTCTTCACTCCAGAAGGGAATGAGGTCTGGCACTACCGAGTAACACTGGAGATGGCTCTGGCAAGCTCCAGCCCGGGAAGGACCCTTTGGTCAATGTTAAATGCTGCAGCTCTGAGGTCTTTCAGCCTCACCTGAACAGAGCAGGAAGATGCATTCTGTAACTGAGAAGCTCGAGACTGAAGGAACAAAATATTCTTTTTTATATTCTATCCTATCCTATGTTGCCTTTCAGTAATCCAAAAGGCTCAAAGCACACCAGCTTTATTAAAACCGGCACAGAATTTTCCTGGCTGCTGCCTGCCAGTCTCGTGATGCCAAGACTCATCCATACCAATGAAACTATTTTTGTATTTAACATCACTACTGGAGCTTGGCATGAAAAGTAAATGACAATACATTGTGAGCTGTGGCCTGTGACTTATCTCCCTTCCTTGCCATACTCCCACTCCCATCTTTAAGGTTGTATGCAAAGCTATGCATCTGTTTTGAGCTGCCTTTTTCTCCTAAAGTGCAAATGGTAATTTAATCATCATACAACACAGGATGCTGTCCTCATTGAAAAAGGGAAATAAGTAGAATAAGTGAAGGCCGTGGCACCATAACTTAGTCCTGTCTGTACAGAATTTTTTTTAAAAGTGAATTCAGCGTTTGGTAGGTCATGAGGCACACATACTTTGAACTTGCAGTTTGCTTTTCTGGTGATCCCTGTTGTTCAGATGCTGCAGCAGTCACATACACATCATTAACTGTTGATTCATCTTCATCATCTCTACTCAGTACATAGCTGTCTGACTGCTGACGACTTCTTAGTGAAAGATTTCTCATTTGTTGTATGTACTCTGTAATTTAATTTTGATAAGTTAAATCTCTTTCTCTCCCTGAAACTATCCTTCAAGTGCATTATCATAAATAATCTGTAATGGTTCCTATTTTAAATGAACTCTATTCACCTGGGTTAAAAGCAATCTTAAACAAACTAGTTTCCCAAATACTACAGCTGAAGCCTTCCAGACACTGTGACATTTCTGGACCAACACAAAGCATTTGCCCTATTCACCCTACAAAAACCTGAAAAGGTGACCCAAGAGATTCTCAGTGTGTAAGTTCTATAGACTTACACTGCCTGTGAATAAATCTGCCCTGTAAAGGGAAGCTCCCTCACCCCATTCTTACTAATAAGTGTCTGCTGGAATCCTATGGCCAGGAAGGGCAACAATTGCTGTGTGATACTGGAGACAGACGGTTGCAGTCAAGTTTCCAAGGAGCATGGTGACATAGCACATACACAACAAAAAGGCCTGGCAAATCACAGAGTGCTTTGTTCAGAAACCTTCATAAGTGATTGAAGATTTAAACCTAAATCTAGATTTAGATTTAAATCTAAAGCTGTATATTCCAGAGCCGTTGTGCTTCCTTGCTGCTGTATGATGCTAAACTATTGCACTCTTCTTGTCTGTGTTAAACCAAACCTCTCCACTCAAAGGCAGTTTCTATCAAACGAGTCTTATTAACAACAGTCCTTGGAATATATAAAATGATTTTAAGTAGTGTCTCCTTAGAAATTGTCATCATCTCTCTCCTGAGTTAAGGTAACTTGGCAATGGAGTTATATTGCCCAAGTTCAAAAGAGATTAATTTTAAATGGCCTGCTCTCTAACATCCAAAGGGTCAAGAAATACTGTTTGCTTTTTAACTCTCAGAAACTGCATGCAACAATGATCTCAGCAACTCCAGAGTCCATGTAACAATAATCAAGCACTAATCAATTAAAATTACAGAAATTGTCCTCAAATTAAAATTCCTTTCTGCATAAATATTCAGCCACAACTTTTATTTGTAGGGATTTTCCAGTGTGTCTGATAGTGGCTATCAGATGCAGACTGGATCCATTCTCTAAGACGCTGGACAGAGGCTTTAGCATTTGTACCTTGCCTTTTGCTAAATGCAGTTTCAATTCCTGCTCCTGAAGTTTCTTGAAAAAGACAAACAAAACATAATGATTACACTTAGGACATTTCCATTATCAACTGTAAAACGTCAACTCACCTTCAGGAAGCTTCATCAATGCATATGGGAAGGGAGAGAAAAGAAAATACAATTAGACTTTGGTCTGCACCCCTGGTGTTACATAACAACACCCGCTCAGAGAAGCAGTTACAACAGCACAGGCCAAGAATGGTAGGCTATCGACGTCTTATTTTGGTTAAGTACACTCCAACTGGTAGTCAGTTAGTTGCCACCCTGAAAACAAGTAAGAGGTTGCTACTGGTCCTGCTCCTTCTGCTGCAAAAGGGCAGAAAACAGAGGCAGCTTAAGAACGATTTGAAGACCCTCCTCCCAGCTTCTCGGTTTCAGTTCCCCAATCGGATTTGGGCTGAAAGTATTACTTTCCCTCTTTCTCCCTCAAAAGAGCAAATTACAATGTGTTAGCCACAAACACTTGGTGTTAGATGAACAGCTGCTGAAGAAAGGAAACCACAAAAGGGATTGGGAGTAAAGAATTCTAGTTTGCTGCGCTATTGGCACCAGGGAAATACGACTTGGAGTATCTCCCAGTTACTCCTAGAACAATAAGGAAGCCTCAGTTCTTCCAGTGCCATCTTGGCAAGGGCTTGTCCTACATACACCACCAAGAAGTGACTTGGAGTAATGTGCTAGTTGGAGCTCCAAAGAAAGGTCTGTGTTTCAAGCCAGCTGCCCACAGCACCCCACATTAGCCAACTGAGTTCCCCCTCTGCCCCTCCCCCCTGACAAAGCAGAAAGGATGACAACATGTGGATCTTTACCTCTGAGTTCTTATCCACCCAAATTGGAGAACTAACAGGACCTGTTGGCCATGCGCTACAGAGAACAGAACAACAAAAAACATGCAGCCACTAATTTCACTGCGCATCAAGGGTTAACAATACATAAAATGTCAGAAATTAAAATATTTCCTATTCAGATTTAGCATCATCCCAGCCCAGCAACAAAATTATTCCAAGAACTATTATGTTCTGCAAGCATTTCAGTGTATCTCAAGTCCTAGTGTAAGATATATTCAATAATGCCTTCATGAACAAAGAATAAAAGTTCCTACTGGATTTTGATGTTTGGTTGGGTTTTTGTTTTTGTTTTTAAATTAGTGCCCTTCCAGGCAGGTCTCTATATTCCACCTTAAACGTTTTCACACAGAATCAAACAGAACCCAAAAGCTTGGCAAAAACCTGTTTGTACCGTGTATCAGAAATCAGACTTTAGAGAGACATTTTATCTGTCACATACCCATTATAATCTCTGGGTTCCTCTTCAGTGTCACTCATTAGTAGCACTACTGAATTATCTGCTCTGGAAACAAGTGTGTGCTGCTGGTTTTGGTCCTGCTGCTGCAGTGGGGTAGAAATGGAAGGAGTTTAGGAAACACCTGAAGCCTCTCCTCCCTGCTCCCCTGTTTAAGTCCCCTAACTGGTTTTGGGCTGTAGGTGTTTCATTCCCTCTCTCTCCCTCAAATAGGCAAATTCATCTGTGATAGCTATAAACACTCTGTATTAGAAGAACAGCTGCTGAAGAAAAAATCCAACCCCAAGTCTGCTCTTATTTTTGTGGAACTTGAGCTGGGTCATGCAGATTCTTTTGTACAAAAGCTTGAGGCCTTTTCCTATTCTTGCTAAATGTTTCTGCTTTACAAGGCAGCAGTGGCATCCCAAAACTGAGGGGATAAACTACACTGTGGGCTGGATCTTATTTAGAGACTTTTGGTGTAATAAACAGAACTAGTCTGTGCCCCAGTCCACTACAGTTGTGCTTGGCACCTCAGTGACAAGCGTACCTTAAACCAGTGTTGCAGTTAAACACTTCATATTTGTGAAGTCAAAGACTTCCTGTCCTCCCCTTTGCTTTTTCTTTAAATCACTGGCCTATGTCTCGGGTATCTCTAGAAGAGCTTCAGCTTTAAATGGCATCTCCTTCTGTTACATTACCCATGATTTGTAAATGATCTCCCTGAGTTCTGAAGCAACAAGCTCTTTTAGATTACTCTCCACTCTCTGCAAGTGATAGAGATGCTGATGTGTTCATGGGTGCATTTGGAGTTGACTTTTACCACTGTCTTAAGCGGTAAATCAGCCCCATGTTTCAACCCTTGAGGTCAGGCTGCTCAGTCACATGCCAGAAGACAGGCCCAGGAGCACAAGAGAAAACTCATTTGACTGCAAGATGGAGAGAAGTGTGCCATTCACTGCTTACCACAACAGAACTATCGCCAGTTAGATTGGCTCAGAAGATTCACCTGTGAGATCTACGAATTCTTCACCAGCTGAAAAATAAAATGTTAGAATCAAGATCAGAGATTGCACAGGAATGAAATGGGCTGCCACGGTGGAACACAGTGAGATAAAATTCAACTGGTGCCCTGGTTCTCTTCAGGAATGTGTCCAACATTTCACTCAAGCTTTGCCTCAACAGTCCACACAGAGCATTACCAACCTCGTCTTCCACAAGTGGCAGCACAAGAGGAGCAGTGGCTGAGCTCCTCACACAGTTCTGTTGCGTGACAGCAGCTTGTGGGAGATAGAAATTAACAGAAGATTCACTTAACATAGGGGAATGTATATCACACAGAAAACCAAAGCCAGAAACAAAACCACCAAAATGAGAATCAGAGAGGGCATCCTAATTTTGCCGTACCATGCTGTACACGTTCCCTTGAGTTACGGGGCACAGCTAATGACAAACTGCTGGAATATGCATTGAGTGGTGCTGTGGGCCATTCCTACCTGAGTGCATTGCGTAAAGGAAAAGACGTCACCTCTGATCTCTTACCAGTTACCTCACCAAGAAAAAGCCTATCGTGACGGCTTGCAAATATCCCCCCACTTCAGTATTCCCATTCCCGAGTCACCAGTTTCTGCCCAAAGCTAGAGGGGAAGTCCATGAGTCCCCGTGGCGACCACTGGGTAACATTCCATGTCCAGGTAACAGGAGTGCTCTTTGCACCCTCACGGGGAGTTCCAGAATGCCTGGGCTTGGAAGGGACCTCAAAGATCACCTGGTTCCAACTCCCTGCCATCACTACCACCATCCACCAGATGACGGTGCTCAGGGCCCTGTCCTGGAATGGGGCCTTCCAGTGATGGGGCCTTCCAGTGATAGGGCCTCCACAGCTTCTCTGGGCAGCCCGTTCCAGCATTTCGCCACCCTCACAGTTCTGCCTAGTATCTAATCTAAATCTCCCCACATTTGGTTGAAAACCATTCCCCCTTCTATCAGTCTCTGCCCACGTAATAAATCACTCTGCCTTTCTTACAGGCCTCCTTCAGGCACTGGAGCCTGCTACTCTCCGGGACGGACAGCCCCAGCTCTCCTGGCCTGGCTGTGGAGGAGAGGTGCCCCAGGCCTCTGAGGCCTCCTCCGGGCCTGGTCCAACAGCCACATCCTGCCTGTGCTGGGCCCCAGAGCTGGACACAGCACTCCAGGTGGGGCCTCATGAGGGAAAAGCAGAGCGAGACACTCACCTCCTTCCACCTTCAGCCCAAGGAACACTGTAGCCCTTCAATAGCTAAAGAAATCTGCCTCCTCCCCACCCCCCTCAAAATAAAGAAAATTAAGCCCTTCCTTAACTCTCCTCTTCATCCATTTTTATTAGTCTGCTGCTGAAAACTCTTATGAGACTGTGTCCCATTTTCCTATGCTTAATGCTGGAGTTACAAGAAGAATTAAGAGGTGTTTCCCCTTGGCCTTGCAGTACACAGAAAAAAGGACTCCTTGGTGTGCACAGGAGGCTTCTGGCAGCTGCTTTTGGCTGGAAGATGAGCATCCTGAGGAACCTTGGTCAATTGGCCACAGCTCTTGTGATGAGGCTCCCTCAGCTCCACACACCTGAGGAGGAATTGCTGCTTATGTCCCGCTCCTGCTTCTTGCCCTGCTCACGTCCATCCCCACTGAGACTCCCTGTTGGCACTGCTGGTAGCTTCACTTTGGTCAGACACTTCACAAGGTGCCACTTAGTAGAAGTTGGTGGTTCAGGCTCCCAACAAAAAGACAAAAGAAGGATTTAAAACTGATGCCTTTATGGACTGTTTCCATCACTGCAAACCTTGCCAGAGCCCAGAGATTACTGCCTAGAGGTTTTAAAGTCTGGGCTTTTGCACCTGAAGTACTAACTTCACATGTAAAAAACAGGCACATGCTCTAACTTGCTTCTTGAGCACCATGGATGGACGTTTACTGAATAGAAAAGGACAAAATGGTCAATGGCAAATAGTTAGACCTTCACTAGAGGGAGAGGAGGATCTTATGATTTAGTATTTTCAGGACAAACCAGGCAGGATTTGGTAAAAAAGAAGAAGTTTCCTTCCAAAGACACCCATACTGCACTGGGCAAAGTCTATAACTGAACTGTTGGAGGCTAAAGAGTATCAGATGTGAGATGAAAAAATAGGCATTCTGAAAGCTTTTTTTGGGCATGAAGAATCACAGAATATGCCAAGTTGGAAGGGACCCACAAGGAACATCAAGTCCAACTCCTGACCCTGCACAGGACCATCCCCAAAATTCACACAGTGTTCCTGAGAGCATCCTCCAAATGCTTCTTGAACTCTGTCTGACTTGGAGCTATGACCACTTCCCTGGGTAGCCTGTTCCAGTGCCCAGCCACCCTCTGTGTGAAGAACCTTTTTCTAATATCCAACCTAAACCTCTCCTGACACAACTTCAGCCCATTCCCTTGGGTCCTGTCACTGGTCACCACAGAGATCTGCCGCAGCCCGATTGGTGGAATGGTTACAAAGTAAAAGGTTCAGGACTCGAGAGAGATCTGAACAGGGGGTAAGACTTTATTTTGTAACCCCGAACAGGGGAAAGACAGGGGTATATATAGGGTTCGAGTAGAGGATCCTAGAAACTGGGAGTGGTTTGGGGATTGACAAGAGCATGGGACAAATGGGGAGAGAGAATAGAGGGTGATGTAAACATGGACCTATGGGGCTTCGAGTATAGAGGGCTGGAGGGACAGCCCACTGCGGCAAATCTCCTCCAATCAGGGGTGAGAACAATGAACAAAGGGAGAACAAGTATAAACATGTTACATAACCATATGAAATTTTTAAATCCTAACCTATCTAATACATTAGTAAAATTCTTTCTAAACACTAATAAATTCTCTATGAATAGTCCATAGTTGTGTAAATGGTGTCTCGTCCGATGGTCTGTCTTATTGGTATTTTTGGTAGATTTCTTTCCATCTCAGAAATTCTTCTTTTCTCCTCTTTTGGTCCTCCACAGAGATCAGTGCCTGCCCCTTCTCTTCCCCTCATGAGGAAGCTGTAACTGCAGTGAGGTCTCCCCTCAGTCTCCTCTCCCCAAGGCTGAACAGACCGAGTGACCTCAGCCGCTCCTCATACAGCCTCCTGTCAAGGACCTTCACCATCCTTGTGGCGCTCCTTTGGACATTCTCTAATGGCTTAATATCTTTCTTACATTGTGGTGCCCAAAACTGCCACAATGTTCAAGGTGAGGCTATACCAGTGCAGAAAAGAGTGGGAAAATCCCCTCCCTCACCCGGCTGGTGATGCTTTGCCTGATGCCCCCCTGGACAGGGTTCGCCCTCCTGACTGCCAGGGCACTACTGACTCATATTCAACTTGAAGTCAATCAGGACCTCCACATCCTTTTCCAAAGCACTGCTTTCTAGCAACTCATTCCCCAGTCTGAACATCAAGGGTTGCCCCATTCCAGGTGCAGAATCCAGAACTTTCCCTCGGGAAAAGAACTTTCCTATATTGAACTCTATATGGTTGGTGATTGACCAGCTCTGTAATTTGTCAGGGTGTCTCTCCACAAGGCCTCCCTGCCTTCCAGGGAGTCAGCAGCTTCTCCCAGTTTTGTGTTGTCTGCACACTTTCTCGGTATGTGGTCGGTGATTGCCCAGCCCTCTCATTTGTCCGGGTCTCTCTGCAGGACCTCCCTGCCTTCCAGGGAGTCGACAGCT
>JAWWES010000133.1:16689876-16724092 GCA_035583135.1 Lophotriccus pileatus
GATTGCCTTAAGGGCTAACGAGCTCCATCTGCCCGGGGAGCTCCCTGACCAGGAATCGAACCTGGGTCTCAGCGGTACCAGCACTGCGTCTTAACCACTAGACCACCGGGGGCTCCCCAAGGTCAGGTAGTAGTGGTTTGGAGAAACAACCATGATGGATATGTGAGAAAAGCTCAGCAGCAGCCAAAACATTAGCATGTTATCAACACTTTTCTAGCTTCAAGTATAAAGAACAGCACTAGGAAAGCACTATAAAGAAACTTAAGTGCATCTCAGTCAGACCCAACACATTTGATAATATGCAACATTTAATAATACGTATTTCTTAATACATACAAATTGAAATGTGGCTGTAAATTAATTAGAGAATTTACAAAGAAGCAAAAAACATTTAAGAAAATATTTTTAGAAGAATGCCACCCTGGGTTCTTTACTTTTTTTACAAAGTCACAAGCATTCTTAGTTTCAACGAAATTGTATATTATAAAGGGGTGGAGAGGGGGAATCAACATTTCTTTCCTTGGACCAACTTCTCTGTTTCTGTCAACATAAATTTTACCATTGGTATTTAGTCTGAACTTAAACTCTTATCTTTTGCACACTATGCAAACTTGTTTTCCTCTCCTTTCACAAATACTTTTAAACAACCAGAAAGGCATTACACAAATGTTAGCTGAGTGCCTTGTCCCTGCATTAGCAGAACAAGTTCATGCAGGCCCTTGTTTGATCTGCTTTGTCAATTTTCCCTGGAGAGAATAAAAGCGTCAGACTTCTCAGGATTTATTTGTGTAACAGAGAGGCATCCAATGCATGAATTTTTCCACTTCCAGACATTACTCAAAGCATATTGTACAGCAAAAGTTTACGAAGGAAGACTACAGGGCTTTAATAATAATCCTCCTGTGATCCGTGCATTGCACTGGTCTGGATGATTTACAGGTATCTGGTAGCCCAGATGGATTAGGAGTGGTAGAAGTCTAGGACAAATAGGCATGGAGTGTGTGCAGTTTAAGTGCATGAGGTGTGTACTGAAATTCATGTTTTGACACTCCATAACTTCAAAAACAGTGTCTGAATTGTGTCCAACTTGGCCAGGTCACACTGATCAACTTCCAAGAGAAAAACCAGGATGACATTCCCAGAAAAAACTGCAGGAGTGGGGCACAGTTGTGCTTTCTGGACTTGGGTCTAGAAAGATCTGCTAAATCTATTTGTGGTGCATGGTCAGGGTTTCATCAATAGAAGTCCCAAGCAGGTACTTTTCCTTCAAAATATATAGCCATCCCACAATCCTTGCCAAATCAGGGCCAGATTAAAGAATTAACAACATTCTGGACAGAAAGGGAAAATGCATGATGTAAGAGACAAGAGAACAGAGGTGAAAGCCTTCTCCACTATGAGACAGAATCATAACCTACTTCAGCATCCAGCTACAAAGCTGAGAAAAGATATGTGCAGTCCATCAGGTTTCATTTTAACATAAAAAATGAAAACCAAAAAGAAAATTACTGCATTTTCTCATAATCTCAACCTAGTGCATGCTAGGTGCCATGAGATACTAGTACTGGAGAAACAGTTTTCCTCATCATGTTTTGGCTGTCCCTTACAACCATATATATTTTGTGGGAGATCTAAAAAAAATATATGCAGAGATATTTCAATTGCATTTATTCATAATGCTGAAACACTTTGGATCCCTGGTCATGAACAGGATGCCTAGAGGACACCAACAACATGGACAACACATCAGAAAATGTTACCTCCACCCATTGATTAACAGTAGAAGGAAAATACAGATTGATGTGTGAATAAAAGGAAACAACAGTAGTGTAAGTGGTCAGCTCAAAATAGTATCTACTGGACTGTTGCAGACTTTGTTTTGTTCAGATTGTTTCAGGTGATTTCCAATATTTTTGTGGGTGTCACAATACAGCAAAGCTTTCGGAAGGCAATAAAAATGACATTTTCATAGTACATACTGCCAATGCGTCTCAAGTATTAGGGAATCACAGTAGGACAAATTACCAAAGGAATTGTTTGAAAATTGTTTGAAAAGCTTTAAAGGATGGCTGGCATTGTTGTATGCCAATTTTCACTAAAGGAATCCCAGGCATCCTGTATTTTTCAGTTGTATGACATTAACTATATTTAAGCCCTTTGCCTGAAAAGTACACACCATAAAATGTACATGAAAGAATAACAATTCCTCCTCGTAGATTTGATGTAGAAGAAAGGAGAATATCCACAAATGGTCTGAGATTTTACGAACATCAAGAAACACAAAATAAAACATCAAGTCGCAGTTCATTTCATCCATTTCAACTTCAGCCATGAGGCCCTACATAAGGGCAATTATTCTTATAGGATGACACGACTTCCTCTTTAGATGCAGTGACAGGGACTACAACCCTTTTCCGTACTAGCCTACTGTCTGTACCTTTTAATTAATCAAAATTATGTATATCTAATCACAAACATATTTAGATAACAAATAGTTCCAGAACTACAGAAAAATTGTCTACAAAGATATATGTAGCCCAGAAAGCCAAACATATCCTGGGCTGTATTGAAAGCAGTGTGGCCAGCAGGTCAAGGGAGGTGACTCTGCCCTTCTACTTTACTCTGGTGAGACCCCACCTGGAGTGCTGCATCCAGCTCTGGGGTCCCCAGCATGGGAAGGATCTGAACCTGCTGGAGTGAGTCCAGAGAAGGGACATGGAGATGATCAGAGGAGTGAAAAGCAAAGGCTAAAAGAATTTGGATTGTTGTAAAACAGAAGGCTTCAGGTCAGCCTATTTTCAGCCTTCTAGTACCTGAGGGTAGCCTACAAGAAAGATGGAGAGCAACTTTTTACAAGATCATGTAGTGACAGGACAAGGGGGAATGGCTTCAAACTGAAAGAGAGTAGGTTTAGATTAGATATTAGGATGAAATTCTTTACTGTGAGAGTGGTAAGGAACTGAACAAGTTGCCCAGAGAAGTTGCGGATTCCCCATTCCTGGAAGTGTTCAAGGCCAGGCTGGACAGGGCTTTGAGAAATCTGGTCTAGTGGAAGGTGTCCCTGTCCATGGCAGGTGGTTGGAACCAGATTATTTTTAAGATCCCTCTCACCCCAAGCCATTCTATGGTCCTATGTTACCATTCTGCATTTCTATACCGTGCACTGCTACGCCTAACAATTAATAACGTAACACACACACACAATGTGTAAAGGTGAGTTCAGTATCCCTCTTTTCTGTTTTTAACAGTTTTAACTCTAGTATTGTGCAGTGCAAGTTGTAAAGGGTCGAAGTACAGTTAATTAGTTTAAGAAGGCAAAATGTTTTTGTTAGTTTTCCAAGGCAGGCTGGAATGAAACACTAAATATTTGATAGAAAATCATAGAAATAGAAATGCTCAGCATAACATTCTTAAAATGGCATAATTAATGTGAAATATGAAATAGGGAGACTGAGGGTGTATTATGAACATTTTTCTTCAAAGCCAAAATACTGAAATTAAATAAACAAATTCAGGTGAAAGAAATAGACTTTCTGTTTTCAAGGGCTGTGAAATGAGACATAATGGTTGCATAACCTTTTAAAGGTTATGCAACTAAACATTGTTTGCAACCTTGGTATGCCACAATTCAATGGCAAAATTAGTCAACAATGTAATTTATGAGGGACTCTCCTGGTTCCCTCCTTACACAAATCAAATTTGGAGGCAGAATAATGTCTTATGATAGAAAGGCAGTCCTTGCTGAATGTGTTATGTGGCAGCTTGCAATATACCTTCATCTGAAATCACATTTATAAAAGGAATGTTCAATTTGAAACCATTTTTACCCCATTTACTGACACCTAATCCATAATTCTTGCTACTTTGTGTATTTCCACATTTAAGGCATTAGACCATGCAGACAGCGGTGAAAAATGGGGACAACAGAGAAGGTTCTTGCAGGTGAAAGGAAGAATGCAGCTCTGTTCTTCCTGTTTCCCACTGAAAAATGATGGCTTCTAGATCTCTGGAAATGGAGGCAGTTGGTGTGAAGGACTCTTTTCTGGATCAACCCTAGATGTAAAAGGGCCAAGCAAGCAAGACCAAGGAGCAGTCACTTCCCAGTATGTGTGCCCTGCCTGAAGTACCCAAGAGAACAGGACCGTGATGCCCAGGCCTCATCACTGCCTCTCTTCATCAGACCTTTCTTGAAAAAGCAGAAAAATGAAGGTTGCTGGTGCTGGGTACCCCAGCAGAGAGGCTTTGCTTTCCCAGCATGTCGTTGCAGAAGGCACGTTAAAGCTACTCACAACTAATATACCTTCTCCACAAGATCATCTTTATTCTTCAGATGCTAATAGTTTTCTTATGTCCCTAGTCATTCCACAGTGCAGGGACAGGCCTTTAGATTTAGCTTAAGTGAGTCCATGCCATCTAGGGACAGTTTAGAATAAAATAAATTTGTATATGAGATTATGTAACACTAGTGACACTGCTCTGACTGGATTGCTCATTTTCACTTCTCTTTTAACTTGAAACCTCCCACTTCTGGAGTTATCTGTCGCTTCCATTCAGACTCATCTTCAGATGGAAGGAACAGCCCTCTGTTCCACTGCCATCCTGTCTTTATGCCTGTTGCCATTTGCATGTTTTTTAATGGAGATAATTTCAGTCAGTCTAATCGCAAGATGCAAACACAAGTTGCCAAGTGAATGCAGTTTACTCAGGAGGCATGGCTGTGAAAGCTGTTACAAGGGATCAGTATTCATGCTTTCTGAAATATTTTCCTGTCTAGCATGATGGTTGCATCTAAAGGGGAAGAGTAATTTTTGAGGTGGTGGCACCTTTGCACTGCAAGACGTAGGAATCCTTAAAAGGAGCTGGACAACAGGGAAGATATCCTCCTCTGAGCTGTATATTGCCACGTGACATTTTGGCATATCAGGTGTCTCAACTATTCTTTTCATATGGGCCCCTTCGAGAACCTTTTCTACAGAGTCCGGTAAGTGGTTTCAAGCAAAGCAAATCACCAGACCTATGCCTAAATAATGCTTTTCATGGTACCTCAGTCAAACAATGTTTCCTGCTCTTTCCTGCTCTGGGCGCAACCTTCACCAGGACCTTTCAGTGATGCCCTGGTACATTTCTCACCTAAGTCTTCTTATTTTTGAGACCAACCATACTGGACCAGGTAGTTAGGTCCTTACTTATCAGATGTCACTATAGGAAGAAAAAAAATATGGCACAGAAGTTTGATCGTGGTTCTGGGTTTTCCTAGACACTGATGTTTGTTTCTGCCAGGTTCAAACCACAGGGATGTGGAAGCTTCAGTAAACACCTTCTGAAGTCAAGAGGTGTTTTACTCAGGTGCTATAGGAAGTTTAAAGTCAGTGAGCTGGGATCAGAGCTCAAGTTTTTTTAACCCCTTCAAATGCTCCATCCAGTTGTCTGCATTGCCTTCCCCGGCGAAGTTTTAATGTGTACAAATCTGTAATTTACACAATTAAACCAAAACTTGTAATTTGCTGGGCTTCTTTAATGTAGTTTAAATTCTACTTTTATGATTAAACTTATGAAAAATGCCTTGAAAATTTGGAGAGTGGGTGACAATTCATAGTTAAAATTATTATATTTAGATTCTTCTTTTTTATTATCCTGAAGTCTGTCAGTGTGGGAATAGAAACTTCAAGTAATGGTTAGTTATTGAGAACAGCATTTGGATTATTACCTTTCCAGAAAAGTACTCCCATTTCTGCTGAGAAAGTGTGTTAATTTCTTTTATTACTAAAACTTAATGAGATTGTAATATAAAATGTAATTAATTTTATAATAATTTTTAAATTTATAGGTTAACCAAAGGGGGATTCTGTCTACAGAGTCCATTTGGATCTTTGGCATGCCTGCTAAAAATGCCAAAAAATGTCTACCAGTTACTGCCAGGGCTAATGATGACCTCTGACCACAAAGACCCAAGTAATCTCTGCCTTGGTTTCTCAGCTATTAAATATGATGGGGAATACAGATCACTGTAGGCTGTGAGCCTTTTTCTTGTTTCATCTTTTAAAGCTCCAATTCTGCAGCGCATACAAGCACAACTTTATCATTGTGACAGCACTGCTATCAGTGGAGCTGCTCCAAGAATAAGGTCAGAAGAGTGTATTCCTACAAGGCCATGGACTGAAAAATATTTGGGGTGAGATTTATTCCCCAGTTAAGAACCTGAATGGTGCCCAGCACAATAGATTCTTCTACTTGTTTGTGGCTTCCTCAGTAAAAAAGTTTGTTATAATAGTAATAAAGTGAGAAGTTCTGGCTGTTCTTTATTATTTTACAGCACCGTCATATTTCACATCTGGTACTGTGTTTGACTTTTATTCCCAGCCCTGTTAATATGTGATATATCCATAGAACTGCAAAGTCAGAAGATTGATTGGACATTTCTAATAAATATTAAGCTCTAGTCTTATACACTTGCCCACCTAGAGAAAGGACAAACACCTGTTTTGCAGAGGTCTCAATTTCTAACATGTTGTTGGCCAAATGGAACACACAGGTTCAATTAAAAGCAAATCTGCTTGAATGGATTGATGTGCTCCAGACAGGAAAAAGATGAGCATGAAATTCTCTGGTCTTATTTCAGTTTCTTTTCATAAGACTGCACGATACAGTTATCAGGTACTGAGCATTGAGCAGCCTTATTTAGGGAAAAGCTAAGCTGTTTTAGATGGCAAAACAGTGTAATCTAAAGTGAGTATTACCCATTATTTTCACTTGGGTCAAGATTTATTTTAGCCCAGTTTCCTGTCTACAGGGAAATGCAGCTGGTTGGTGAGTTCTCACTCCTATTACTGAATCCTAGAGAGCTGCCTTAACGAATCCAGTGCCAGTTCTCCACTGATTATTGATTCCGTCAAGCTCAATGAACTTGAATGAATAAGTAGTTCCTAATTTCTTGTGACATTGAACAGATGTGTTTATTTATTAAATAAGGGAGCTGTGGCAGTGTGCTTCCCACTCAGCACTGGTACGACTTGGTTTATATTGGCAAATACAAAACAAGTGGAAAACAAATGCCATCCCTCTGAACATCCCTGCTCCCTTCTTCTTCTGTATACTGAGCATGTTATCATAACAGTATGGAATATCCCTTGGGTGAGTTGGGGTCAGCTATCCCAGCTGTGTTCCCTCACATCTTCTTGTGCACCCCCAGCCTCCTCACTGGAGCGGTCAGCAATAAGTAAAGTAACCCTTCATTATCTACGCTGTTTTCAGCACAAATCCAAAACATAACCCCATTCCAACTACTGTGAAGAAAATTAACTCTACCCCAGCCAAAACCAGCACAGATGGTCTGAAATGAGAGGAAGTTTGAGAGGTCAGTTAAGGGAGTAGATTCCCAAAGCTGTCAGGTTTTGTTTCAGGAAACCTGGATTCAAATTCCAACTTGATGCATACTGCCAGACACAAACTCAATGTTACAGTTAACTGACCTGTAAAAGGTGACCTTATTAGTTCTTTCCCCCACCTTATCTCTGCCATATTCACTTACATTCAGTTTTCCAGGGCAGAAAATGTCTTTAACTCTTTGTTCGAGCCAGAGATTTTTAGAATGACAGCACGTCTGCTAGGGCCTTAAGGCATGTCCATAATAGAAAAAACAGCAATAAATTTTATTCAGAGAAAAAAAAATAAGGAATTAGATATGTTTTTTTCTGAAAGCACTATGTGCTGCAAGGACAATTTTTCTTCTACAATAAAACAAAAACTGATAGAGCAGTAAATCTCAATGTGCTCTTCTTTCAGTAACATAATTTCACACAAGTCTAGCAAGACAACTTATGTATCTTTCCTTTCATTTATTTTCTCTTAAAATGGTTACTCAACCCTGTGAGTTGAAACTGGAAATTGATGTTCTGCATTGGGGATTAAGTAGCCCAATTAGCTCCAGAATTTAATCACTAAATATTCTGGCTTGGAATACAACTGGAATATACTCTCCACATTCTATTTACAATTTTGTGGGCAATGAAAAGAAGTAAGCTGGAGGAGAGTTTCTGCCCTCAGTCTATATCTGCTACCACTCTTTTTTTTTTAAACAGTTTCAGGCCCTTCATTCCCTGGAGTTTCTGAAATAAGTCATCCTTACCTCAGTAAGAGGGATGTTGTGTCAGAAATGGAAGTACAAAATAGAAGACATCAGAGAATAGAGTGTTTCTCCATTCATCAGGAGTTCTTCACTGAATAACTAGCAGATCTCTATGGTTCAGTGGTTGGATATGTGGATACACAACTACAGACTCAGCTCCAGGAAGAAAGACATTTTGCTTCTTGAAGTCCACCGAGAGTAAAGGTCCTTATCAAACCCTCTGCTTTCAGATATAGGTATAAACTACTCCCAACTTTCTGGTTTGAAAAGCCTTGTCAGCAGGGGTTTGTTAGTGACATTTCTGATACGCATCTGAAACAGTATCTGATACAGTTCCATAATTCTGTATTTAAGAGATTGGAAAGCTTACCATACAAACAAGACAGCACTCAGATATGCTGAGGGTCTGACACACTTAGGTTCCTTGCCCATTTCCAATCTATGCCTTTGTCAGATTTTTTGAGTCAGGAAGAACAAGCCCTTTCCTCTTCTTGCCTATCCCAATCTCTGGGATTTAAGAGAGGAGGGAAGAAGAGCAGCCCAACTACACAGTAATGTTTTACACATAACCCAGGGCCAGTCTGAGGACATAGTTTGCTGCTCTGAGGCCTTCCCGTCCATGTAACCTCCACACTGAGACCTGTCACCCACACATGCTGAAGCATTACTGCTGTGCACAGAGATAAATGAATGAGTGCTGCTGGACTCCTCTGCTGTGGGCTGACTCGGGCAACTACCTGAGCAGCAATGAGACCACACTTGCTCTTGAGAAAGACAATTCAGTGAAAGCAAAGTCAGTGGCAGGTTAAAACTGTTCCTTGATATAAATGTATGGGGTTTAAAATAGAAATATCTAGTCCATTAAGAGGATAAAAAGCAAATTACACAGGAATTTGTTAACTACATTGAGAATCTCACAGCGATGCCTGCCAAACCTGTGTAGTAAATCAAAATTTGCATTTAATAAAATCACTGTCACAAAGTTTCTCATTTGCTAAAGGTCACAGTGCTTCAGGAAAACTACTATTTTTTCTCAGTCAGCTGTGTTTATAATTACCAACTGCTGTATTTTCTCTTTCTTTCTTTTCTTTGGAGGCTCTGTTGCTTTGCTCTTATTCTACAATGACTAAATAAATCTGGAAAAAGGAATTGGCATTCAAGATACTGAAATTTCAAAATTCTACATTGTCTTAAATTGGGATGAAAATCTCGGAATATTTTGCAAACAAAATATGTAGAAATATTTTATTCTCATCATACACAGCATCCCATTTCAACAACCTCAGAGCTGGTAATCTGATAGCCTTATTCTGTTATTTAGCTGAAAAAACAGGATGGGGAAAAGAGTTAGGACTTTTCTGAAATTAATAATTTCAACTTTCTGACAGTAAGACTTAACAATAATTGTGCACTAAGAACTTGAAAGAAAATAACATTTAAAGACATTTTCAGTGTGTAATATCAGCATTTTTCAACAGGTCACCTTAGAAAATTTTCAGCTTAGCTTAATGCATGCATCACCAGTTCTATGTTTATTATTTTGTGGGGCTCTAACATTTGTTTACAGGCAGCAATACCTGCAGAACTTACCTTTGAATTTGGAGGACAAGATTGTACATCGTGGTAGGAAGTATTCACGAAAGTAGAAGAGAATAAGATAAGAAAAAAAAAAACCCATGCACATTTAAGTACAAGTCAACAGAAGCAGATTGTGGTGGAACTGCTTGTATGAGAATAATATCTGTGTTGCAGTACCTACAAAAAAATGCTAAACCCCCTGAATCAGCCATGGGGCTCCTGGTAGATAATGGAGAAGTCCATGAACCTCTTGTCCAGAATCTCCCTTGTTGTGTGATATACAGTGCCGTGAGCAGGCAGAGGGCTTGCTTTTTATAGAGTTTGGAATTATTTGAGACCTAAATGAAAAGTCAGTGGGGAAAAAAACTCCACTTAAAAACCTTTGCAACAGTAATGGTCACTACACATATTTGACATCTGTGTTTTGATTTTAGCTGCACAATAACAAAATTACTAAGCATCAAGAGTTTCAAAAGTTTACAATAATTGTTTCATGTTCTGTCAAACTCTGCCCAGAGTTCCTTCTTTCTTTTCAATTCCCTTCCCCTCTGTCATCATCCCAAGAGCATGATGACTGTCAGCTGCATAGCTTCTCTGCTCCAGACTGGAGATAGATATGGAAGGCACTCTCTTTACTCTTCCCCGTTGAATGATTCTTCCTCTCTCCTGCCAAGTAGGATCATAATAGCTATGATGAGGGACAGCTGAGATCTGTGTGTCTGCTGACTTCATAAAATCTCAGTAGCATCATTCTTCCCATCCCCTGCCTAAAAACTTCCCTTAGCACTAATATGATTGGTGGTACCAGGAACTTTTAAGTATTTATTTATATCCTCATTATGACTCAAATCATGTTGTCAATGCTACGTTTACAAATCTGTCACCAAGCTCCTCCAGTATCCCATATGGGAGTACTGAAGGAGAACTAGAAAAGTAGCTGAACCCAGAATCCAAGGTTATCTCTGCTAAACTACAAGGAATGATCCAAGCTTTCAGGGTAAGTTCCTTTGCATTTCCTGTGCTATAAGTTGCTGGGGTCAAGTTTCTTATTATTTATTATAACCGCACAAACAGAATGGGAATTTTTAAACTTTTTTTTTTTCCTTTTGTGCTGGAAGGTGAAATACTGCAGAGAGATGTATATATGAATCTAAGTACAAGAAATACTTTTAAATAACAGTAAGATCCTTCCACATGAAATGTATATAAGGAAACTTCAGGGATACTCATATTGTTTACAAATTTAATTCATAATTGTGTTTTTCTATATTTGTGCCATGCAAATCAACATGAACCAGAAAGTGCAAATAAAGTCTTGCCATCAGAAAAGTATAAACACTTTCAAGGAGCATATACATATTTTTATTTTTTTAATTAATTTCTTATAAGATGTCATGTTTACCATATTCCATACCATATCAATATATACTCTTACTCCTTTAAGAAAAATATATCCTACATTGCTCTTCATTCAGCCCCTCCTGAAGAGAAATATCACTTGATCACTGCAGTCCTGACCACAATTCCCGCATGTACTACTTTTTCAGAGGTGGGTAAGAACCCACACATTTATGGAAGTGCCCAGTTATTTGCTGTAGACCTTGTCATACAGCCATTAGCACAGGCACAACAGATGTGCTCCACACAAAAATGACAGAGCAAGAAGTTTAGAAGCTCGCTAGTAAGGGATAGGAGCAGGGAATGCATGCTCATTAGTTGGTCAGAATGCTGCTGTTGGAAGCATTTTCCCACTTTCTCAGTCAACTGTCTTGAAGGACTTGTTGACACACAAGCTATGTTTCCCTCCCACCAGTTTGCATCTGGGTGAGAGACCAAAGCTCACAGACTGATGTCTCAAGCAGCCACCAGACTGCTAAACATAGTTGTCCTCCTGAACACTGATTATATTCCATAAAAGCTTCCCTCAACTTCTCTGGAAGTCCCTGGTCTGCAAGACTTCTTATTCTTTCTGAATTAGGGTTTTCAAATTCTGACCTCTAATCTTTTCTACATAATAATGTAAGAGTTCTCATATGATTTCCATTTTAATAGGTTCAATTGATCTACATGCTGACTAGATTATAAATATTGTGCATACTTCCCTGTCATGAGTTTTTTCCACTTTAATCCTCATATAATTGTGTTTTGAAGTAAATAACAACTTTTGGAGTATCTGTGCACCATCCTGAACACAATGGTTCTTGCTTATGTGATAATGCAGCTATTAAAAAATAGGAAAAATGATAATAAAAAGTATTGTTAGCTAATTAACATTAGTTGTAGTTTTCCAAGTTTTAAGATTGTAACAAAACTTGACTGAGTACATGGAAGCAGTTTTAATTCCCCTTTCATAAAAAAAAATAAAATTATTAATTGTGATTGTCATGTGTGGATTTATCTTAGCTAGTTATTTTCAAGGACAGGGCAGCAATTGCTTGATTTTGTATAAGCTCTTTTTACAATAATGTCGATTGAATAAGTGGTTCCTAAGGTCAATTACTCCTCAATTTGATTGGGTCAGACCAGAGCCTGTAGTGATTTCTCCTGTATCCCCATATACAACCCTGCATTTAAAAACCCTAACTTTAACAGTATGACTCCAATGGACTTCCTCTGCAAACCTCATCAGGCAGAACAAGGAGATTCAAAATGCGTGAGGATAACCGGTGCCGACTTGGAGTTCACGTTTACTGTTCTGTGTCATTACTGTCAGTACCTCCGTGGCAGAGGTTTTGTTTCGCTTGTGCAGAGGGTTGTCCAGACAGAAAACAAAAGACACAGTTTCCTTCAGCTTGGAATGCTGCTAAGCTTAAAACTATTGTGAATTCTGGCCTCCAGAAACAGCTCTCAAGAGTCAAGATGAACAAAAGACCCTCAGCTGTACCATGAGGGTAGCTTGTGGAAGTCCCTTGTTGGGCAAAAGAGATGTACTTGGTAGAGTTGTCCTTAATTTGACAGTATTCTGCTATTTTTGAAGGTGCAAATCTAGAATAAAGACGGGCTTCCAAGGTGAGGCATGATGGTTGAGAAAGACAAAATTAGATAACTGTAAATGTGAGACTAGCACATTAAAACTATTTTCGGGAGTAGCATTTCAGTCACCTCGCAACACTATTAATATGCTTCTGCATGTGTAAAATAGAGCTGATAGAACACAGCTGCTTGACTAACTACTGATGGTCCGAGCACTTGGTTCTTAGTAGAGGAAATACAGAATTTACCTAATGAATGAGCAATCCCCACTCAAACATTGCTCCTGTTACCTTTGGCTTTTCAAGGTAATGATCATTATCCTTGTAGTTTCAGGGAGTGCCTTCTCTACCATCAGCATTTCAGGAATAATTAAAAGGATGGTTGAAGGCTTTCAGTGCATATTAGATCAACATTCTCAGATGGTGCATGAAATAAGTGATACAACACTAATTCAGAACACACCAATTGCAAAAGGAGGAACAGGTCAAACTGCTATACAATCATGTGTCAAACCTTTAACCCTGGTAACTAGATACATATCCCAAAATAAAAGTGTGTTCAAAACATGTTTTAAGACATGTTTGTTCATCCAGTGGTGAACAGATTAAAACTATTCACTCCTGACATCCTTCGGTACAGAGAACAACCTTTTCCCTTCCCTCTGAGTAACTAAGACGCTTTCCTATTTACAGAGTAGTCTGAAACAACTCCAGAACAAAAATGCTGTTCATGAAGTACTGGCACATATTCAGGTCAACAACTTGGACATGGTACGAAAAGAAAGCATGGTATCCATCCATACCCATAATGTGTGTTTCATGCAATAATTTTCAGTAGTTAGATGTGTGTTAAGGGATGTAGATGATTATTTTGCAAATTCCTGTGTATACAAAGGACCCTGACAAACAGATTTTCATTGACCCCAGAGTTTCAAGGGTTTATTTTATATTCTAGGGAACTTTTATTGTACCCTTTGACAGTATTAAACACATACTTATGCTGAATCATAAAGACATTTAATGAGCAATGCATTGGGCAAGATCCCATTGCCATAAACAGTTTACCAAGAGTCTGCAAAGATGTGTCACGAGATGATTCCTTACATACACTGGCACCAGCACCAATATCGTGATCAGTGGTAGGGCATCTTAACCTCGTATTTGGTTTATCCTCCAGCCTCAGCTCTTTTAACGAGAGGTGACACCTGAGCATTCATATTCCAGAAAGGTTACAAAACAATATGGTAACTGTTCATCATCCACTAAAAGTGTTTGGAATTAATTGACCTACTTTTTTTTTACTATGAAAGAAATCTTCAGTCAGGAACTATGTGGTACCAGGCCCATCAAAACTTTCAGTCTTTCCTCTGGCTTGTTGTGATCATATACTTCAAAGCTCTATCATTTGTCTTTCAGTTGAGCTTAAATGATGAAAACTTTTCCTCCTGGCTCTAAAACTGTATACTTCATTTGAAGCCACTTTTTTTTTTTTTCTGTGTAATAGATTGTCTAATCAAATTACTGATTGTATTTAATTTAGCCAACAGAACATAGTATCTTGGTCTCTGGTGGCAGACAATGATTTTTAATGAATTAGTTGATTTTCTGGCAGTTTATGAACTGTTTCTGGTGAATATATCAATTATCACCACTGTGTAACCAAATATGCCAATTACGTGACACAGTATTAGCTCACTGAGCAAATGCAAAGAAAAGTTTGTGACCAAAACTGCTGGGTCTCTGCTATTTCCATGATAAGGTAGGAACAACAGCTTTATAGAGTTAATCCAGAAATTCTATAGTTCCTTTTAATTATCTTTTCTTTCTCTCACGAAAGCTGTGTCTTGAATCCTCCTCCTCACCTAAAGTCACAAAGCTAGACTGTGATTGCTTCTAATTATTTTATAGCACAGAAAACCTTTTTGTAAACAACTATGAGCGATACACTCCTGTCACAAGAAGAGACCAAATTAGACAGAATAACATAAATAAAAAAAGTCTGTCAGCTGTGAGAGCTTTGTGACAGATTTATCTCCCACCCAAAACACCTTTCTCCTTGTCACAGATAGTGATAAAACATGCTTTCTGGAATTATTGCTCCCAAAAATCCATTCCGCTCACCAAAATCCAGAGTAGCCTCTACATGTTCTTTTGCCAAAGGGAACTGGTCATAAAATATGTTGGATTTTTAATACAAGACTACCAATCTCTTTTAATAAGGAGAGTTATAAGAGAAGAAACAGTTTACAATGACATTTTTTCTTTTCTTCAAAATGTAACAAACTTGAAAGGCTAAATGAAAGGGATTTGGGAACTCCAAAGGAACATTTGAAAGTACTCAGAGTTAGACTGAACATGGTGGTTGCTCCAAGGTGGCATATTGAGGATTTGGGGGCCATGAAAAAATAAAGGGGGGCTGAGAGTGTGTTCCCTTCTGGTTGCATATCACACCAACATCACTGAAAAGTTTTAGAAAACCCCTTCAGTAGTACAGTGTCCTCTAAAGCCAACCTGAAAGCCACATACAACACATACAGCTCTACAAGTTTCTAATATGTTCCTGTACAAAGTGCCCTCCTCTTTCGTCATGTAAGGAATGAGACCCCCAGTTTCACCCAGCATGAAGATTGATGCCACTGTAGTAGGAGAAAAGGACGTCAGTACATGGACTGCAAATGAATGCCACTTGACTTCTGAGCTTCAGAGAACTTCTCTGGTGGGTTTTGAGCTGACACAAACTTAGCAAGCTCATGAATGTCATTAAGATTCTGCCTAGCCTCAGTTCTACAGCAGCAGTGCTAGAAGCACCTGCCTCTCTGCACACACCACACCACAGATCAAGTGCCATGAAGCCAAACAAGATCTTTTAGTCCTGTTGTCTTCTGCTGTAGTGAAATCAGCTTCCTTTCATGCTTGTAAAGTGTCCTTGTGAACAAATTTATATGTAAATATATGTATATTTTATTATATTTATTATTCCTAGTGCAGAAGGCATTAAGGAAACTAAGCATTGTTAGTTGTAGGCAAGCAAAGCTGGACTGACGGTGTTTGTTTTCATCATAACAGTTGGTGTGTAATTATGGGAAAATGCAATGAGTTTTAGGGCTGTGTGAAGCTTACTCAAAGGCACAAACAGAAAAAAGGGTGTGTTTTCTGCTTGTGCTTCATCTGTCTGCCCTAAAAAAATAAACCTTGTGTGACAGGGATAAATGGAACACACGAGCCAATTAATATAATTGAAAAAATGTGAACCTTTATTTAAACACACCATGTAAATTTATACCCTTCATCCCACGTGAGTTCAGAACAAGGGCCCAGTAATAAGAGAGTACAAGCTGACCATAAGCTTTGCTCTGCAGTTATTGGTTAGCTGTTTTAGAGCAGGCTCCCTCAGCAGATTTCTCAAAACATGAAACAGAAGCTTGCTCTGTTCGTAGATAAACATGTCCTGTTGACTATAAAGCAGTCTCTATTCACATGAGAAAGTGTCTGAGATTTGCAGGTGTCTTACGTAAACAAGTCTTCTGTTTTGAGAGTCCAAGGCCTTTCTCTTGGTTGAATAGGATGGATTGTTCACAGTACAGATTTTTTACAAAATATGTCCATTATTAGAATTCCTCCAACAACCTTGTCTTCCCACCCCACCTTGACTGCTTATCATATGGGAGAACTGGAATGCCAGAAGGAGCTGGCTGGGGAAACATCTTTCAGAGGAGCTGGTGAGGTAGTATCATGGTTGGGTTGTTGGGAGCCCAGCAGAGCTCTGTTGTCCATGGTGTTGACTTGTGCCAAACACTGAGCTGTCAGTGCTTCCAGGGCTTCTCCCAGGACAGGCAGAGTTCTCTGCCTGCAAATGTTGCAGATTTTCTTTATTACTGAAGAATGCATGAGCATGTTTGGTTTTTTTTCCCTTGGTAGTGCACTGTGGTTTCCTTGCAACCTCAGACAGCAATGTTGGAGGAAAGACAGACAGCTGAGTAGCCCAAGTCCACTTTCTTTGTCAGAAAGTAAAGTAAAAAAAGATTTATTTAATGCAGTGTTGATCTTAGTGACCTTTACTGAGCTCCTGTCCTTTACCAAGACAGAGAATTAGTCTCCTTTCTATTCTTGATTTGAAGTGATAAGCTTGTTCCTTTGCCATGGGAATGGACAATGGATAAAAATCAATTCTCATTTAAGAAGATACAGCAGTTTGCCTTTGCCTTTTCCTGCTGGCAGTATTGATTCCCTGAGCTCTCAGAGACACTATCAATCCTGCTGCAGTCCAGCTTTATTTGAAAAGGAACTATGATGATGGGTACAGTTCCTGAGAAAAGTCTATTCTGTCTCCTCCTTGCTCTTCTGGGAGACAAACCAAGGCCATCTGTGGTGGTGTATAGAGATTCTCTGGAGGATCTTACAGTCTTGTGTCATGATTGTCATTGCAATGGAAATTTCAGTGCTTGTCACTGCAGGTCTCTTTTTTATCTGGACCACCAAAAGAAAAAGCAAATTTACTTTGAGGAAGAAACAGAAACAGAGCAGTTTTTTCCTGATGGTATTTTCAATGGTACTTTCCTGATGGTCTCCTTACTTTTAATTCCTTTGAGATAATCAGCATATTTGTAGCATTCCATCCAAACATTGCTCACATATCTGCCCTGTCTCATAACAGATTTTTATAATAAGAGATTTAATTGTCAGTTAACTCATAGTAATCAACCCATCATTAATCTCCATGGACACTACACTAATATAAATGACTGTTCAGGTTAGGGAGAAAATGGAAAGTCAGGTGCCTATGGCTTCAAACGTTCATGCTTTTATAGACCACTAGGGTGGACTGTTCTCATCCTTTTTTCACAAACAGGAAATCCAAGACCGAGGAGCTCTGGTGCAGCAGGTTAGTTACGATTTGGCGTTTACTGATTGTGGCAAGGTTGACTGGTGCAAAAGCTCCCTATCTCACACAACTATAAATATTTCTCTAAATGCTTGCTTTGCAATTTAGGTGATTTTCATCTGTCCCAATGTAGCTTGGAAGTGACAATAACTAGTTACCCCCATCACTCAAACAAAACTATGACTTGGTTTAATGACTTCCATAAAGGTCGTTGGGCACACTGTGATCAGTCTATTTCAAAAGTGTTGTCTTTTTGCTACACAACTTTACATTAATTAGCAGAACAGAAACCCTGTCCATAACCGGCGTTTTTATGTGCCCCATAACAAAAAAAGTTTCTTTTTTTTGACTTTACCTGGATATATGTATTTCCCACTCTGCTGTCCCAAGCTGTCTAGACTCTAGCACAAGAAATGTTATTTGTGCAGAATTTATTTATAGACACAGCTGTAAGAAATCACATATCGCATGCATCTCAACATTCACTTCCAGATTTCAAAACTCAAAACTATTCTGTTATGTTTCTTTTCAGTGAGATCTCCCTGCTCATTTTCCCTGGGCCTTACAGATAAAAACTCTGATATTCAATAAATATAGGACTGGTACCAAAAGCTCAATACGTGCTTGCTCAGTGCTAGCAATAACAAGCATTTTCTATCAATAATCACCTGTGAATGTTTCTCTGCTCTTCCTGCAGAGTTTTCTCCACACTTTCTAATTACTCATAGACTTTACTTGCAAATGCTCTTGTTCTGCACAAATGGATATATGCTAGGTTGTGGTGGTCGCTTTCACTTGCTTCTGTGTCAGAATGAGCTCAGTTACACTGTTTTGGGGACATTGGATCTGATTTTCTCTTTTTCCAGAGACCAAAAAAATCAAAAGGGCTGGTGACAGTACAAGGCATTTGTAAAACCGAGACAACTGCATCTTTGTTTCTTATTGAAGGTGGGTGTTAGGCTTCTGTAAAATAGCCATTAGTCCTTGTAGAATAAACACAGCTATACAAGGTTCACTAGGCACGTATTGGCAAATAGAGCCGGTATTTTACTGCAGCTGAAACACGTTAATTATTTAATGAGTTTTGAAGTGCATAAATGTGTTTCCTTCTCAATGAAAAATTGATGCTATAAGGCAACGAACAGTTTGTTTCTGCCCAGTCAATAAGCTTTTCAGACACATGAAAATAATGTTAATCCATAGGGGAGCATTAAGGATCATTTTTTCTCTTATTTGAAATTTTCTCTTTTTGAAATTTGCAAAAATATATTTGAAAACTGCTGAAATGCAGAAGTTAGCAGTGAGATTCAAGGAATGAGCTAAGAAACTTTGAGCACATTTTGGTGGATAGTTTTTTAAAGATTTCTATTTTTCATTTACATCTGTTGCATATGCAGAGTCATGCAGAAATAAGCTTAAAGGTTCTAGGAGCTAACAGTGATAAAGAAAGAATTCAGGGAGGCTTTACAATGAACAAATAAAGGAAGGTTTTCTGTCACTCAAAAATAAAACTTCCCTGCACTTTCTTCTCCTTTAAATTACTCAAAATATACACTCAAAGGTGTTTGGGTTTTAATTTTTTGGCATCAGGAAGTTTAAACTCCTCATTTGCCCATCAAGGTCTGTGCAGAGTATTGTGCTCTGGCTGTAGTGTTTTGAGAAGTGATTAATTGTTCATGTTCTTTACATTCAGGAGAGTGCTTTGGTGCAGGCTTGGGGCAGGTGACACGTGCGGAGGAAAATCCTACACATCAGAATGCACCCCAGCACATGCAAACTTGAAGGGAGAGCTGTAGTGCTCATAAGTCCTCTGGCAAGGAGGGTTGCACATGAAATCCCACTATATCATCGTTTTGCTCTTATGCTTCCTCAGGTGTCTGCTTTTAGCAACAGTTGCACACAACATGCTGTGGCAGGTAGAGATGACCCTGTGTGGCCCATTACCATGTCCCAAGACCTTGCCGGAAAGAAGTCTATACATTCAAAAGCAGATGCAAACCAACGTACTGGTACAAATCACAGCTGGATTACAAAAATGTTAAGAACTTCAAGCAGTAAATGGTTAGGTTAGAATCCTCAGCCAACATTAAGCCAAGATCAAGTTTAGCAAAATACCCTGAAGCTATTCCCTGAAAATGATTCACATACCTATGCCCCTTCCTCTCCAGGCAACATAATGAACACATATTTTAAGATGAATTTTGATGTGCACTCACCCTGAGATTTTGTTGAGCAGCCCTGATTCAATACTGAAATTCTGTTCAACTTTCCACCCATACTAAAAAGAATTAACCAGTTCTCATTTAATTTTGTAATTGAGTTTTATTAACATAGAACTATTACTAGCAAAAGCTGTGAAGTGAAAATGAAAATACAAATATAGCTGGTTTATTTGTTAAAAGCTAATATTTTTTATCCTGCCATTTTTAAAATGTATTCTTTAGTAAGTAGATAACACAGCTGATTTGTCTAACCAGTCAAGTTATTTTGAGAGCTTTGTGGAAGGGTTTCCAGTTTTAAAAGATGATGTGTGTATGTATACCTATATCTAGATATAGATATAAAACTCAGTGCTAAGCATAACAGATGAAGGATTCCAGCATCACGTACAGCTAGAAGAGAAGGGAACTGGGGAAAGCCTGTGCAGAGCTGACATACTGCCATGTGAACCAGCAGGATGAAAAGAGAGGCATCTGGTCTTCATCACTATGGATGCACAAAATACAGAAAAGGGAGTACATACTAGTTTACTTCCTCTGTACTCCTACACTACAATTTTACAATTGGCCAGTGAGATATAGTATACAGGTCCAGTACAAATGCTACTCTGCGTGACATTTTGAGATCTGTAGGAGATGTAGACCTCACATTGGTAGTGCTGTCTCCACGTAAGCTAAACTTACAGTTTATAAATCAATCATGAGTTCTCTCCATGAAGAGAAAATAAATCAGTCAGTTGGGTTCCTATTTACTCTTAGAGGTCCTAACCACAGGGATGGCAAAACCCCACCCTCTTCCCACTCTTAGCCAGCTGCCCTAGAAACATTGTCAACTGGAGATGAACTGGGACAAACTTTGGAAAAACATATATACTTTATTCAAGACAAGTGTAATTGTAAAAATTTCCAGTTTCTCAAAACATTATCTTACAATTTAATTATGTCAGGAGAGAACAGTCATAAACAGCAAAATAGATCTAAGCCTTTCCTTGTCAAATAAAAATCCTTACGGAAACTGAAACACCATCAGAGGATGTGGCATCTTTAATTATTATATAAGCTTACTTTTAAAGGCAACAGTGTTGTAATTTTGCTTTCAATAGAGTAATACTTATGCTCTGGTGGAAAAAATGTACTGCTTTGTTTTGTAGTAAATTCATTTTGGGCAAAGATAGATTTGATAAGTATAAAATATATTATTTTAATTGAATTTAACTGACCTGATGAAAGAAAACTTTCCTCTTCCTCATCTGTCCAATGCTCAAAGGTCCAGAAATGAAATTCCTCTTCTAAAAGCAGTAATTCTAAAATAAAGCAATAAAGTATAAACATTGGCCTTCACACTTTATTCTACTTTGTAAGGATTGCTTTCTAGATGTGTAGTAATTAGTTCTGACTTGAATGTCATTGAAAAGTGTGAAATGTTTAATGAGTTTTGAGGAGTTTAACTACCATGTCTTTAAAAAACCTCAAGTCCCCAAACACATTTAGGATGCTGATGACAAATGCCATCACTTCATCTTCTTCATCACTTCATGTTCTCAGTCTTATTACTGAGCATGACGTCATAGGGTGTGGAATTATCCCTCTGGTCAGTCAGGGTCCATTGTCCCAGCTGTTTTGCCTCCCAACTCCTTGTTCACCTGCATCCTGCTCGCTGGTGGGGCAGTGGAGTAGCAGTAAAGGCACTGGTGCCATGTAACCACTGCAAAACAAGAAACAAGAGTGTTAGTTTAATGGTGTGGTTTGATTACAGCCAGCAATGCTGTATCACTGCTCTCCTGTACTTTCCTATCTTTCTGCATTTTATTACCTTGACTGTGAACTCCAGAAGCTTGATTTTTTGTCTTTCCCCGCCCCCCCTCCCCCCCCCCATTTGTTCTATTTTAGTTCTTGAGAAGAACCCCTATATGTTTCTTGATATTATTGCAACTGATGAAGATTAATTACGGTGACCTGTGAAAGCGACTTCTCCTTTCCCTTAATAGTTCTGTTTTATTAAGTGATGAAAAGAAAGAAAGCCTATAGTTACACTTCAGGTTTGTTCTCTGTTTATTTTCTTTTTTTTTTTTTTTTTTTTTTTTTTTTTTTTTTAATAAAAGTGTTATTTTTTGGGAAAGGTTTTGGATAACCATGGGTAAAATAAAAGCCAGAAAAATGTCTCACATGAAAGTTCCTGTGACCTTATTGCCAGAATTTAAGTATCTGGGTTATCTGTTTCATATTAAAATAATTCTGGGTACACTTAACTCTGCAAAACAAATTAAAAGCAATTTTTAAGCCACCGGTGGTGAGTATAGGTGAAGTTATCCCAAACCAAGAGAGGCACTGCGTGCACTATTATTCCAGTTCTTCACCTGTTGTCTGTTCATCTGAGTCAGTGCCTCATCAGGTCAAATTCACTTCCACAATGGAAACAGAAGCTACTATTGGCAATTTGTTCTTTGCCATTCCAGCCTTGTGACTCATCAAAGTGGTTACCAGTGGACTTTGTCAGACAGAGTGGTAAGGGGTAACCAGTGGCAAGTTTCCTGAAAATAAGAGGAACTTTTAATTACCTTTAAAGAAAATAAGGCTGAACTATAAACACCACATGTGTGTATTTTTCATTTTCAGCACAGCAATTCTGCTGGAGATTACAGGGAAGCTAGGTACAGTGACAGTGATGTTGCTCCTATGCTTTTTTTCCAAAAATATCTGGGTGTATTACACAAGGAAGAAAATTTATGCTAAGAAAAATGTTCCAACAAATCCAAATTCTCCACAAAGGATATCAGATTTTCAACAAACTTCTCAATTTTCCTTCAGGAAAAGCAAATCGAAAAAAAAAAAAAAAGTCATTTCGTGTCAACTCAACCCAAATAAAAGTTACTTCTGTACATCACATGGCTAATTCATGATGTGATTAACTTCACTCTGTTTTAACACACAACCTCCTGGAAACAGTTCAACCAGGACCACTAAATTGTTGTAACAAATGCGAGACTCAAAGTTGAGCTATGAGACGATTTGAGACTAGACCCCCTTCAGTGAAACCACCTTACCATCCACTGACAAATGGAAAATAAGGCATTGCTTTGAGAAATCAAAGGCTGTCAGATCTTGTGCTGCTCCATAGCAAGGCGTAATAGTACTTGATGTACTATTCTGAATATGTGAATTGAGAGAAAACTAATTTAAACAATTGCACAAAGAGGTGTGGGCCAAGAAGATCAGTACTGTGCCTCTGGGCAGTGAGCAGCCACCTTGTTTTCAGCACCATGTTTCACGTGGCCTCATTTCTATGACAAAGAACGTCCCTCTTGAACCTGTCTGCTTTGACTGATGACTCTCCAGTTTGAAACTAGTGACCTACCCACTGCTCTGACAGTGCATGGAGGTGACATGTGGGAGTCACCACTGTGAAGTCAGTGCTAGACTTTGGCATCAGTGTTTCTCAGTGTAAGCAAAAACAGGACTGACAGGTAGGAGTTATGGCTACAACTGCATCCCACATCACCGACACAAGGTTTAGTGCCATTCAGCAGCTCTGTGACACCAGGGCCACACTGACTGCTTGCTCATGTGAGGCTGTGCTAAAGTAAACCTTTTAAATCACAACCAGGACAACTGAATCAGAGATATCCCTGTTCCTAGATATGTATCCCTGCAAATGAGCCTGTCTCTCCACTGTCAGCAGCGCTCATCAACCCTGGAAAATTATCAGATTGGTGATAAACTTTTTAGACAGCTGTCCTGAGCAGGGCTGTTATGTTAGACCACTGGTAACAAGGTAACTCTTGAAACAAGAAGTACAATGAACTTGAAACAGTATAGCTCCCACAAAGTTTTCTACAGCTCTTCTGCAACTTAGCTACACTTGCCTTGGTTTTATGTAGTGGTTACTCAGTTACTTTTTGAAGGGCAGAGGACACAGAGTTGCACCAATTGCTATTTATTCTTCTGTGTGTTTAGGAGCACTTTTTTCTTCAGGGTGCTGCCGTGTCTCTCAGGATAGGGGAAGGAAAAATCTTTCAACAAGGATAACTTTCAGGCAGCTTTAGTTCTGAATGTGCTCCAGTCGTGGCAGCATTTCACCACGCTGCTTTGGAATTTCCATCATATTAATCCACATGAAAGGTGAGAACATGAATACGCCTAATGCTTTCCTGACTGCTTTGCAATAGCACCTAAAGATCCAAGAATTTCCTGGCTGCAAGATAAGAGGAGATAATGTCTCCTTTTTAGCACTATTTCACTGGAAATACAGATTGGAAAAGACCTCCTGATTTGCTTTTGTGACTTCCCGAATCCCACAGAGAGATTGTATTTAAAAAAAAATGCTTTAAAAGCTTTTTTCTCCCACAACTGCTACTTCTGAAGGATGGTGAACAGCTAGAAATAATGCAGGATCTTTGTGATATGGGTTGCATGACTGTCTGACAGAAGAATTTTCTCAAAGAAAGACTCAGTTAAACAGCTGAAATCCCCAGCTCTTACACTAAAGTCAAAGGGTAGCCAATTTAATTAGCCACAGCCTTGAGGTGCATAATTTTTAACTGTGTAAATATCCTGAATGTAAAAGAGATTGGAACATACATGTCCAATCAGGAAAGCAGCTCTGTAAATCTGATTGTTTTCCTTGCTTTTTAACTGATGGCAAGGGAAAAAATCCCAACAAAACAACAACCAAAAAACCCCCCCCAACTCCCCCCCAAAACCCAAGAAACTGAAGACAATGTGTTTGGTTAGTATAGTGGAAAAATATGCCAAAGAAGTAGTTAGAAAACACTTCCCTGAATCTTTGAATTTTTTTCTGGCTTCACATGCAAATACTTCCTCCCTTCAACTCAATTCTGTCATGCAACATTGTGTCAGTGACAACAGTTAGTCACAGAAATGAAGAGCAGCAAGGACTTCAAGAGGTCACATAGACTGTCCTCTTGAATCTACTACGGAATTAACTGTGTCTGGATTCACTGACATGTTTCTTAAAACCCATTTTAGAGCGTCCTGTCACCAGATACTCCACCACAACTCTGCCTATCAGCCACCATGATCAGGATGAAGATTTTCCAAATATCTAGTGTCACTTTATGTGCTCTAAATTAAGTTCATTGGTATTTATTTTGACTTTGAAAAGCAGAACTGATTAAGAAGTCACATTTTCACTCTGCAAGGGATTTCAGCCTCCAAATGCTATTGTTAGCCCAACCTAGAGAAAGAAGCCAAAATGACTTTTTTTTCCTCAAAGTTAAAATGTTTAACCTTGGATTAGGATGACAAAAATGTTTTCAAGAATGTCAGACTCTTTGTCTAATTATTCTTTCATAATCATCTGCATAAAATCATTCAAAGAAAATGTTTTAGCATTAGCAGTCTGGTACAGGAAATCTGAAATTATGTGCTTGTCTTTCCTGCTGAATTTGCTACTGAAACTTTCACATGTATGTGGCTTGATTGTTTTTCAAATAAAATGCATTCTCCATTGGAAGATTTCCTAAGTCTTTGATAGATTGCAGCCAACAATAACAGGAGAGGTTTTTTTTTTCTTTTTCTTTTTGTAGGGACAGTGACTATGGCTAAATATTTATTTTTTTTTTTTAAAAAAAAAAAAAAAAAGGAAAGCTCTCCTCTTATTTGCAAAGAAAACTTACATTAAAATATTACATGAAAACCGACTAATATTCTATGAAATTCTATCCAAGTTATTTTACTAATATCACCAATCTCCAAAACCTTAGTTTCAGAATAAGTCTAGACATATGGGTATGAAAAAGCTAGAGCTGAGATAGGGGATTTGCACCAGAGACCTGTAACACCATTGAAGTCATGGATGTTTCATTCTTTGCTGAGCAGCTTGAATTAAACATTGATAGGGAGTGGAGGGGAAAGAGGGGGAACAACAGATCTACTTTCTTCCCTTTGAATTCTGAGCTGAAAACTCCTTGCACCTTATGAGTATGCCTATCATTGCACATAGTGCATCATTACTGGTGAGAGATAGGGCATAGCCCTAGGAATGTGTGTAGAGATCAGGAGAAACCTCTGGAAATTAAACTTATGGAAAAGTCAAAATGCTTTCTAGTTCAGTGCAGTGAATTGACAGAAACAGCTTGTATTGTATGAAACAAAAAACCCACCTGTGTTTAGGCTGTGTTTTCAATGATAAAGCTAAGATTTATGCTCAGCATGATTTAACAGGCTCTGATCTTACAAACTTCAACCTTGGAGTGGACTCCTGCACTCCCAATCAACCCACATTACTTAGTCAAGATTGCTGCTCCTCTTTTACCAAATAGGACACTTAAACTGGAGGCAGACAGAAATAAAGCCCTATTGCTCTGCTGCTCTTTGCTGAACCTGCATTTCCCACTCCTGCCTGATCTAAAACTGATTTATTGCCACTAGAGCTGACAACAACCTATTTGTCACTGAAATAACATCAGCATAACAAGAGACAAATAGAGCAACAGATGTTTATCCCAGACCAGGATCTCAAACATCTAAGGAGACTAAAGGGCTTCTTCTGTTCAAATGATGAGTTGGCACAAAGCCCCTAGGCAAAGTACAAATGCCAGCCTGACAGCTCTGAAGTTCAGAAACACACACCAGTGCTTACTGCCCCTGCTAAATCAAGCCCTCTCTACATCTCACCCAAATTTCCACAGACTTCTGGTGAAATCTTCTTCTGTAAAGGCTATATTGCACCACAACACAACACTGTTGGACCAAGTGAGACACAATACTACTGTTTCATATTTTGTCAACAAAGCCCCAAATTATCTCTTCTCCTAAAGCTCAGGAAGATTTTTTTTTTTCGGCTACATCACACACTCTGTGAGCTGTCATATATTACATCTTAGTACACCTTCTTCTTCAAACTGCTTTTGGGAGTATTGCAATGCCAGCAAAATATGTGTTATTTGTTATTTGTGTTATTTGTTACTGTTACCAACCTTCCTTGCAAATCTGCTCTCTAATTAGAAGGGCTGTGATAGTAGAAATGAACACACAATGCTTTAGCACAGTAGATAACTGATTAATGCATAGGAGGTGTCAATACTCTTCCCAACTAATAAAACAGCTGTCATCCAAGTTTCAAGAGATTAGAGTTACAGGGAAAAAGAGGCACCAGCCAGGGCTTTGAAACCTGCTGTCATTCAGCAATAAGAGCTTGTACCTTACCTCTGTTAGTGATGACACTTGTTTCTGCTGGGACTCGCCATTTAACATTAGTAGAAAGAGGAAATAGCCCAACTTACAGGCAGACAAAATATTTCAGGGGAGCCTTTAGAACAGCGGAGAAGCAACTAAGCGTCTCGCTGCACTGATTTCTAGTGGCAGAGTCCCAAAAGTGTCTTTAAAATGGTCTGATTTGACTGGCTTTAATCCATGATTCTTGTTATCTTAGGCTGAGTGATGATTTTATTCAAATAGCCAGAATACAGTTGCTTAAAATAAGATTTCTTTTATCTTTTTTTTTTTTTTTTTTTTTTTCATTTGTCAGGTTTCCTTTTCTATATTATGGTTCAAATAGTGTGTGAACATTTAAGATACACTAATTTCATTTGTACAGTCATTTTTCACATGTGTAGAGGGGTTCATTTCTCCTTGGAGGGAAGCACTAAATTTTGTGTGAAATGAAATACTAGCTGTTGTTCTGGCCTTGTGTTCCTTTCCTGCACTATATTCATTGTGATGGGTAGGGACATACAAAATGTCCTCCAAAGACAGACAATTTTATCCCCTACTTAGAATTCCTGTTAATTTAAATGACTGGGAATTTATGTTGCTTGCAAAAAATCTATTTTCCAAGTTGATATGTTCTTTATATTAAATCCACGACAAAAGGGCAGGAAAATGATAAAATCTCTCTCTTCATGCTGATTGTATTTTTTGCCCTTAATTTTAATTATACACTAATGTGGGATGTTATTTTTCATTTGATCTGCCTGAATTCTGTCAGCTCAGACATTTTATCAGAATAGACAACATCTGATGTTTTCTCAATGACTAGGACCTTTAAGTCCCATCATTATGTGACATTTCGCTTAAGAGAAATCAGTTTCTAACCTATTGTCTCAGAAGTTACATTTTAACTGGAGAATGGGTATGTAGGTTAAAAAATTGGCCTTGTCATTCAAAAAATCAGAAATATCGTCAAACTCAATTCTAAATGTATTTGCACATATATTTGTGAATAAAAATGTATATACACACACATACACATGTATACACATATATATAAGTCAATCTTGAGATTTTAAAAAATGTTTCTAACAGGCAAAACCACAGGTATACACACATCTTCGTTAGTTTTTAAGGTAACAGAAAGTGTGTGTTTCCAAACTGAAATATGAAGGACCAATACTTTACAAAAGAGAGAAAAAAACATTTAGGAAAACCTGAAATGCAAATGGATCATAATGAGTTATTCTTGGACTTCATTACTATAAACCTCCTTAAAACTAGGGAATGGATTTTGTTAATGTATAATGATGTCTGACTGCTGAAATGTCACTGACTTAAAAGTTTGTGTTGGAAGACATTCAGGAGTTTGGGAAAAATAACTCCTGAAAAGCCTCAGTGGTTGGACAATTCACATTCGTTTTCCCAAATAGAGTGTCTATGTTCTCAAGACACCACATCAGAAGCTGAATTGAAAGCAAAATTGCTTATGTGAGGTATTAATATCCCTTGGTTATATCAGGGTAATTGTTTGAGGTATTCCCCCATACACACACAAAAAAATTAATTGTATCTAGCCTACAAATTCTGTTTTAAAGAGTTTAACAGCTGTTTTTCTCAGAACCTGAAACTGCTTAACTTATTGGTCCTCTGGCTTAACAGCTAAAGTGTCTTCCACAGATTTACTTTAATTTACTCTAATATCGCTGACAAATGTTTACTTACTGTAGACTCTAGGTGCTGTTCCCTTGTCTTCTCTGTGTAAGTAATTTTCCATAAAATTCAGTCTGTGAAAGTCCAGGGAAAAAACAGCTTTAATCTTAATGATTTTTTTTAAAATTTCTTGTACTGACAATAATGAAAAAGAAAAATGTTCTGCAACCTCTACTTCACTCTTCTCCCTCCACCTTCTGTAATTTGATGTATTTTCTCCTTGCATCTTTTATATGGCCATAAAGTTAATTACAATATACACCTTATTCACATCCTTAGTCATGAAGCTATTTTGCATAGGATTTAATGACTGTGGGATATATTATTTCATTTAAAAGTGCTCTGTATGCTACCAGTGGTCTCTGATTATCATAACAGCAAAGGACTTCTGCTACTACTGTGGAAGAAACAAACAGGCTTATGTCTTCTGTTATCTTATGTCCAATTAGACCTACCAAGCTAAAAAAACACTCTGAGCCAAGCTTCTCACAGCTGTGTGTTGTGTCCATTTTTCCTGAATTGTAGCACTATACAGTGATCTATTTACCTCTTCCAACATACTCCATTAATGTGGCCTTAGGTCACCCTTCAGTTCTCACCCTCCTAATTTCTACTTATCAAGTCTTCCCAGCCATTGGCAGAAGCACATTGTCAGAGTGAAGGAGGCATGGAAAAGAGACACCCAGCAGTACCCAATGACATGCACATGTTTGAGATGGCTCCACTGGACTTTGAGACAACCAAAGAAGGAAGTAAAGTTAGTGCTTCTGCCAGCTACTACTGGTTTATTGCCATCTGCTTTGCTTGCCTAAACACCACAGTAAGTAACATATAGCTTAGGCACACTGAGAAATTTTGATAGTATGAGTAGGAAGGAAATGGGAGCACTCTATATTCCAGCTGCTAGATCTTATGGCAAATCAGACATCTGCTTTCAGTTCACTTGCAGTCTGATGAAATGTGTACCTTTCATTTCCAGCATGATGCAATGTGCACCACTGTGCTATTTGATGGACAGTCCTGGCTACCCAGATAAGACCTTTTGGATCATCAATATTTAATCCTGAGGCTGACTGTTTCCCACAGGCCATTGTGTTGATTGCCAAGACATACATTGCTTTCAACAGAGAACGTCCCCAGGTCTGTGGTTAGTTGCACAGGCAGAAATGTCCACTACCCTTCCCTCCCGCCATGGAGTCTGTAATTGCAGATCAGGCATTAAAAATGGCAGTATAAAGAGAGTTCTGGACTTTCTTCTCCTAGCCCTGTCTGATTTGCTGCCCTGATAGATCCCATCCTTCCTTATACTCCTGAAAACCTTCAGCCATTTAGAGGTCCTCAAGGGGCATAGTTTCCTCTTCCTCCCTTTACAGTCTGACTTTTCTAACATTTTGGTTATTTTGTCAGTGCAAGCTGAACTCATTTCCCCTTCCTTTCTGTGCAGTATTACAATACCCTGCTTTCTCCACTGTCCTCATCCTTCTGTTGCAAGCCTTCCTGACTCAGTATCCATCTTTTAATATGACATACACAGGAAGTTTTGCATATTGGGAACATGGAGAACCTCATTCTGCTTTTGTGCCACTGGGATATATTTGCTCTCTGCATGTAATTAAATCTACTAAGTATCTGCTGACATTCAAATTCATAGAACCATGGAGACCTTTTAAGCAGAACCTTGGCAATATTTCAACTGACTTTTTTTTTGCAGAGAGGGAAGGGGGAGGGCAGTGAAGGGAGAGGGGTGGGGAGAGAAGAGGATTGTTTTAATTTTCTCCATTGAGTTATAGCCTACATTTCCAGTAAGTGTCTACTCCCAAGCCAAAATAGTAAAATCTGATAGTCGTGGATCTTTATTAAGGGGGTCTGCAGCTGGTGTTTTCTTACTCTCTTACATACTTAAATTTGACATGTCTAGAGGCAAGAGAATTTTGGGGAAGATTCTAGACTGTTGTGAAATCAGATAAACTCCCAAAATTCCTGACTCTGGTCACAGAGATACTGAAGGTGGTAATCAAGGATAATCTTAAATTGTGCCAGGGGAGGTTTAGGTTAGACATTAGAAAAAAATTCTTTACAGAGAGAGTGATGAGACATTGGAATGAGTTGCCCAGGAAGGTGACGGAGTCATGGTCACTGGAGGTATTTAAGAAGAGACTGGATGTGGTACTTAGTGTCATGGTCTAGCTGACAAGGTGGTGTTGAGCCATAGACTGGACCTGATGATCTCAGAGGTCTTTTCCAACCCCATTGATTCTGTGATTCTGTGATACTGTGATATTAAGACGAGCAGCAGCTACTGCTTCCCTGTTTAAGAAGAGCATGGGTTGTTCCTTTCATAGTGGGTGCCAAAACTGCCAAGCAAGGGCCTGAACCTATGTTCTACCCTGGCCATGTTATTATGTGCAAGTGCTATCACTGGATTTGGAAGTGAAAGAAAACTCCTCCCCACAGTGGTTCCTGGATGCAGGCGACACAGCCCTCCGCTCTAATGGCTTAATTTTTCTGCATTTTCTGCAGACACTTTGAACCCAGAGTATCAATGCTCAGGTCTAACAAGTGAGATTACATCTTCTCCTAGGCCCATACCTGACCTTCAGCAGAGATAGTTCCTCCCCCTGCTCTGCCAGCACAGAACACAGAGATTGCAGAGAGGGGCAATGTCCTGCTGTTGTACTTCTTGCTGTTTCTTTTCCACCAGCACTGCTGAATCTCTGTAGATAAGAATCAGGCCTTTTGCTTTTAACTTTTTTAATAAAGAAGACAGATTAGATCTTTTAGGGGAAGGAGCTGCCTGGGACCTGTTTGATCTTCTGTCTGCATTCACAGTTTGTTCTGTTTTTCCAAGCAGTCAAGGAACCGTTTCTGTATTTTTTAATAAGGTTGGGAAGAATCCTTGTGGGTGTCTCTTACAGTCATCTGATATTTTACGGCCACCTTTTTAGAGATGAACAGGACTGTTGAGGGCACAGATTATTTTCTTACAAAATCACAATAAAGGGAGGTCCTAGATAAAGAGATTTTCATGCATGAGGAATTGTAAATTCATTGAATGCACTTTTATAGGAAGATGAAAGGATTGATTGCCACAAAATATTTCCATGGTTGTTACGTGGAACTGTATTTACAAAACAGATGCAGTTGTGTCTACAACAGTTATTATGAATTCTATCTGGGGCTTTTATAGACAACTGGAACCAAATTTGAATTCCTAATAGTACCATGACAAAGACAGATATTGATTTTTCTCAAAAAATACCTATACGAAAAAATCTATGTCTTGAAAGCAGATCAGCCCTGGCCTCTGGATGGCTTCAGGCATGCTGAAGTTTGAGGTATTCCAAATCTACAGCTGAATTGAATAATGGAACTGCATCACTAGTTCTTCTCTCACTGTTAGGAATTTGATACAAGCAGAAGGTATGCTGTCATGATTGTCATCTGACAGAGGACATGTCACAGACAGAGAAGAATTAACCCATCAATATAATACCCTGAAATGTCACTGCAAGTTTCTTTTCTATCACAGTTTCTCTCTTTTTTGGCAAAGATATAAACCCAAAAAGCATGGATTGGGACAAGTAAAAAATAGAACTGGGGTAGGTAGTGAAGGAGATAGGTAATAAAAGTAAATATCACACTTCCTACATTCATTTAAAATTTCTGCAGGGTTTTAAGAAGTTTAAGCATTAAGTCCAAAAATTTAAAATTTACAGACCATTTATTTCTTTTCCTGTTTAGGGCATGATTTAAGTCACTAACTTGAATGGTTTCTCAGAGATATAGATCATACAGATCAGGACCTCACTAATAATTAAAACCAGACAGGAATGCAGAATTTACTGTTCTCTGGATTTCTCTGCTTAACACAGAGGCAGTTTAGACAACCATTTTAGGCCTTGCTCATATGTTACAGAAGACTAAAATTGACTGTGGTAAGTGCCACCATTACCTTGCAACCCAAGTGTTGGTTGGGTTGAAGAACTTGAATAAGGAGAAGGTTAACTGTTCTCTGTCCCTGGGGTGTGACGTGTGCATTGCCTTTTGGATTTCTTTGAGGGAATCATGAAATGGCTTGAGTTGGAAGGAACCTTAAAGATCATCTCATTCCAACCCCTTGTAATGGGCAGGGACACCTTCCACTAGATCAGGTTGTTCAGAGCTCCATCCAACCTAGTCTTGAGCACTTCCAGGCATGTGGCAACCACAAGTTCTCTGGGCAACCTGTTCTAGTGTCTTACCACCCTCATAGTAAAAAATTTCTTCCTAACATCTCAGCTAAACCTGCCCTCTGTCAGTTTGAAGACATTGTCCTGTCATTACGTGCTCTTGTAAATAGTCTTTCTTCGTCTTTCTTCTAGACTCCCTTCAGATACTGGAAGGCTGCAATAAGGTCACTGTAAAGCCTTCACTTTTCCAAGCTGAACAATCCCAAGTCTCTTGGCCTTTCCACATAGAAGTGTTGCTCTATCCCTGTAAGCAACTTGGTGTCCCTTTCCTGGGCTCGCTCCAGCAAGTCAATGTCCTTCCTGTGCTGAGGATCCCAGACCTGGATGCAGCACTCCATGTGGAGTCTCACCAGGGAGGAGTAGAAGGGCAAAATCACCTTCCTCAGTCTGCTGGCCACATTGCTTTGAATGCAGTCCAGGATATCACTGTTTTTCTGGGCTGCAAGTGCCCACTGCCAGGTCACGTCCAGCCTTTCCTCCACCAGTAACCACAAATTCGCTTGTCAGGGCTGCTCTCAAGCTGTTCATAGCCCAGCCTGGATTGATACTAGGGGTTGCCCTGACCCATGTGCACCACCTTGCATGTGGTGTTATTAAACCTCATGATATTTCCATGGGCCCAATTCTTGAGATATTTCAGGTCCCTCTGGATGGCATCCCATCCTTCAGGTGTGTCAACAGCACAGCTCAGCTTGGTGTCATTTGCAGATTTCCTGAGGGCCCACTTGATTCCTTTGTCTACGTCATTAATGAAGAATTTAAATAACACTGCTTACAGTACAGACCCCTGAGGGACCACCTGTCACTGATGTCCATCAGGACTCTGAGCCATTGGCCACTACCCTCTGGATGGCACCATCCAACTGCTTCCTTATCCATCTAAAAGCTCACCCATCAAATCCATCTCTCTCTGATTCAGAGAGAAGGATGTTGTGGAGGACCGTGTCACAGGCTTTACAGAAGTCCAGATCAATGACATCTATAATCCTTCCCTTGTCCACTGATGGAGTCACTCCATCATAGAAGGCCATCATAGGTTGGTCAGGCAGGACTTACCCTTGGCAAAACTGTGATGACCTCTCTGTTCTCCATGTGTCTTAGCACAGCTCCTAGGAGAACACATGACCTTCCCAGGCACAGAGGTGAGGCTGTCAAGCCAGTGGATCCAGGGGTCCTACTTTATTCTCTTTTAAAGGGCGAGTACAGTGTTTCTCTTTGTCCAGTCACCTGGGAATTCACCTGACTGCCATAACTTTTAAATATCCCAGACAGAGGCTTGGCAAAACAATATTAAACTTATGCAAATCAACAAAGATGGTTCCTTATGA
>JAWWES010000133.1:16731210-16752062 GCA_035583135.1 Lophotriccus pileatus
GGCTCGAAGGCCTTATCTGCATATGCGGGTAAGGACCTTCCCCGGCTCTTCGTTCGCGAAGACGGGCCATTATAATACTCGGAAAAAAATCCCAAACAAACAAAAATCTGTGTTATCTTTTTATTTCCAAACCTCAATAACATTTTTTTTTCAAGCCCATAAAAAAATTTCACTCACTGAAAAAATATTTACATAATTTTCTGGTTTTGGATATTGATTGTCATTCTGAAAGAAGCTGAGATAATGACAAACTCAACAGCTCTAAAATTCATGCACCACAGATGCTATAAACCATTCCAATTTCTAAGTAATATTTTGTATGGTATATGAATGTGAATTGTGTTATTTTCACTCACATGGAATAATAATTCTCTGAGCTAAAAATCAGTAGTATTTTTCCTTGAAGAATATAGACAGATTATTATTTTACTAATTTATATGGTATTATTAAAGGGCATAATAAATTATGGCCCTCTTCACCTCCCAGTTTCCAAATAGTAAAAAGCTCTGCTAGAAGAGATTATTGTTTCTTAATTCCACCTCCCCTGTTTTTTAAATTTTGTATGTGATGAGAATGTTTTTCCTCTCACTTGAAAAATACTGCCACACACTTACTTATTGAGAAGAAAACCCACCTAAGATATGCATCTATTATAGGGGTAAACTTGTTTCACTTCATTAATGATTACCAATTTAAGACTGAAGTAAATGTCTCAGGTCAACTTACAAATCTGAAACTTATTTCTGTAATTAGTCTGAAAAGCAGATTGCCATTTTTTTATCATGTAGAAAAGGTATTCACTCTTCAATTTCCACAACACAGGCACCAGCACAGTTTTGCATTCTTATAGAAGGGAGAATATGGGCTGTCAGGTCTATGTTAAGTCAATTTAAGTGTGAGGCATGGTTTAGGTCACTGTAACATATGGGTAAACAAGCCCAGTGCTTTTAGCAGCTGGTCACTGCAGAGTAGCACTTGCTTTGTAGCACCATATTTAGATGACTTCTTATTCTGGTCTACCTGTGAGGGCATTTCCAGAAGAATTGTGTGGGACAAAATCTGTGTAGGTCCAGATGAGATATCTCTTAATATGAAGGCAGATGACTCAAGTGCTTACCCATGGGAACTGGGAACTTCACCAAGATTACTGTCATATTGAGCTGCAGACCTCAAAATCTACTCTCCTGCAGATGTGGAAGGGAGCAAGTTGCATGTGCAGGTGCTTACCTGTATCTGAATGCAGAAAACTTGGCTATAGTGCCATTTAGATGCCAAGAGACATCTAGATGCCAGGAGAAATGGGCAAGGAGTAGCTGCCCTCACCAGTTCCTTATACAGGATCTAGCTGGAAGATAAAGATGTGTCAGGAGACTAGAGAAATAAAGTGCAGAGATGCCATGTTTACCTGGCTGTGGGGTCTACAGAAAGCAAAAGGGAGAAGCTTGTTGGTAAAGTTCCATTCCTTCCTAAATTTGCTGGAGGCAACAACAATCTGCTACCAAGTGTGATTTAAACATGACCTCTTTGGAATGGCAGCCAGTGTTAAAAATCTCCTAAGGCGTTAAGATTTCCAGTGGGTTTGCTGAATAAGCTGAGGCAGAACCAGTCCTTGAGAAGGTGAAGTTGTTTGGGAAAATGACTCTCAGGGGATTCAGGGTTTTATGCTCTGTGGATTTTTTTTTTTTTCTGAGCTGGAAAAGAAACCCAAAAGGACTGGGTAGATACGGTTACAAACCATGCTGCATATGTTTTACCTTCAGCAAAGTTTTCTCCCTTTCATAGTCAGTAGTTACAATGTGCAATTGTGATTCCACAAAAGCTTCAGAGGAAGGTATTATCTCTAAGTGCCTCTCTTAATTTATGTGTACACTAGAAAAAGAGAATAATGGAAAGAACTTTTACTGCTGAAATAGTCTGCAATAATCAGGTTCATTTGAGGGTTAGTTTAATTTCACTTGCTTTGCTACAGTTTCCTCTAAGTTGCTGCAAGAGCTGGCCAAATGTTATTTGATGAATTATTTATTAAGTGTTATTTTTGGAATAAAACATGCTCTTTCTATTAGAAACCCAACTAATAGAATTAACCTAACAATCCATAGATTTGATTCAATTATTTGACGATTTTTCACAAAGGGTTTTGAATAAAACATTCACTTCTCGGAAGGATAAGAATATATTCCCAGCCCCTCCTCTATACAAAAACAGAGCTCAGTACCCACCTAAACCAGCAAAGGCCTGGAGCTGGTCTTAGGAAACCTATGCTGACATGTAACAAATAAAATTCTTCCGTTCTGGCAGTCTTGGCTTTAAATTTGCTCTTCTCCTGTGTGGTGGAACAATATGTCCCTTTAAAACCATGGAATTATAGAATGTTCTGAGTTGGAAGGGACCCACAGGTATTGAGTCCAACTTCTGCACAGGACCCTGCACAGGACCATCCCCAAGACTCACAACATGTGTCTGAGACCATTGCTCTAACGTGCCTTAAGCTCTGTCAGGCTTGGGGCCATGACCACTTCCCTGAAGAGAGTGTCCCAGTGCCCAGCTATCCTCTGGGTGAAGAACCCTTTCCTAATATTCAACCTAAACTTCCACAGAGACCAAAAAAGATCCCGCATTTAGTTACCCCAGTTTGCTAAACAGTCAAGCCTAAATATTACCTTGGTTTGAGAGAATTTGTTATACCTTGAAGAGTTTGCTGAGAATTTTCAGGCTACTAAAACCTGGGCAGACTCCACTTACACTTGGGATTATTTTTTTTAATGTGGTGTGTTTAATTTTAAAACTTTTTCAAGAAGATTTAAGAGACACCACGGAAGGAAGATGAGAAAAATTTAGTTGTCTCTTTAAATCTCCTAAAATAACATTGGTTTGTGAGCTACTCAGGACTCATCTCAGTCCCTCTGCAAAACCAGACCCAAAATCTTCGCACAGGATCCTGAAACCCCATCAGAGGTGGGAAAAAGATGACAATGGAGGAGGGATGGAGGAGGGATGCCCCGGGTGGCAGATGCAGCGTCCCTGTCCCCAGCCCCCTCGCTCCATCCAGCTCAGCTCTGCTTGATCCAGTTTTGCCAGGCTCGGCTCGACATGAGGCAAATGGCCGCGATCTTAAGAGAGAAAACTTTCTCTGTCCCCTTGATCCTTCTTCGGCTCAGCTCAGCCACAGGGGGGGATGTTACTCGCTGGATGCAGAGCATCCATGACCGTCCCATCTCTCTTGCATCCAATAGCAGAGCTGCCACTAAAATTTTAGGGGGCAGTCAGAATTTTCAGCCACCGTGTCTGGCATCCTGTTCAGCTATTGGCTGTGTAGTACTGAAAGGGAGCAATGTGCTGCTAAGGCAAGTTATTTCCCTCCTATTGACAAAGCTAAGAATCTCCATACACACCATGAAATATTGATCTTTCAGTGTTTTAGAAAATTTTCTGTAACTCTAATGCAGAGGAAGGTAAGAAGACCTTGCTATAAGTAATTTAGCTACAAACTGAAGCTGTGCCGTGAGGGTCAAAAGTGGCTGAGCATATGTTGGCACGGGTTCAAACCACACTCTTGTTCAGGAGTTGAATACCCAGGTGAGACTGCAGGTCACAGTCTATGACAATTTTCCTAGGGTAATTCATCTGCTGAATTATTCTGGGAATGGCTTATGGCTGAAGCTGTGAGAATCTATGTATTGATTTACAGCACATGGTCTCTGAGCTTTGCTTATTGGATAGTTTTTCCTATAATATTTGCAATTTTATACAGTCCAATAAGAATTTTAAAAGCAGCTTCGCAAGAGTAACAATGTTTTTACTGTTCACTCTCATATTCCCTCTTGCCTGTGGGAAACAGGGTATAATAACAGAAATTTAATGTCACATAGCATATCTCCCATAGGAGATCATGGAATGAAGGATATTCATCCTTAAAACTTGTGAAGAAAATTAGCAGGAGGAAAAGATCAGATGAAAAAGGTGTTTTCAGGAAAGAAAGAGATAAATGGGTATCTGACAGGATTACTAAGGAAGATAAAGAGTTTGTTTTTGTACTATTGACCTACAAACACATCAGTGAAGAGCTTTCTGTAAGAGTGTAGATCGTAAGCAAGAAAAAAAATTAAGGTATCTCTTATCAGAACAAGACCAGCATGACATTTTGAAATATCTTAAAGATGAAGAATTTTTTTGAGCTAATTTGGGGCTTAACATCTCATTGTACTTTTGTTATTAGTTATGAAATCTGAAAACAAATTTGAATTCTTCCCTTGTGACTCAGACTCATAATTTAGTAATTAAAAAAAAGAGAGAAAAAAAGTGTTGTTTGATAGCTACCATTTGCCTCAGTACTCAAAAAAATCTTGAGGAGGAGTTAGATGCAATTGTAACCACTTCAGTGTGACTGAAATTCAAAAGGTCAAAATGATTATGGTGGGCAGAATTTTACCTATGCTTGCAGCAGTGCCAGGTAATTACAGACCATACATATACTAGCAGCTCAAATTAGCTAAAACTATGTATTTGGGCTCAAAATACTTTCTTATAACTTTTCTCTGCAGATTTCTCACCACCATTTCAGTTTGGTGTCACCAGTTGGCTATTTTGATAAGTGGCAGTAAAATTAGCAGTTATTTTTAATTCTTCCATATAAAACCCCCCACCAAACCAAATCAGAAGAGTAGGTGCTTACACCATTGTTTTCCAAAGATACAAACAAATAAAAAAAAAAACCCTACAAACCAACCCTAAAATCAGTCCACACAACATTTACAGCAAAACATAGTTCCCGGACTAAAGAGTTTACAGTTTAAATAGTATAGAAGCCCAAATAAGTTGGAGGAAAAATGACACACAGCAGGTAAACTGGTTGGATATATCACACAGTAATTCAAGACTAGGGATATAAGCAGGCTTTTAAGTGCCCTTAATCGCACTTCCTTACTCTGTCTGCTATCCTCCTTTGTGTAATAACTAGAGAAGAACAAATGTCTCCTCAGAAACCATTCTGGCTAATTCCTCACCTCTTTTGTTCTTTGGCTTTGTTTTAAACTATTTTGCCTATTCCTTATTAAACAATGCTTTGGCTCCCTTTAATTTTAAAATATATTTTGTATTACATACCCTACAGGAATTTAATATGTTTGTCATGAAATGGATAAAGTTTCATAAGTACCTTACCTTTTTTCAAGCGACTCAGGGAACAGAGAATGAGAATAAACATTTTAATTCAGAAAGGAAGGAAAACTGCATTTCAGCTGCCCCTCTGCTCCACCCACATTTAAATATACTTTTTTTTGTCCCTTGTTATTTGCTTTTATGTTTTGTTTTGTTTTGTTTTTTTCTCCCAAGCAACCTTGTCGAGAAGAGGGATTAAGCTATCAAGTTGACATTTGTCATAGAAACAGAGTTACTAAGGAACAAATTGAAGGATAAAATGGCAAACAAATTCAGAAAACCACAGAAGTAGAGAAAATTTTTCAGTGTGGCTTTTTACTTTGTTTTCCTGCCAAGTTTTTATAATACACTCCTTCAGGAACTAAGGATTATAGTCATGGTTGAGATGAGCAGAGCAGAGCTGATAATGCTGGCTTACAGCGCCCAAATAGTCACCAATACCACTTCATAAGCCCACTGGTGACACAGACAAAAGAAGGTAGTCTGGGCATTTCAGCTGAAACTGAAGCAGTACATGGGCAGTCACAGGGGGAACTCAGAGACATGGTGTGGTACCTTGCTTAATAGCACTGAGCTCTGAGGTAAGTATTTCTTTCTACTCAATGAGAGAAAAAAATCCTTTTTTCTATGTTAGCAAGTGACTGTCTTGAAGTAATTTTTTTTCTTCTCACCATCCTGCAGGATTTTACCTCTAGCCCAAGAGCATAATTATACATCATCACTGGAAAAAAAAAAACAAAACCCTGAGAACTTCACAGAAAATATTACATCTTCTATTTCAATCTTTGAAGCTCTTACTCTATTTGAGTAACAGTGGTGATAGATCTCTGCTAATATCCTACAGCTCCATTTGTTTTGCTTTTCCTGTTAAATTTGATAAAAACTCTCCATAGAATTGTGAGAAATATTGCATCTGGAACCAAACGGATTGTTTTGCTACCAGCTGCAAATGTTCCAAATTGTAAAGAATACAGGGCAGTATTAGCATATTCTTTGTTCCATGTACCACAACAAGATTTTTGTGAAGAAACACTGCAGGCATGCTCCCAAGGAAGAAATGGAAGGGCTTCTAGCGACTGTTTCTGAATACCTCCCACGTGATTTAATAAATAAATGAATATAGTAAATAAGTGCCCTGATTGTGAAGGGCACTTATACTATATTATATATATAATATATATACTACATATATATACTATATATATATACTATAAGAATAGCTCTTATACTTCAGGTTAAACACACACTGAATCTTCACTTTAAACTCTAGTCTTGGTAAGTGCTAGCTCCAGATTTCCTGCACTAAAGCTCACTGGCCAGACTTCTTGTCTCACCAGAATGGCCACCGCCCTATCACCAGCGAATGTCACTGGCCCTGCTCTCACTCTGGCATTAAGAAACACAGGAGAGGGCAGCAGAGTAGCAGCCTCAGCGGGCAAAGAGATCTGTGATTTTTGGAATAAATTAAGATACTTAACAGAGCTTGTGTGCCATTTATGTTTCCTTCACGTCATTTATTTTTTCAAAGCCTCAGGATACATTTTGCAGTGAGTAAATACTTTCACCTAGAAACCCTTCCATTTAATCATTGACGTGACACTTCTGCCTTTATAGCTCTATTGACGCTGTCCAAATATTTGTAGTAGTAAGAGCTCACTTTCACAAAAAGTCTTTCAAAAAATGTAGTGTTTGAGGAGGTACAGTGAAAAATATTTTGCATAAATTACTTCTGATTTTTTGAAGGCTTTCACGTTATGTCCCTATTGGATACCAAAGTAGTATCTAACTAATTTAGAACAAAGACAGTGTGCAACTCTCTGGTAGACAAAAGATTTTAGCTTAAAAACAGCCTTGAAAGTAGGAAGCCTAGAGGATGTTTGTATTTCTATAAGAGAAAAACATCTCAGGCTCCTAACAATAAATTAACAGTGTCTCACAGTCACTGGGCTGAAGATGCTCACCACAGAAATAACAGCCTGTTTGGGCTAGTTGAGGAGGGTTTCAAGACTGGGATGACAGCAACAAAAAGTATTTGAAATATACACAAACATTTTGCAAAAGTGTCAAAGAGTTCGGGAAGTGGAGACTTAAAGAAATCTGAAAAGAGTGAGGGAAAGACTCATGCTCACATGGATAACTTTCGAGACAATTGTGGGCAAAATGTTTTAGAAGATAAAAATATTTCTAACTTTTGTGGGGTGGGGTGAAGCAGATATTGTACTTTATTTTCATTTCCTTAGAGAGCCAGCTATGCAGATAAACCAGGGACTGTATCCACGGATGCAGAAACACACTTATAGGGGTAACAGTGGAAGCAGCATGTTCGTACTGTTTGGAAGCAAAAGTAGGAACAGACCTTGAAAGAGATGAGCTCCAGCTGCCTGGCAGTTAGTGTCTTGCATAAATCTCACTTTGTCTACAGAAAAAAAAAGGATCATTACTTTGCAGGCATAACACTGTATCCTGCATTTTTTGATAGAAATCTAAAGATTGGATATCACTGTGTGAAATACCAATCCACTCGCCAATGACTAGTGGGATACTATATCAACTGGTGGAAATTGGCTTGGGGTAGGTGAAGCCATGGAGTTCAAAGACAGAAAGTTTTCCTGTTACCTAATATAACCTGATAAAAAAATGCCTTTTTTTTTTTAAGGTTAGATTAATGTAAGACTGGAGAAGCAGGTAAGAGAGCAAAACTATATCAAGGAATTTTCTTCATGCAACCTGGGGTTCTTTACAGCAAGCACAACATACAGCAAACAGTTCCTTGGAACTGACAACATTTCCCAGTGTCCTTTATGTAGACCTGCAAATCAACACCTGAACCCATGAATATGTAAATAATTGAAATGTGCTTTACAGGCTCCAGTCCTCCTAAACTGGTTCACACTCTCAGGCAACTTGTGCAAGTTGTCACCTTCGACTGTTCTCCTGAGATAGTACATAAAGATTTCAGGAGGCCAGAACAAGCTCCAGTTAAACCTTCTTTGCCATTTGCAAAACATATTCCCTAAAAATGTAGAAAATTCCTCTTCTAATTTATTTCCAAAGTGTAAGAGGACATGTCTCTCTGTCAGCGTTTCTTCTGGCAGTCTGTTTGCTTTGTTAATGGCATCGTTGCTGATGAAGGAGTTCTGTGACTTGAAATATTTAAATGCAAAGTTAGGACAAATTTACTCTGGCCTTGTTTGTAAGAACTTAAATGTTTTTCTTTTGACCAGCTCTAGTTCTTACCAGGAACATTTGGATGGCAGTAAGTGGTGTCTAAATATTACAGAATCCTCAGACACATTTCATAAGCAGTATTTTTCCCTCTCTTGGAGAAGCTTCAGACAAGCTCAATATTTTCCGGTAAGGATCCCCTCCAGACATGATACAGATAACCAACCAGAATTTATAAGAAAATTACTCCACTAAAGAGAAGGGCAGATTTCCACTGACAAACATGATGGACCATTTGGAAGGGCACTCCCTACTTCAGGTCAGAACTCAGTTGGATCCAAATGGTGACCTAAATTTTGGGGAGCTCTGTGGTAAGACCTTCTCGCAAATGGCAATCATAAAACAAGGGCATTTCTCTGAACCATGTTGTTGCAGATTTTGTAAGGATGGCAAAGATTTCCCCTTTTGTGGCAACAAGCCCATGTCAGTCTTTGTGTTTCATGCCACAATCCTAAACTATATCCTATGATATAGCTCTTACATGGCGGTAAACTTCCAGACCAGTGAGACTGATGCCAAATGCTGCTCCGACAATGTTTTCTCTTAATTTATTAAATTAGTTCCAGCTCTGTGGTGGCTTTGGAAGTCAGTTATTCAAAATCTGGCAGCAGCCAAGTAGAATCAAGTGATTTTCATAATGTATTTTAAATTAAAGTCATAAAGAAAAATTGCCCTTATTAAGTGCTTGAAGTGTGCTCTTTCCCAATGCCAATTCCTTTGAAAATGTACATGCTGACTGTATAGCAATACTTTTTCCTGAGAAAGTGCTGTCAAATGCTATTAGATAAATTTGTTTTCTGTGGTTGTGAAGTAGAGTTAGTCACATTATTTGTTTCAAGTAAATTATCCAATTCATCTTTTTTTTTTATGACTACATTATTTCTGACAGGGATCTATCATTATTTGACTACTTCTACAGAAATCAAATATTCTCTGAGGAATAATTTTTTTCCCACATTCTCCCTGCTTGTTTGTCCTTCATCGTTTGTCAAAAAAATTAGCTGGCATATTGTATGAGGCTATTTACTTCTGTTCTTTAAGTAACTTTTAGAAAGTAATCAGTTCAAAGTAGAGTTTCTCAGAAATTCCATGCAATGTTTATGTTTTCCAAATCAATTTTATTCCCTCAGGAATTCAGACATGTTGATGAAATTTTCATCTGACAACCTATCACAGGCAGAAATTGAAAAAAAAGAAAACAAAACAACAAACTGGTACATGGGTATCCACCATCCCAGGTGAGTCCCTGGGCTACGAAGTCACAAATTTTAATTGAATAGGATTTTTGGGGTTTGGGGTTTGTTTGGTTGGTTGGTTTCTTTTGTTTTGTTTTGGTTGGTTCGTTGGTTTTACTGTTAGGAGAGAAAGACTATTTCATTACAGGCAGCATCTGGATTACAGTGTATGTTTCCCAAACCAGAAATACCGAAAACTACACAGATCCAGACAGGTCTGACACATTGCAGGCATGTCAAAGGAGTTGCCTGGAGCAAACCTAGAAACCAAGGCCAAAGAGTTACCAGAGGATCTTCCTGGATTGTTGCAGTTAGTACATGGATTCATTTGCTGAGACAGTTCTGCATCCTGAGCTATAAATTACCCAACCAAAAAATCAAATGAGCATTAAATATATGTCTTGTCTGCACAGTGCTGTGTCAGAAACACCTGAGCTAGCTCTAAGCACAACAGTGTTTCTATGCAGCGCAGTGCCATGCAGAAATGGCACTCCAGTTCCAGGAGGTAGCACAACAGGCCTGTGTGATCAGCAAGCCAGATCTCAGCAAGGTCTCTCATCTCTGCTTCTCTTTCCAGAGCTGGTGATTTCGGCACTTTTCCCACAATCATTGCACCACATCGTTTTGCATGACACCATTGTTTATCTACCATCCCTCTTTGTATCTGAGAGAGCAAGTGCCATAGCTGCTCCTTCTAACATTTCTTGATTGGTGTCTCACCTTTCAACAGGTCAGTGCTTGCTGCTCCCTCATCCCTCACTGAATTATTCTTGTTACATCAACAACAACACCCCTGCTCTTTGCTCCTTCAGGCAGCACTACTCTTCTGCCCAACAAGTCAAGAGTCCCTTGGCTAGGGTACATCTCCATCTCCCATTTCTCTTGCAGCAGCCCCAACCAAAATTGCCCAAATACCTTTTCAATATATTTTTTAAAATTATATTTTACATAACATAGCCAAGTGCTCTTCCATGTCCTTAATGTGGATTTTGAATCAGCTCACCCCCTGTAGTGCTGGCTCCATCCACATAACCTCTTTTGCCTGAGCTGAGCAGGCAGTTGGACTAGATCATCCTTGTAGGTCCCTTTCAACTGAAAATATTATAACCTAGTCTTGCTGCACAGAGATGTTAAATTCATTTGAGCTCAAATATTTTCAGTCCAACTGAATACCTGGGTGCAAGTCAGTTGGACACTGAAAAAACCCATAAAACACAGGAAATTTGCTTACTCTGCCTCACATTTTAAACAGATATATGCATTCTAATGAAAATAGGTATCCCTTGAACTTGAAGTGCTGTTCTATATATCCCCAACAAGAATCCCTTTAACCCTTCCAGAATAATACCTCTGAAAATTGGGCTAGATCTATGGGCCCAAACACATCACAGTCTTTCTGCTTTTTATTCACTTTCTTCATCCATTCAGTAAGTTGATCCTATTTCTGGGCTTCTCTAGTCACTGTTTACATTAACATCCCTTTTGTACTATATAATTCCATATACCACTCTCTTGAAGGCACTTGTTCTTACCTTGGATAAACTACTGAGGAAGTATTGCCTGGAAGTGAATGGTACGTGATAGGGCAGGGATATAGTCCCTGCCAAAAAAGCCAAAAAATTGCTATTTCCCAGGCTGACTCTGCTGCTGCTGTTTCTCCAATTTGTTTGCCAAGAGAGGAGATCACTCTCACTGGCTCTTTCTTTGCGAAAAGTGGTCACATTAGCCTGGGTCTTTTATAAGTTCATCCTCTCCTAAGAAAATACAATGGTATTCGGTGCTCTTTATGTTCTGATTTTAATCTCTGATGTTCCCAAGTGTAGGAACATAAATTCCTATACAAAAGGATAAGTGTCAGGAGGAAGTCCTTTAATTTAGCAGATAAAAGATCCAGTGGCTGGAGTTTGAAGCTAAATAGTAGCAAATCTGGAATTAAAGGCACAAGTTGTTGCCTTTTTCTTTATTTTAACAGAATAGTTAATCATTTGAACATCTCCTGGATGTGGTGGATAGTGAATTTCTCATCACTTCAAAACCAGAGCAAGGCAAAGCAAGGATGTGTATGGGGGAGTGATTCAGCCAGCTTTTTTTTTTAGTCATGCCTAAATTAAGAGATCGTGTCTCTAGTCCCTCTAAAGTCTAGAGAAAAAGGGAAATTCAGGACAAGAGGAACGCAGAACCGAAGCCCAACAGCTGATCCAAACACGTCTGCTCAGTGAATGCGAGCTATAAAGACTAGAATAGAACAGAACAAAACAGTTGAAATGGACCTAAAATGACCATCTAGTCCAATGTTTGACCACTGCAGGGATGACGAAAAACCAAATCATACTGTTAAGGGCATTGTTCAAATGTCTCTTGAACACTAATGGGCTTGGAGCATCGACAGCCTCTCAGGGCAGCCTTGCTGTATCGTGGATGAGCACTGGGCAGCTAGTCTACACTTGGGTGGGACAGATTCTACGATGAGGTATTCCAGTCTGATCAGGCCTTTGTAAAAATGCTCTCCCCCCTCCCTTTAATCATCCTACATGCACTGCAGAGTAGGTTCAGTAACGCATGCACACACACCCCCACTCCATGCTGATCTGATTGGCTTTGTAAGACTACTATACACAGTTCAGAGTGCAGGGAGATAGATGGAGTAGGTACTGCAGAAAGATGGGACAAATATGTGCCTGCTGCAAACCATGTTTTCCTTGAATGGTATCCAGGGCATCCAACACTGTGTTCCCAACCCGGGCTGAGTCAATGTCAGTGCTGACACCACAGAAACCTGCTGACTACAGGCATGCTCTTAAATATTGTTGTCCTTATGTCTGCTTGAACACCAGATTTGCTTTCCAAATCTATGACACATGATGGAGGTTTCCTTCTCTCCTTTTTCCTATGCTTCCACACAGGACCAAATTCTACTCTTATTCCTTGCTAAACATCTCAGCTGAGGGCAAATAGTGAAAATCTGCTCAGTTGGGCTGTGAGGACTGTAAAAGAGAGTATGTCTTCCTTTTTAATGCTGTGCAGAAATCAGCCTGGTATTCTGCATGCAGCCACCTTTCCTGCCCATCCCTGCTCTCTCAGCACTGTGCCATAGGCTGATGCCAGACAAAGCTCTGATGAAAAATCTTCAGGTAAGCCTTCCCCAAAGACAAGATAGATCTGAGGAAAAATACAACTGGGCATGTCTCTCCCTTTTTTTCTTTTTTTCTTTTTTTTTTTTTTAGACACTAAAGGCAAGGTTGAATTTTCAAGCTGAGAGGTAAATAATACATGTAAAATACTTCCCTCAAGAGTGAAGAAAAGTCAAGCCACAATCTAAACTTCTAAAAGTTCCACGTGACAGCCCAAATATGGGGGAGAATGTTAAGGAATGTGAAACATCCCTGATCTCTTGCCTGCAATGAGCTGTGCTGATACAGAGCAGCTGGAGACAGGCAATGATGATATACGCATAACAGATCTGTATTTTGCCCTGAGCAGAGCTGTTTCTGGCTAACTGGAGGGTAGTAGAAATATAACCTCCTCCTTCTTTACAGTTCAGAGATTGTAAAGGCAATGTATTAACAAAACAAAACAAAACAAAACGAAAACCAAAAGATACAGACAAGGAGAGAGACAACAGCACAGAGGAGGCCCACGGGGAAAGAAAAAATATTCAAATAATGGAGTGAGGGTGAGGCTGGCAAACTTTGTGGCAGTGAAACAACAGATGGACTGTAGTTTTAGTGATTCATCACACAGATGGTTCAGCAGATGGATTCTGTTGGGTTCATACAGCTTAGGTGGAAATTTCAGCTGCTGATCTTGACAGGCAGGGCAGCTTCAGCAGAGACATTATCCTTGCTTTGCCTTCCTTTGTACATGTCCTGTTCTCACACAAACTGGCAGTGCAGGGACAGCACCACGTGCCACGATATTAGCCAGCCTTTGCACTCCTTACATGCCACATATATTCAGATTTTCTCTGTCAGTTTTAGGAAGGAAAAAGTTTGCTACAAATGGATTTACCACCTCATTTCTGCCAGCCAGTTAAGTGACAAATGTTGTTCCATTGGAAACAAAGATGCCTACAGATTGTGATGATTTCTTTTTACAAAGGAGTCTGTCAGTCTGGATGGTATCTTTGACAGACTATAAGTTCTCCAAGGGATGAACCATCTTCCCACTTTACACTGTAGGGGTCTAGTTTCCCAAATAGTTTATGAGTACTAATGTAATAAAGGGGAATTAAAACACAATAATATTCTTAACATACAATGAAACACTTCCACCTAAATTTTTTACTTGTGAAAGCTCATGGAACTTGTGGATATGTAAGAAAGAAATTTCTGGCCATCTTTCTTCTAAAATAACATCTCTCAAGCTAATCAGGAGGGCTAGCATATCAATTAATTTCTTTAACATATAGAAGTCATCTTGCATGTACTCTTCTTAACAGACTATTTTGACCTCAGATTCCAGTCTTTTAATACAAAGGTGAAGAGGAGCAAGAAAATCTTTAAACACATATTCAGGAGATGTTAAGTAGAGACTCTCTATGTCTGATCTTAAAAGACATTTGGAGAAAATGTAAGCAGCTGAAGGGTAATAGTGAATAAAGAAATGGCAAAGGGAGGTAGGAAGGAAAACAATGGGAGTAAAACAAGTGACTTGGGTCAAGATCACTTCTAGAGATGGGCAGTAGAAGAGATGCTGTTAGGGATTCATACAGTGTATTGTAGGTTTTGGACTTGGATAGAAGTCTTCAGTGTTATTAAACGAGAAATAATATAATTGACATTAGGGAGAGTCTAGATAATCAGATATAAACTGAAGCAAAACTGCTATTAATGAGGTAGACCCAGATATGCCTGGAGATGACAGCTGACCCACTTTGTCACCGTGCTTTCTCTAAAGCAGCAGGAGATGATGATATTGTAGATTTTTGTTTTGGTAAATAATAAGGACTATGTAAAATTACTTGAATGCAGATAAGACCTGGAATGTATTTTTAATTTTTCTTTTTTTTTAAAACCATAAGAGCAAGAAGAAATTAAAGAAAAGAACAAAAAAGGATCATCCTCTCTGAAGCAAAAAAGTGCACTTTTTAGCAAAGATATATATCTGTGTCCAGAGTTGAAGACACTCAATAAGAAAAAAACTCCAAACTTCAAAAAAACAACTAAGCAAGCAAATCACCACAAGGCCACATTTCAGCCTGCATTTTCACTTTCAACATCACCTCTGTTTCCACCACTTGTCCTGGAACATCCACATGGCCCTTAGAGGGCCATGCATATGCACCCTTAGAGGAGGCTTCCAGAGGTACTGAATTACAGGGCTACTCAAAGTTAAAGCCATGTGCTGCCAGAGTGCATAAGAACCACTTTCTCGTCCTCTTTCTGCTACATTCCACCTTGATCAAGACTTCCATAAGGAATGTCACACTGCCTCTTCCTCATCCATTCGTGAACAGGATCACCATGTAAGGCATTTTAGCTGACTTCCTGACATTTTCACGTAGCCAGCAACATGGCCTAGAAATGTGTCACGCCATTTCCTGCAAGCAGGCATTTTTGAAGGCAGTGTGCAATGTGCTGTGCATGCCACAAATGGCTCTGAGCCAAAATGCCATTAAAAACTGCATTTCCAAAAAATATTATTGGAATTTTACCTGAATTTGTAGGGACCTGAGTATATCTAAAATTCCAGCCTCTATAGGGACCTATTTAACTTTAACTATGCCAATGTTTTCCATGTTTCTCTCCTCACTACATTGCACATAAATCTGAAAAAATCCACCACTCTACAGCAGCCCCTGATCAATACAGAAAGGACTGTGAAAATATTAAAGATCATCAGCCTGAACCTGTTGCCTTCTGTCCTTGTTTGGAAAATCTAGATAAAAAAAGACTATATTTAACTATTATTCCATTTTGGTAGCTGCAGTTAATCTGAATGTTTTAACTAATGTCTGCCAGGAGAAAGACTGAAATAGAAAGAATTGCCTATATACAGCAAAATCCACTGTCTTTACTCCCACCCCAGGAACAAGAGACAAGGTCATATGACACCACACTTTCTTGGAGAAACTGTTGGGCTTTAAAACTTTGCTGTGTATTCTGTCTGCTCTATAAACAGCTGAAGCTACCTGGTCTCCTAAAGAATGGACATTGAGGTCAGGTTTGCAAAAATACTATAAATAAACAGCTCCCACAGGCAATGAATGACTCTCCCCCAGCAAATTCTTCTACTTTTCTGGAGGCCAATGGCTTTTATCAGGAATAGAGTGGCCAGCAGGACTATGGAAGTGATTATCCCTGTGTAGTGGTGAAGCCATACCTTGAATAATATGTCCAGTTCTGGAGCCCTCAATTCAGGAAGGACTTTGAGATGCTGGAACATGTCCAGAGAAGGAGAACAAAGCTGGTGAAGGGTCTGGAGGGTAAGTCCTATGAGAAGCAACTGGGATTGTTTAGCCTAGAGAAAAGGAGGCTCAGAGGAGACCCTATTGCTCTCTACCACTACCTGAAAGGAGATTGCAGTAAGGTAGGGGTTAGCTTCTTATACCAGGCAACTGGTGAAAGGATAAGAGGTCACAGCCTCAAGCTGTACCAGGGGAGGTTCTGGTTGGACACTGAGAGGAACCTATTCACAGAAAAAGTTGCTGGTTTGCATCTGCCAAGGTGAATCCAAAACCAATTTCCTTTTGCTTTCTTCTGTCTCCTGCCCCGCTATAAATAGAATAAACAGAAACTTTTGAACATTGTGCTCAGTTTCAAACAGTGGTAAATCAAGAAGAGGTACAGCTAGCTGATTCCCAACATAAAATTTTGTTTGGCTTCTGAGCTTTCTGATTGCAACACCCTCTTCTTTGCTCTGCTTCTGTTTGCTTTTATTGCAACAACCTCTCAGTCGTCTCCCCCCCACCATGCTCTCTCCAAATATATATGGTGCCATTTTCCAGTTTATTACTGAAGTCTATTAATTATTATTAATTAATAATTATTCAGACATTCTGGAGAAGAAAAGTGGAGAACACATAAGTGGCTAAGAAAAGTTTTCTACTTTTTGATCTAAGATATCCTTATATCTAATAGTTAGCAATTGAGCTTTTCAAATTCCTGTGTTTTAAGAGAATTGACTGTTTATAAGTTGGGATGAAGAAAAATAAACATTTAATTCTGAAATACCAAATCTAGTCAAGCTCCATAGGAACAAATGAGACATTGGTCCTCAGAGGGAGCTTTCCTCAGGATATCTGAGGTGGCTAAGAAAGAGGGCTGTTCCTACTGACCCTAAATATATATGTTTTTTCCAGCAAGCTAGAAAACACAAAACGTCTCCTTACCCTTAACCGGATATATCTTTTAGCAAAAGTGAGGATATAGGATAAAGTACAAATCTTCTCACAAGGAGTCAAAGTTTTTGATGAAATAAATTTCATTCACAATGCTGTTTTGCATCTTATGCATACAACATCTTTTTAATTTTTCGGTCACACTATAACATCCTGCTTTCTTCTCTTCAAAGTATCTCACTACTGCACAGTAGCAGTAGAGATGACTTCATGCTTCATGGGAAGAAAAATGCTCTAGCATTTAGGGTGTGAAGAAATGTTTCCTTTCATTTCTGCCAGTAGGAAATATACAGAAGTAGTGTGCTCCTTTTCAAGTATTAACACAGTAATTTTCATTTTGAAAGGAAGTGGCCCCCATGTCAAGTGCTCAAAGGGTGAATTTTCAAAGGCAAAGTGACTTTCTCTCAGAAAGTCAAGCAACTACCATGTCATCACAGCATTTCAACCAGCAAGTGTCACGAACTGCTAAGATGAGGACAGAAGCTGTTGCAGCTTTGAAGCAGAGCCTCAAAGACTTGCATTTAAAATGCTTGCCAGCTGAAATATTTTTGTACAAACATAAAGCTACTGAGAAACAGAACAAGGCACAAGGCACCACCAACCAAAGCTGTTCAGCTAAATCCTACTTCTGTTACAAACCCCCTTCATTTTGGTATATGTTCTTCATCTACCAAATGGAAGGAAATGGACCTGAAAACTAGCAGAGCCCTGAGAGTGTCCATACCAGAATTACAGATAACACAGTTATATTGCTGTATTTGTGTGCAAAGTGAGCACACAACTGGCAATGTTTTGCAGGCATTTGGCATGCAGCCTGTCTGGGGACAGAGGACTGCATGAATCAGTCCATTTAGCCCTTGCACAGCTCCATACTGAGGCCTTACTCTGCAAAGGTCTGAGGCATGGATGAGAAAAGCAGTTCTCTGGTCTTTTGTATCAGAAAGGAGATGAAAAAGACTCTGAAAGTGGCCTTCAGATAAGTCTTCTAGCACAAAAGCCCCTTAGAGGTGCATAGCACATCCCTCAGCTGAACATTTTAGTGACTTCAGTCTCCTGATGGCTCTTAAAAGTGTCAAAAATTGTCACCATCTTTTTTTCTTCCAGGTCTTAGCAATGATACTTCAGCATGTTTCCTGGGGGAAGGTTCCTTCCTGACTGTGATTAGCAGCTAGAGCACTTTCTTTTTTAAATCCCATAAATTTGCCCAAAGATGTTACCTCTGAGGCTGAATCTGCTTCATTTTTACACAAAGGGGCTTGCAATATCTTGCAATATGCTATTGTAATTTTTCATTGAAAAGGTGTTTCATTATACAGCTCATCACATAAAAATTTTAAGATTCCAGAATTAACAGTTTTCTGTGATACCTTTGTTTGCCTTCCCACTGTACAACTTTTAGGACACTACCTAGTAATATGGTGCTGTACTATCTGGCTGCTCCTGGATCTCTGTTTCACCCACTGAATGGCTAGTTCTTAATTGTTTTTTCCTTTCCTTTCCATTTCTAGCAATGCCTGTTTTAATGCATACAGCTCTTATTTACTGCAATGCTTCCAAATCCTCCCTTCAGAACAGAAGTAGTAATTCTGCAATGTATCACTACCAAATTGGACATGTGCACACAATGAATATTCACGAATCCTCCTTTACAGCTCACTTGTGAAGGGATGTGTTTTTCCTGCTTGCAGTTTCACCCAAACTTCATGAATGGCAATGTTGGGGATTTTTTTGCTAGTTAGGGGTGCTGCCAGCCAACATATAATCAGACCTTTGATTTTTCGAAGTAATTGTTACTAATTTTTTTGTGATCAATCATTCATTAACTTTCTAGACCAAGCTGTGAGTTTTTCCTCCCTAAAGCTGCATTTTAAAATAAATGTTTTACATGACTTATGATTCTTTCCATCCTCTCAAAAAAAGAAAAAAGGAAAAGAAACAGAAAACCAAACCCTGAGTATCTCAACAACCCTGTATTCAAAATGGTCCTTCATGGAGCCATGTTACAGCAGCTGGAGTTTGCCAAACTCCATAAGGGAATATAATGAGTTGTTCTGATGGAGATGGTGAGGGAAGTGAGACAAAGAAATTCCTAAGGTGACTTTTTGGAAAGTTCTCTTCATGATGGAAGTGTCTCAGCTTAAACTGGAAGCTTTGTTTTTTTAAAGTTGGGGATTTCTTTGATTTATTTTTTTTTTCCCAATTAGCTGTCAGTGTAATTCAGGTTCCTGTTCTTTTTTCCTTCTTTTCTTTCTAGCAAGTCTCTGTCCTTGTTTGCTTCTCCTTTTGCAGAATGTTGTCCTTTTGTCATGCTTCTCAGGTCATACTAACATGTCCCTTAGCTGAGATGGTTTTTATACAGCACAAGGAAGAAGTATTGGAGAATCTCAACTGATGAGCTGAAAAATTACAACTAATCTGTCAAAAGCATCATAAGCCCCCACAATATCTATTTGTGTAAACTGGAGAGAGATGTATTTGATGGGTAGACCATTAGATGTATTAGAAATGGGTTGGATGGTTGCATCCACAGGGTGGTGCTCAATGACTCAGGGTCCTGATGGGCATCAATGACAAGTGGTGTCCCTCACAGGTCTGTAATGGGACCAGTATTCCAGGACTTGGAACATGATGACTTTAAAGTTCCCTTCAAAGCCAAGCCATTCTATGAGTCTATGATTCTATGATTGACACCCTGTTCTAAACCATGCAGATTACCAGCTTGGGTCAGTTTGCAGATGGGATTTCAGCAGGGCTAGCTCTGACCTAGGTTTCCTACCAAAGCAAAAATTTGATCAGAATACATCAGGGACACATTCTAGCAGGAAAAAATGCAAACCTACAAGTAGATTAAACATACTGCTCACATATGTAGTGTCTTGGGCTACGGACAGGAAACAAGACGTTGGATCACACCCAGAGCAGAAAAGAATAGGAGTGTTGACGCAGGCACAGAGCAGGGATGTTAAAGCCTTCAAAGGATCCTTCTGCTCTACATATTATGCTGTTTGTTCTCTTTCGCTCCCTTTTTCCTGGAGGTAAAATAACATGGACAATGTTTTCTTATGCTCTGTGTTAGCTAGGCTGCATGTTTCATTATTGATAATAAAGCCTATGAAGTACACCTTACATCTAGGATGGCTTGGGGTTTGTTGGGTTTTTGTTTAGTTCACTAGTTCTTTTTTTTTTTCAATTTTCAGATCTAGGTTCTCAACCATCTTTTTAAGTATCTCATATCATAACTAAGTCTTTCTCATAAGCTATCTGCAGTACTACCTGCAGCTAAGAGAGATAGGTTAGAAGAACAAATTCACTGTGCAAGTTGCCAGATGCATATCTGATGATCTAATTGTTCCCAGTTGATAACAGACTCATAAATCAGGCTACAAGAATTTCAGAGAGTTTTCCAAACTAAGGGAAAATTATAAAGCAGGCACTTCTCTCCCTACCATGTACCCTATGTACCATATACTGGTAGTGGCAATGGCTACATAAGAGGAAAGGCATAACCGCTTCCTCTTGCTGATGATGGGTTCCTTAAATGCTGCCAATATTTTGCCACTTGCCAACTGAACCAATCCAAAGTGCTGGTTATTCTCCACCTTACTGTTATGTGTTGCCTTTCCAAGTGCAAGAGCTTTGGGGCAAGACTGTGACTTTCTCTGCATATTTTCAACTCATGTACTTGGGTGCTCTGAATTCATTAGTGTCTAGATACCGTCTGTGTGATGCCACAGCTTGTGACTGTGGACATAAACACCACCGGGGTTCATGATGACTATACATGAATTGGGCATGGGAAAAAACCTCAGAAATTGAGGTTTGGTATATATATTTTATATATATATATATATATATATATATATATATATATGTGAGTCAAGGTGCCTGGGAGGAG
>JAWWES010000133.1:16752162-16794174 GCA_035583135.1 Lophotriccus pileatus
TATATATGGGAGTCAAGGTGCCTGGGAGGAGATAGGTTTGGAGCTGAATTGTCCAATACTGTCAAATGACAACTCTATGGTAAATATGGCAGGTTTTGGTCATGTAAATTTAAAATAATACTTATACTAGGGATTAATACCTATTTTCCATAAAAACAACAAACTTATGACTGTTTGTCATGGAGACTGAAGCCCCCAAGACCACTGAAGGAAGCAAGTCCAGTATGTCAAGATCTCTGGAGTGTATCTCAGGGACAGGAGCTGGATCCTTGTGGGTCCTTTCCAACTCAAGATATTCTAGTCTAGTCTATAAAAATCTCACTAAGAAAGAGAGACTTTACCATCAAGACAACGCACATCATCTCCATAGAAAACATCTCCTAACCACTGAATTTATTTAGTGTGTGAATATTTTAAACATCAGTGTAAGGTATCACACTACAAAAAGCTTCCTGTGTTTGCTATACCTTTCCATATAGATACATTTATTTAGCAAAGAACTGGAGTGTGTCCTCCACAATCATGTTTGATCCTGTAATATATTAAATCAGTCGTAACAGTGCAAAAACTGAAGGCCCATACTTAACCCAATGATTATTAGACAAATCCCAAAGGGTCTCGAATGGGAGCTCAGTCTTTCAGAGATGTTCATACAGGTGCTGGAGAGAGGAACACACCTCTTGAGGGCAATTCAGTCCACTGAAGAGCTGATCTGTCCCCCAGAGGAAAATAGCAGGTATTTAGCACACAATTTTTAACTCCCCCTTTAATTTGGTAAACTGAGGCCAAAGCTCTGCTCTGTAAGCCCTGAAGGGGTCGTGCATGCCATGAGGAATTTTCTACCATCTCATGTCCATCTAGAAAATAGAAATATTTCACCCAGAAATTGTGCCAGCCAGAAGGTATATGTCACAGCTTGTTTATTTTCACAAATACCAATATACACCTTCCCTAATTTTCTTTCAGTTTTTGATGACACTTGCTTGATTGTTTAATTAATTTTGCATTATTTTTCTGTTGTCCTTTTTTTTTAAGAACTCTCCTTCTAACATGATAAGTCCTATGAATTCTCAATTTATCATCTAACATGATAAGTCCTATGAATTCTCAATTTATCATATGATAAAACAATGAATAAAAAAAACAGAACTTAAATAAGATTCTTCTTCTCACTAAAAAACTGCAAATCTCTCCCCAGAAAGTGCCTGACTAGAGAATATATCACAATTTCTCTATTTTACCTCTGTGTTACAATCAATCAGCTATTTTGAAGCCCACCTTAGAGTTTTACTACAGGAATTGATTTTGAGATGTGAATTATGTAGAAATGGCCTCCATGACTTTATTAAAAACCACATAGATTAGATGCTTCCTCTGCAGTCATTTATCCTGGTATCTACTCAGAAAAGCAACTCTGTTTGCTTTCTTGTTTGCACAGTTTTTGAAGATTGCCCTAATTTTTCTTTCCCTTTCCTGATTTCCACTAAATATCTAACAGCCTTTATTAAATGCCACCACTCCCAGGCTATACCTGATCATCTCCAGATCTGCTGGCTTTAATTCCAAGTTATTTGAATTAATGAATATAGACTCCATGTGTTTCATCTATCAGTTAGAGCACTGAGTCAGCTTGAAAGGGTGTTCACCAATGGATAAAATGGTTTTAAATGCCAACATGACTTATGAACTTGCTTCCTATCCACAAACTGAAGTTCACTTCTGAGGTACTTTGACGCCTCTGAAATACTATTGATGCTCACTCAGCCGATGCATGCAACTTCACACCAGGTGATATAAATCACAGAACTGTGTGCTTCTTCAGATTTAGCTGCAGCACAGTCATTTCCTTATCTCCAAAATGCTGATCAAAAGGAGGAACAAATATATGCTGCAACTGGCACCCTGACTTATGCTATGTGAAGTAAATACTTCTTGCATTTGAACACAGTCACTTTGAACCCAGTGAGCTGGAATGAGAGAGGTTGAATGTACCAGGTGAAAAAAAAAATTGTATCCTATTTCCTGCAAATCATTCTTTAAGCCTGATGAAATTTATTTATGCTTCATACTGCCCTCTGCCCCTAAAAATCTTCTGCTCTCAGACTACTGTCTTTGCTGAGATGAAAAATAACTTGTAGCAAATGACTTTATTTACTTGTGGCACCATAAGCTGTTCTTTAGTTATTCTCCATTCTAATGGCAATGAGTAGACATTGTTGACTTCAGACATTGAACGAAATAATTTAACCATAATAGTACCACTAAACTTAACATAATTATGTCATGTTAAAAATGCAGGGTTATAGTCTGTTGTCACTGTGTTGTAACTCAGGCTGTAAGGATTCCTCTGCCCTGTGCATAGTAAAAGCAAAATAAAAATAAATAAAAAATTAATTTGCAAACTCTTCATAGCACCAAGGGCAGATCACTAACAACTCTGACTTTATATCTTTTCAAAATGAGATTTTAAACAAGAACCTGCAGCAGGACTAGAAACATTACTACAGCACCAAGGCAGAAACAGAGAAGTCATGGCTTCAGTGGCACAGACCACCTGTTAACACAGGTAGTCTCATATACCACATGTCAAGTGACAAAATGTTTTGTACCTTCCTCTGCAGCCCCAAGGATAAATTCCCTTTACTTGATTCATAAAAAATGAACTAGATGGATCCAATCACACAGTCTCACAATTGTCTTCTCTGCTTGGGAGTCCAGTGTCATACATAACAAATGACTCAGGTGAGGCAGAGAAGCTATCCATTTTAAACACATTCCTGTTCCTCCCCAATATTTGCAGTTCAAATGTTTAAGAAGCACATTCCTGCTGCTTGTAGGGTAACATCAGTGACATTACTCAGAAAGGGGAAGAAGAACTGCCTTCTATATTAACAAAATGCTTGCCATTCCTCAGTACAACGTGACAGCAGCTATCCTAACTATTTTTCAAATCTAATGGTTGACTGTAAGTAATGTAATATGCAAAGAAACATACAGAAGCAAAATCCTGGTATATCTCCTGCATATTTGCTTGAAGTGTGACTACTGTTTTCCTATTGTGTTCTTATTGTCTGCTTATAACACAATTTAAATTCTGAGACAAAGGGAACAAAAATGTTGTCTGCAATATAAACTCAAGACTAAAAGACATTGACAAGGTGTGGAGGGCTGCAAAGTCTTTTGATGAAGCCAGCCTGCACTGACTCATGTCATGACCCAAAACAAGAAGAGATATTTGTGGCAGGCTATGCCAATTCACACAGATTATACCCAGGGTCCCAGGGCCCATTGCTAACTGTTTCTTTCTCTCTTCTATGAATAAATAAACAGACTTCACTTGGTCTGTCTCATACTGTGTGGTCAAAACACTGGCACAGACTTCCTCATGTTTTTCCTGCACCTGCTCCTGCCAGCGAGCTGGCCTTGAGTAGGATTTGTAGCAGGGCTCAGGATGCCTATGAAGGTCTGGGGCACAAAGAGGTATGGGTAGGAAAGTCTTGTCTGTCCTGTCCACTGAGACATTTGGCCTGATTCACAGTTTCTTAGCACTACTTGGAGAAGGAAGCAAAGGGAATTGATCTACAGGCAAGCTGGCTAGGAGTGACTAAAACAGATATCCCAATACTGGAAGGTGGTGTTTCACCAAGACCTACTGTATACTCTTAATAGGCCAAACAGGCAGTTACTCTTAAAGACATCTTGAACTCTGAACAAGTGCCTTAAATTGGGGTCCCAACATAAAATCATAGAATCTTAGAATGGTTATGGTTGGAAGGGACTTTAAAGATCATCTAGTTCTGCTGGCCACTCCTCTCTTGATGCAGCCCAGGATGCAATTGGTCTTCTGGGCTACAAGCGTACACTGGTGGCTTATGTCCAGCTTCTCATCCACAAGAATCTCCAACTCAATGAGTTCTTTTCCCAGTCTGTACTCATATCTGGAATTGCCCCTACCCAGGGGCAGCACCTAGCACTTGAATTTGCTGAACTTCATGGGACAACTTTTTATGTTTGTTCAGGTCCCTCTGGATTGCATCCCATCCTTCTGTTGTGTCAACTGTACCACTCAACTTCATGTCATCACCAAACTTGCTGAGGGTGCACTTGATCTCTCAGTCTGTGTCATTGATGAAGATATTGAAGAGCACCAGTCCCAAGACCCAAGAGACAGCCCTGAGGGACATCACTCATCATCAGCCTCCACCTGGACATAGAGCCATTGACCACAACTAAAGAGGTCTGTGTCCATCCAGCCAATTCCTTATCCACTGAACAGCCCATCCATCAAATTCGTGTCTCTGTAATTTGGAGATAAGGATGTCATGTGGGACTGTATCAAAGGCCTTACAGAAGTCTAGATAGATGACATCTGCCTATCTTCCATTGTCAACTGCTGCCATCACTCCATCACAGAAAGCCACCAGACTGGTCAGGCATAATTTACCCTTTGTAAAACTGTAATGGCTGTCTTGGATCACCTCCTTGTCTTTTATGTGCCCTAGCATATCTTCTTAGAGGATCTGTTCCATGATCTTCCCACACACAGAGGTGAAGCTTACCAGTCTCTAGTTCACCAGATCTTCCTTTCACTTCTTTTTAAAGCACTTTGGAGTTTAGTCCTATAGACTTTTTCCATTTATGGGACTTGATGTTTCCAGGGTCTGGAGGGAATCCAGCCACAACAGGTTTTATTTATGAATTCATAGTTGTTAAAGAAACTTTCTGACTTTTACAAGTTTTACTGCTTGAAAATATTTAGCAAAGCCTTCTCAATAAGCAAATTGAAGAGGCCAATTAGAAAACAAACTGAAGTGATAATGTCTACAAATTTCTGTGTCACCGCTGAGTGGATATTTGAATGATGTTGACATGATTTCCACTGGACAGTGGCCACATCTTGACATACTCTAAAGGGTTTATCCTTCTTTTGGACATCTTGGGGAATCTACATGTTCAGGAGAAGGCAATCACAATGAAACTGTGTGTGGCTTTATCACTTTGCAAGGGCACTCTTAGGACCTGCTAGATTCAAACTACCAGTGAGGGAAAGGATATTCCTGACAGGTCACAAATCAAATGAAAGATTTATAGAGACACAACTGAAGGGTTGTACTTGTGAAGGAAGGAGGATAATTTTTTTATTGCTTCAAGGAAACATTTTGACTGAAACGAATTACCCTCATGAGAATCACAGTGATTTAGCTAAGAATTTGAGTACTCTGCTAATGATCTTTTCTTACAGTATTAAGAATAAACGTTCCCTGGCCTCTGGCTTGAGAAGAGATGACTGTGACTCAAGTGCTGCACAAGGTAACATAGAGAAGGAATGTGAGTAGGATCCAGTACGAGACTCTGACCCTGGGTGGACATGAGCTTGCATACCACCACTGTTTTCACACTTCTTGTAGCAGAGACATGTTCTTCCTGCAGCTCAGTTAATCCTAAAGCAAGCCACCTGTACACACAAGAGGAGTGTCCTCTGTGTGCTCTTGGGCAACTATCCTGGACAAAAACAGAGTAAAAGGAATAAAGCCCAAACCCATCAATCCCAAGATCCACTGCTCAGTGGAGCTAGTTGGCAGTCTTTCCCCTTCACACGCAACCATTTTTTCATCCGGCACGGTCTTGCCAGATCTGAAGATTCAAGTTGAAACAGTTGGATATAAGTCACCTGAGAAGTGCTCAGGGCACATGTGCTTTGGATACACTCCAGAAAACAGGATGCTTGCCACATGTTTGTCTAGTGTTTGCTATTGGAGTCCTTTGTTTCGTCTCTTGCATCTCTCATGGGCTGAACAGGCTGCTAGCTCTTGCAGGCTACATGGTTGCTGTTTGAGTAAGTAATGTTGTTCCATGATGTTTTAAATCAGCACAGGTCAAGGCTGGTAACATGATTGGAAGGAGAGTAGTAGGTTTGCTCTGCAGCTTTTTTTCGCAGTGTGTCTTGTGAGGGCTTTTTAAGATGAAGTCAAGCAGACAGCACATTAGATTTTGAATGTCACATCTCACCAAAATGTACCCAGCTGCAAAACAGTATCAAACTCCTAGATGTATTATTAATATGCAGACAGCAGGTTTCCTCAGATGAAACGATGTATTTCCCTTCCCTCTTAAATGAAGTATAATCCAGAAGGTATAATTGCATTAGATGTGAAGTAAACTTCGAGCTGTGGGTCATAAAGCAATAAATAACTCAGCCTTCAGCCTCATGGTTTATTGATTCACAAGCTGTTTATCCCCCACCTCCCACTATATACTCTGCTTAAGATGCAATTACTGCTGAATTATCCGTTTTGTGGATGTACAGAGACTTAGATGTCTCATCAGACCAAACGCACATCCATGGCAAAGATACAGCAATCTCAATAAGATGACTTTGTTATCTTTGTTTGTTTTAGAAGTGTAATAGATTCATTTAAGCCTTATACAACCCCCACCCAGCATATTCACTTGGTGATCACAATTATGATATTATTGTCATTGCTTTGACTACTTAGGACATGCTAACCTGGGTGAAGCAGATTGTGTTTAGCATTAGGCATTTTCTGCCTAGAGAAGTGATGCAGCTCTGAGCAAACTGCAGGCTGAAACAAAATTGTTCCTGAAGTCAGTCTAGATACAGTTTTCAGAAAAAGTTATTATTAAAGGAGATTCAGAGTGTGCCACTTAGGGGTATAGAGTTTTTTGAGTCATCGGGGCAAGAACAGTGGACCTGGTTCCATGTTTGCTTTGGATTTCTGGTCTTGAATCTCAAGAGAATCTATGGAACTGAGGAGCTGAATGTACCTATGTAATGAAAGAACATACATCTGTAAAACTATCAGCCCAGCTGATTGCAAGAGACACCATAGCAGTGAGAGCAGCACCAGCAACAGAAGCAGCAAGCAGCAGCAGCAAGAGGACGCACGAGGATATTGTGGACACGGAAAGGCTTGATTGAAGAGGGGGCACTCCCTGAGAAAATGAGATCCACTGATGGGAAGAAATAGCAAGAGGCAGAGGCTGGACCGGCAGCACAGGATATTTGATTAGGCTAAAACAATCAGCCCAGGTGACTGCAACAGACAGGCTCATCTATTTTGGAGTGGGCAGGCACCCTGCAGTGGGCAGTAGCTGCTGGCAGAATTAGTGACCACCCAGCAAAAGGCAGTGTCCTCTGCTTCTCCTGAGCTTTTAGTAACCAGTATAACCAATGCAACCTCACAGAAAGAGCTGCTGTTCAAGCCTGTGACCATCCAGGTTTCTGGCTGTGGGATGTATGAAGGGATATTCCTAGAGGTGGAAAGTGATAGCAAGCAAGCCTGTGGGATGTGTGGCCAGACTGATGAACTGTTCTGTTTGGTGGCTGATCTGCAGGAGAAGGTGGGCAGACTGAGGAGAATTTGAGAATCTGTGAGAGGGATTGACCAGTGGAACTGTACTCTGCCATCTATGATGCATGGGATCCAACTCAATGTGGCTACTATGGGGACAGGTCCAGGATCTATCTGCTTTGTGCCAGGGTGAAGGCAGCTTTACAAGGGATAAAAAGAGGTGGAAAAAAGTTACAGCACAGAATAGAAAGGGGAACCCCTGCCTACCCTCTAAGATAACCTTACAGAATAGGTATGAGGCTCTGGGTACATTAGACAGAGTGCATAATGAGATCTCATTTATTCAATTAAAATAAGTTTAATATATCTGACAATTGAAAAAAAAGACTCCACCATCCTGTCCTTCTACAAGAACCCAATATATGCATTTTTGCATTTTTACAATCTTTTCTGTGGCAAACTTCTGTGTTAAAGAAAAGATGAAACCTAAAATACACATAAGCCCAATAGCTGATATCAGATCAAGCACTGAGAGCTCTCCCACTCTTGACTGTATTTCTCTTTGTGTTTGAGTTGCATTCAGTAATGATAATGACTAACAGATTTACAGCTGAGATTGTGACAGATAATATAACTTTCAGTTTATCATCTTGACAATGCATGGCAGTGAAAGCAGCTGTTATGCACTGTAATGCATTACTTGCTCTGTCTTATTTATTATAAGCCATGAACAAATCATGCACATTTTTACAGATATAAACATTTCTACTCGTGAAACTTGTATGACAGCCCATACCAGTGGGCCAAGCCCAAGAAGCAGCAGGTGCTATAGCTATCGATGGATTTCAGATCTAAAGGGATGAAAGAGCAGGTTGCAGAGGAGTCTTTCTTTGCGTCTTCTGTTTGGTTGGGTAGAAGGGGCAACCTGAGACTGAGGACAGAGCCGCTTGAGATAACGTGTAAACAGTTTGTAACAGTGACAGCATAATCAATAGCCTAAGGGTGGATTCATACAGCTGGTTACCCTGCATCTGCTCAAAGCATGAAGTGAATGATGGAGGCTTCTTTCACTACTGTTATCCATTCACACATCTCCATTATGGCTGTACAGCAGGTGTAAAAGTTATTTTATGGGAAGGTGAAAGAAAAAGATGGGGGAATAGCTACAAGGACATGGCTACAAAAGGAATCAGATCAAGTAACTGTCACCTTGTGAAGTAAAGTTGTCACTCACACTGGTTGAATTCTAGAAAGCTGCCACTCATCCTGCTAAATCACAGGTATAAAAGACAGCATGCTTTAGACACTGAGTCATGCATATGCTAAGCATGGCTGAGTGGGTAGAAGAATGGAGTGACAAATGTGGTACCCGACTGCTGCATGACCAAGCAGAGCCATTGTTTCTTGTGATGAAGAACTGCTATGAAAGCATAAAATCTATAATTGAATGCATAATGCAAATATGTATTGAGGTCAATGAACTTTATTTAAAAAAATTGATTATGCTTGCTACTTTCTCAGTTAGTTGCTATCCACTTCAAACCTTGCGTTTGTATTTCTCTTTTTCTTAAGGAGTAGCATTCCATGCAATCAGATCATAACTTCTTAGGCAGACCTGTGATATAGACTTGTTTTATAAACCCTTTGGACCTCAAGTATTGATTTTTATGCCTCATCCAAAGTATTGACTTTTTATGTTCAATGTCACCTGTACTACAAAATAATCAAATATTTAAATAGTCACATTATTGCTAGAACTGTGATGTGTTCCTCCAAGCTTAAGTGTGAATATTTGTCAGTGGCCAGAGCCTATTTCTACATAGAAGCAGTCACAGCACTGGAAAAATGCTTAGTGAGATAGATTTGTAAGCAGCAAAATTTCATATCTCCCCACTGTGGGGGATGGAAGGAAAGGGCATGTATGAAAATAAATAAGAAATAAATGAATGTGCAATTTTACTTCCACAGTTTCATTTGAAACTGAGATAGGTTTTCACCCAAGTCTCAGACATTAGAAATTCTATACCCAATAAAATATAATATATTTTTAATATATTCACACTATCTAGAAAAATTGCTTCCAAATCCTCATACTGAAAAGATCACCATTACAAGCCTAAGGTCATTCCATTCCAATGAGATTTATGACACTTTTTTTTTTTTCCCAAGAACGATTTTACTGCACTTGAACAGATTATGAAGAGGAGAGGTGATTATTTAAGCCACTGAAACCTTCAGTTTAGGATTGGGTTCCCTTTTGTGAAGATATTCCAATAAGTCAGGACACTGCATACAAAAGGAGTTTGGTCAGGTTCTCAGGATCTAGTGCAGTCCTCCTATGTCATCCTCTCCTGCCAAAGGAGAAATATCATTCTGAATTTACACATCATTCACAGCGAGTACAGAGCTCCAAATGCTTTTAAACACTAAACTAAGCTCACATACACTGCTTGAAGCTTATTAGAGCCTCTTTTCAGCTGTGCTATGCTGATCTATGGAAAGGGTGAAGAGGAACAGCAGACCAAAACAAATCAGTGCCCAGGCTTTTAATTTTCTCTCTATGATGAAACGAGGTGGTTTCCCATGGAGAAGCAGTTCTGATAAAAGGTGTTCTTGTCTTGTGAGGTCAACAAGGCCAGCAGAGGTGACACCATTATTCTTTTCCTGGAGGGAAAAACCTCTTTTAAGGCTCCAGTTGGGACAGGTTGGAAGAAAAAGTCTCCAATAGGGCAGTATTCAAACTCTCTGAAATGTTTGTGCTAATCCAAAAGCTGGAGGAGTGCCAGACTGATCAGCAAAGCTAGTGACTGGGGTTCTGCAGGTACAACTTAGGACCTCAATGCCACCTCTACAACTATGCCCACTCTGACAGCTCTGAACTTCACTGTGTTGCACAGAATGTCTTCGTAGAAGGGGAGCAGCTTCCTCACAAGGCTTGATGGTGTATTAGAAAGAACAGTTTTGACTGAAGTCTTAACATGAGTGAAGACCCCCAAGAATGCATAACTGCACAGACAGAGAACAGGCATAGGGTTACTATGCAGAATGAGTGACTTTCTCACACTTTACCGACAGCTGGCAAGATGCGGCCCTTAGTGCTGTGGTTTAGTTGACATGCTGGTGTTCAAAGGTTGGTCTTAATAGTCTTGGAGGCCTTTTTCAAGCTTAATGATTCTATGATTCTAAGTTTGTTTGTCTTTCCCGTTGCTGAGACATGGATAAGCTGTCATCTCGGGCTGTGACTCCAAGTGTTTGACAGAGACTGTCTCCATTCTTCAGAATGGACAGATGTGTCTGCTGGGACACTAAAGAGATGTGACAAAAGTCCTTAAGGTGAAATGTTAGAGCATTAAATCCCAGCTATGTTGAATGCCACAGCAATCCCTTTGTCAGTTGGTACTTTGTATAGATCTTTCACAGCTGAATTTATGGTCACAATTTATATGACCACAGAGAAGACAGAAGTATGAATAAATTCCAGAGAGATTTTACTCACAAGACTACCGTGCTAATACAGATTATTAAAAATTCAAGGCAAGGGGCAAATATGTTATCCATGAAGACTGGTTTGGCTTTTTTTACTAGCTGTGTCATTTTGAGTCATTGAAAGGATTTAGACAATAATTGCAAATATGAATCACAATCCAAACTCAATTTCCTATAACGAGAAACAGTTTTATGCAGTGTAATATTACATGGGTAAGATAATCACCTAAGAACCAGTAAAACAATAATCTGTAAAGCTGTACAGCTAGAGGAGCATAAAGATTGAATACCATTTTATGTGCTTTAGAAAATGATGACTCAATGTCTGGTATATATCATGTGATTAAAATAAAACACAGAGAGTGCTTCAGAGAATTTGTGGGTGCTGTTCAAAAAGTGCTGCTATGTGTTAGGGGGAAAGTCAGTATAAGTTATTTCACTGACATAGCCCTGGGAAATTTGCAGAATTCACAGAGTTCTGCAGCTACAAGTCATGGCAAATAAGCCTTTCAAAACCTGTCTTCCACCTGTCACCATTATTTACTCTTTTATTAACTCTTTATATACAGGAAATGAAGTAAGAGGCCAAGATAAAATACCCAAACCTGTGCTCCAAAATTGTTATCATTATCAATAACAAATACCCTGTACATAAATATTACGTGGTGTTTTTATATGAGTAATGACAATTCTACTGACATCATCTTGAGATAGCAAAGGAAAAAAATAAAAGAGACAGATCTTTAGACTAGAGAAAAGAAGGCTGTGGGGAGACCTTATGGTAACTTTCCAGCCCTAAAGCGGACCTTACAGGAAAGATGGGGAGGGACATTTCATCAGGGAGTAAAGTGATAGGATGAGGGATAACGGATTTAAACTGCAAAAAGGTAGATTTAGATTGGATGTTTGGAAGAAATTTTTTACTTTGAATGCGGTGAGACACTGGAATAGTTTTCCCACAGAAATTGTGGATGCTCCATGACTGGAAGTGATCAAGGTCACATTGGATAGGACTCTGGGAAATCTGGTCTAGAGGAACATGTCCCTGCCCATGGCAGGGAGTTTAAAACTAGAGGAACTTTAAGGTCCTTTCCAACCCAAACCATTCTATGGTTCTATGGTTCTGTGGCCTGAGTTAAGCTGTGAAACACAGCTTGCCAAGGAATGCTGCAGAAGCTAAAAGTGTGTGTGGATTCAAGAAGCAATCAGACATACCTAAGGAAGCAAAGCCCATAAAAGACATTAAATGCAAAGACACTATCTCTTCCAGGATACACATCAGACATTGACAAGGAGCCAAGAGGGAATTTTGGGTGCATATGAATTTCACACCTAAGAGAGTGAGAGGTCTTATAGCTATCTGGTAAATCTGTATCCTTCTTTTCAAGACAGCATATCAAATTTAAGAATAAAATGATCCAATTACCTACAGTTCCCACCACAGGCCTTTAAAATAAACAAGGCCAAATACTTTACTATCTCATGCATTCACAAAGATTGCACTCAATTAAATTTGTCCAAATAAAATATAAATGGTACTGAAGATGTAGTCAGGTGTCATGCTGAGGAACTATGCAGGAATGACTCTGCAGCCCTCATTTAAAAGAAGGTGTAAAAGCAGAAGTGAAAGGAAAGGACTCTTTAGAAAGAAAGAGCCTGTCCTCCAGATAACAACAGCAAGTTCATTTTTGGGCTTGCCTATAGAGAAGTGTCCATTCCTGAAAAGCTGGTGCTCTTTTTCTTAAATTACTGCCTGAAGTCACTTCATCATTATGCAAAGGAGAACAGGCATATGCTGTTGATGCTGTCAACCCTACCATGCTCCTTATAACATTCACTAATACCTGTATCTCTGTTAAAAACAAGTGAACAGAGACACAGTTGTAGGTAACACTTCCCAGAAAGTTCCTTCTAAAGCAAACATGGGTCAATATTAGCAACAAATATGACAGTCTCCAATTTGTCAATAAAATCCCTCAGGAAATCTGGGTCAGACCAAGAATCTGAATCTACAGTCCTGAAACTGGTCTTCTTTACATGTAAGATATCTGTTCTTTCAACACCCTTCTTTGTCCCGCAGAAGCTGGAGAAAAAAATGGATGGAAAATACGTCATTAGAATTTACACTGATCCTGAAAGTTGTTATAAAAAAAGCAAAACCCAAACAGAAGTAGAACTCTCAGACTCATCTGTCAGTGTTGAACATCTCAGTGTTGAACAGATGGCTACAGCACGAGAAACTTATCACACTGTTTTATTAGTAAATTGAAAGGCATTTGGATAGCAATCACCATAATTATCATTTTCACAAGCCCTAGAAATTGTAATAAGCTTTCAGAGAGCAGTTGACTTTACAACATAATTGAGAATGGATATATTTAGTTTTTCCACCCAAAAGCTAAAATGTCACTGAATCTTTAACAAGGAGTTTGACTACAGATAAACAGGCCATTCAAAAAGACATTCATTCAGAGAAAATTTCACCTTTCATTCCTATCATAAATCCCTGAATTCATTAATACCTCTAAGAAGAATTTATTTTAGCTTTGGCTAAAAAAAAAAAAAAAAGGCAGTTACCTTTCTGTTTGTTTATTTATTTATTTAAAATTTGTTTTATTTATTTTTAATTTTCATTTTATTTTCTGTCCAGAAAACCTGCTATCTCACTCCAAAGGACAGATTTATTATCTGTTCACAATTTTATTTAAATTTAAGTCGAATGTTTCAGAATTTTTCCCAGAACAGCAGCTTGGCCTAAAACCAGCAGGTGGAGCCAAATCTGCTTCCTATACGGTAATATTAGCTCTTGTTCCGAGCGCTGAAGGCATCTCCATCATGTACATATTTTTCAGCTGGACAAAAACCACCTGGCTTTTCCTGCAGGACCTTCAATCATATCTCACCATTATCACTGCCACTGTATTTAACTGTGACAGGAACGTATTTCTGCAGGAAACAGGCTAAGTATTTCACAGCAACAAATATGTCAAATGCCTCTGCAAGAACTCAGCTAAGAACTCAGTGCCAGGACTGAATACCCATCCTGCTGATATGCATATGGCATCAAATCATGCAGGCAGCCTAGCAGGATTTAAAAGCCATGGAGAGATGAGGTTTTATGCACACTGCTACTCTATACCAGCACTCAGCTCTGTACCAGTGCACACGCAGAGGCAAGATCCACGAGATACATGAAGTAGTATTTTTTTTTTTTCCCTGCCCAGATCCCATCTCCTCACAGGCCTTGCTGATGCTAGTCACTTCTGATCAGGCTGAAGCATCTGCCCAGCTTTGACAAACCAACTGCATGTGCAGATGCTCCCCGCTCTGCCCTAAGCAGGAGTAAATACATGCAGATTTAGTCTGAAAGGCAGCATGACTCATGTTCAGATGCAGAGAAGCAGAGTGACTTGCCCATGCTGTCTCTTGACACACTGAGGCCAGGAATCACAGATTTCTGACCTGTATGGAAAAAACCGTTGGTGACCTCCAATGCCAGCAAAGCAGCGGTGGTCAAAATTCAGAGCTACTCCTAATAAAATCCAGGGCCCTTGATGCTTTGCACAAGGAAACAAGGAAAAGCTGAGAGGGACAGAGGAACCTGTGCAATGAGATTATGATCTCTCTGCCAGCAATGACATCTCTCCCATATTCCCATAAGAGTTTACATTTATGGGCCCAAAATGGAGTGGTAATTGCTTCAGTTCTTCCAAAAGGAGAGAAGGTATTATAGGGTCAACATTTCACCAATTCAGCCCTTGAACAACGTCCAGACAGGAACAGGCAATGCAGAAAGACATGGGTAATTCGTGGTGGGTTGACATTCCTGAGAGGACTTTGAGTGAGACCACAAGCTTGTTCCTTACAGGTCTGTGATTAGGTCTCAGATTAGGATTGCTTCTGCTTTGGGCTCAAGTCTATCAGTGGGTCCCATTAACCCAGCCTTGACTTCCCAGTCTAACTCCACCCATATCGCTGGAGCTCACAGAAATCTGCCTGAAGTCCAGTTTTGGAGTAGAAACATCTTATCATGCAGTGAGACAGGTGAGTCTCTGGTATAGGGTCACACTGAGTTCAAGATTCAAGAAGTAGATAGAACTTTCAGGGGAACCTGAGTTAGAGCCTTTGATACTACGCAGTGTTTGGGAAGGGACAGAAAAATTTGGTTTAAGGCATAAACTATTCACTCAGTACAGCAGTGATGGAAGCCCTCTGAGAACATAAGCAGGGTTTCTTCAAATAGTCTCTAAAGTGGGTAAAATTAGTGGTTAGGCAGTTGTATGAGAACATTTTTGTAGGTCCCAACTATTCTATTCTATTCTATTCTATTCTATTCTATTCTATTCTATTCTATTCTATTCTATTCTATTCTACTCTACTCTACTCTACTCTACTCTATTCTATTCTATTCTATTCTATTCTATTCTATTCTATTCTATTCTATTCTATTCTATTCTATTCCACTGTATTTCATTTTAAAAGGCTTCACTTTGCTTAGCCTGGATCAAATTCAAGGCTCAGGTAAGACATTGTCCTAGCTGCCAATTCCTATGATACACTGCATAATCACAGAGGTCTGCTTTTGTGGACATAGCTTAAAACCAAGACCTTTCTCCCAAGATGGATCACAAAATTCCTGTGGTTTTGTTTTGTTTTTCTTTGTAGTGAAATATATAAAGCCCTATAAGGATTTGTGACACTAGATAAAAACTGCACAGATTAAACACCAAAGCAGTGAGCCATTCAGCTGCCACAATGACAAGGTTGGCTACACATTGGTGTGCTGTATCCCAGCATCTAGAAAATGTGCTTAGGTTTTTATTCCTCAGACACATGACAGTACTTCAAAAAATATGCCCAGACAGGGCAATATGAATGTTAGGCACTTAGATTTCAAATTCCTATCTTAAAGAAATATGAGATGTGGACAATAAGAAAGTAGAGCAAAAAGAGCAACCCAAATCTTTGGCTCTGGACCATCTGTATAATCAGGAAGGATAAGGAGAATTAATAGGAATTGCTCTATCCATTTTAACGAGTTTCTTTCTGGAAAACCATGGTAAAATATCAGGCCCCCATCAATAACTGCATTTTCAGCAGAGTTTGCAGTGATAATCTGTGCTGTATATAAAGTATATGGGTCAGCTTTGAGATAAGATTCCTTTATAAGCAGTAGTTGCTACTACTTTTATAACTTGAATAAACCACCACCAGCTCATTAAATTTAACTATACTGCATGACCAATCTTTTTTTTTTTTAGTAATCCAAGCTACTAAAAGTCTAGCTTCACTGTCAGAAATTGCCTACCACTGTATCTGACTATATCTGGATCTACATAATTCAGGGCAGCACTGAGAAGATGAAAGTCACCTGAGGTTTCACCTGAAAGCCAAATACACAATCAGACTGCTCATAGACTAACAGGCACTCTGAATTGCTGGAGACATACCCCTGCTTTGTTAGCAGTCAATGGTTGTTTCGGTGCTGGAAGTCTATACAAGGCTTTCTTCTCCATGTTCCAGCTTCCCTGGGAGACCTGGTCTGATCAGTTCAGCTGCTTTCACTTGGTTAAATGAACCAGAAAGGAAGCTGGAATGCTTAAGAGGGACGTGTGGTGCAGCTAAGCCCAGTCTACACTGACTGAGCATTGTCTATACCAGTTTTCCAGCAGTGTCAGTATTAGCTGAATCAGTGGGGATGATTTCAGTAATTTCCTTGGGTCTGTGTGAACTGTAAAACCAAAAATAGGGATTGAAGCAGCAAGGGGATTGTAGATGCTCTGCATCTGTCAGGTGCAAACCTGAAAAATTACTTAAACTGAGAAACAGTATTATTATCCACTACAGATTTTTTTGAACATTAGCAAATAAGGGGCAGATTACTATTGTCTATAAGAGCAGCCACTTATTTCAGCAGAGCCGGGATCAGGTCTAGTTAATAACTCTGTTGACTATGTTTTGAGTAGACTTAAGTAGTCTGTATCTCACATGAGTTTAAATAATCCCACTTAATTCCTGAGAAGGTCCTCTAACTTGTAAACAACAGAGAAAATGTGGTTAGATATGCTAATTCATTCTTCCACACTAAGAGTGGACCACACTAAGGAGCATGGAGAGGACCAGAAAGATGGAGTGTTTAGTCATAAGTCACCCCTCTAAATTTCCATAGTGCCTAGAAGTTATATAACCCTCATCAGGAAGGTCCCACACGATGTGTATTCTCTGGATCTAAGGCTTGAACATGCACATGCAGTCATGAACACGATGCAGTAAGGTGCCTGTGATATACAGGGTAGTTTTTACACAGAATCAATCGAAGATGAGGGGAAGCCTACCCATGCTGTCCAGGAATGGGTGTGGATGAGGGATCTGTGGTTTGCTCTGCATGCTGATTTTCCTTGTTGAAGCTGATTGATGGGCTCCCTGCAGGTCTTCACTGTAGTTAACAGAAAAGTAGAGACTTAACACTACAGTCAGGACTGCACCACAGTTAATTAGAAGCAGATTAATTCTAACATAAGTAGCCTTTGTGGAGATATAAATTGTCCAAGCCCAGTATGACATTAATGGCTTCATGATTTCAGCATCACTATTGTATGTGGACAATTTGAAGTCAGGTTAGTGCTGTCATGCTTGAAGGGCCTTACAAATGAATCATGAAGAGGAACACAGGTATGCCCCATAGTGGGAACATATTAAATATCTGGTAACTTTCAGTATGCAGGGTTGGGTAGTTGTCTTGGAAGACAGCCTGTCACCTTTCTTTAGGAAGTTCTCTTGGTAGTTCTTGAGCTGTCTTATGATGTGTCTTACTTTAGTACATGTTACCTACAAAACCATGTCACTTCCTACTCTCTTTTGTCTCTAAGAGTTAGTTCCTAGTAAAAGCGTAAAGCCTGTGTTGGTGATAATTTCTTTTTCTTTTTCTCATTCCTACCAACAAGCATTTACCCAAGTCCTAATACCACCACATATTTTGCTTGATCAATAGTATGTGTAAAAGTATATTATGAATCAATTTTTCTGTGAGGGACAAATAGCTATAAGTTTAAGCATGCAAAATTCACATACACACAGTTATTTGATCTCATGTAAGACACAGAGCTGGTAAACCCAATTCCATATCATGGCTGATGTGATTTGATAATGTTCTGGTTCATTATAGAGATCAGCCTTTCAAATTCACTTCTTCTCTAGCTCTGCTCAAACCATGACATTCTCATTAAGTAAATGCAGAGCCTTCTCTTCTAGTTCTCATTACCGATAACAAAAATGAAGAGCATTCCCCTTAGGATTAACTCCAGAGACAGCACTGGGCATGACACTGAAACTTAGCGACCAAACTCTCATCAATATCTCCAGCACAGGTAATTAGGTGGGTTGGTGGGATAGAACAGCCATTCTTTGGCACACTAATCCAACAGAAGCTATTTCTGGATGAAAAGTTTAATATAAGAAGGCCTCAGACAAAAATAATTAATTAGTAAAGGCAGAAGTTTATCTACCTGCTAAACTCCAAATCACTCTGCTACTCAGTCTTTTTCACTTGATGGCAATACAGATTTCATAATATAAAAGACTAAAAGGTCTTACTTTTGCCTGTAATTTTTTTTCCCAGTTATACAACAATCAGGAAATATATTGGTTCATATTTACCATTTCCAACAGAACCATTTTTTAGTAATCTTGAAATATAACATCATAAGAGACAGGAACCTGAATAGACAAAAAAATCTTGGCTAGAGAAATAGATTAATATAAAACAGTATTTTTTCGAACTGCTAAAGGCAAATATTGTAAGCCATGAATTTCATCAGAGAATCTAATATTGACATCTAACTGATAGAGGAAATGAATATTAAACACAGACATTCAATAAGGAAGAAGTTCTTTCAGTGTAATAGACAGTCAGATATTTATAACCTGGTCATAAGTTACACATAAAAAAACCAGCAAAACAGAAAAAGAATATTAATTACCATCTGGGAGAAACGGGGTCACTGTAACTCACCCTTGAAAGTATATATGAGGAACTGTAATAAGCAACTGCTTTTCTAGCTATCTGCATTTTAGACAAATCTCAAAAACATAGGCATGGATGCATATTTTTGCATGCATAAAATATTTGGATGTAAATGTGGTTGTTGAAAAAAAAAAATAATACTCTCTACCTTTGTTTCTCTTTATTATTATGTACTTCAATTTTAGATGGTTTTCTCTGAAAATTTCAAATGTTTTTCACTGTAAACTCAGGAGAGCTGGAATTTTAAAACACAGATTAACTGTGTGATGGCAGTATTGGCAGTTTATTGATGGGATTTCGTAGCTGCATGCCTCCAAGTGAAGTCCTGCTGTAACAGCCAGTAAGTGTAATGATATTCAGCTCCTTCTGCATCTAAAATACTATCAAGAAGACTGATATTATTATTTTCAAATGGGGATACTGAGGTATAGGAAGAGGAAAACAACTCTTGAAGGTTTCCTCTCTGCTTGTACAATGGGCACAAAAGGCTGGTAGACTTCCTGAATCTCCAATTATGCCCAACCTTGGCTGCTTCTCAAATTCCCAAATCAGTCTATTTGTGGAGCTGCAACTCTTCTTCAGGAGAAACAAAGCAAATACTAGCTGGGATTGGCTTTGATCAGATGCTCTGCACACATGTAGAGTCTTTTTAACCTGATGGCTTATGTGTTGACAGGAGCAGCTGTGCTCACTCCCCTGATTTAATAATGAGACCTTTAGGTCTTTTCAAAACCAAGGAGATCTGGCCTGAGGTGTATGTTTTTCTTAGGACAGAATTTCCCTATCTTTCCTGCACCCACCTCATGCTCCTTTGCTCCTCCAGTCCCTGCAGAATTGCAGGATGTCCAGATGCAATCATGGTTAATAAAGATGCTCCTCTCCAGGGAACAAAACAGCAATGGCAATAAGGAATAGTTTAACTTGATAAAAATTTGGAGTGACAGAAAGAAATGCAACAGCTGTACATAAAGATCTGGTACATAAATAAGTTTCCCCCTTTCATTCCCTTCCTACCTTCCTCCCTGACTTCAATTTGTATGGATGTAAGGCAAAAGGTGTAAAGAAAAAAAATGGCCCTGCTGTTTGGGGCTTACTGCCTGTTGAATGCAGCTGTACTCTTAAATAATTAGCGCATACCCTTGATCTGGCTTTCAAATTTATTTTTCCTCAGGTTATAGGGAATACTACACAACCACACACATAAAAGATTGGGTATTCTTGATTTCTTGTTCTCATTTCAAAAAATATTTAATTGCCATCATCCTTTACTTTCATCCCTGTGTTCAGAAATAACCATATTGAGATTGCTTCTGCCTTTGCTCAAAAATGGTGTGCTGCAGCTGAAATCCAGTACCATCTTTCCCAGTGCATACAGTGATGCTCATGCAGGGTAATATCCTTTTACCCTGTCCAGACTCAGACTTTCTTATTTTCTTTCTAACCCTAAGTATATAGAACCTTCCCTCTCTGGGCTAAAATACAACCAAAAGTGATTATTACCTTGGTGCAATGAAACCTCTTGGCTCAAGAGCTAATGTCAGACCCAGTAACTGTCTGAAGAGGCCAATTGCTCATGACACTCTTGTGTAGGTGCTGCCTAGAAAGGATAAGGAACAGGTTTGAGTGTGGATGAAGAGGGACCAGTGGAAGAGAACATAGCTGTCAGAAGAAGAGGCTGCTGTGGCATGCAGTCAACAAAGCTGTTCTTCTGAAAATCTGTGGAAGCTGATACTTTTGCAAACTTTGCTGAAGTTTGCAAAAACAAAGCAGTGAGCAAAGTGAGCATCTGATTTCTTTGGGCCAGTGGCCTATCTGCCCTCCACCACTGAAACTGTACCCACCTCAGTGAAGGCTGACTGGCTCCCACCTGATGCAAATCCATCCTCTGTACCTGCCAGCCTAGGGATGCAACTCTGATTGAAAAGCTTCTGCTGACAGACTTTGTGTAGACTTGCCCCTTCAGTTTGAGACAATGGAAAACAATTATATTTTTCACAGAGAGAACCATCCATTAACATTTCATTGTTCTTTGATCTCCACTGTGCTCCAGTCTTACTGATGAACTTGCATTTGACAACAAATCCTCTCAAGATATAGAACTATTGAACACTATTCTTTATGGACAAACAAGATGAACAACTTTCAGGTTATTAGTTGCAATTATGGTGATTCCAACTAGATAAAAGTTAATCACTGTTACAACCTCCTTTTCAATTTCTGTCAGTGTGTCATAGGAACACTGTGGTAAAGAGGCCTTAAAGAGTACTTTTCGAGCTGGAAGCACAAAGCTAAATACAGCAGAAGGCAATTGCAGTGCTCTGCTGCTAAACTAAGACAAGACCAAAACCAGAGGAATTGATTATTTTCAACAGAGAGAGGTAATTAGTCTAATGAGGAATGCACAACTGTGGGTATTAGATACACGTAATGGCCTCCCTCTGATGTGGAGAACCATTCCTCTCTGGAACTGCATTTCTCTCCATCTGCTGTCATAAAAAAGGTCTTATGAGGGATGACACTGGGATATTTGAGTAGCAGAAAACCTTTTAATTATCTTCCAGTCCTATTTTCACCACAACCTCCCCTCCACTTCTAAAATTTAACTCCGATGCAGATTTGGCCCTTTCCTATAGGGAAAGCAATGTAAGACTTTTTCACCCCAAAGAACATGCAGCTTCAGAAAAGAGAAAAAAATGAGAGAAGAGAGGCACAATAGATAAATGGCTGCTTAAATGTGGACAGAGGAAGAGAAACTTTGGTAAAATGTGAAATAGGTCTAGTGGGTCTCATCTTGTAGATTGGTTGAAAAAGATGTTACTATTCACAATAATTTTGCACAATACTGAGCACAAGTGGTGCTGAAGCCATCCAAGCTGTAATGTTAATACCACTATTAATTAAATTAAATTGAATTAGTATTATTATTAATAAAATTTATAAAAAGAGTATCTAAAAATAGAAGACTATATAGTAACCCCAGTTGGATAACCAGATAATTTGCTCATTTTGGCTACAGTACAGCACAAGGATTCATCCAGTTCCACAAGCCACTGGCTTTTCTTGTATCTTTTCAGAAATGATTTATCTTCAGAAGCATACAGAACATCTCGCTGGCAGTTGTTATGAAAATGTGGAGCTTTCTGCTGCAAATTTTCATCTGGGAGTTGGCCCTGTATGAATGTTTGAGGAGAAGTGAAGAACAGAGGAAATACAATTTTTGATGGATGCAGAGAGATATTTAGTGAACCACCATGTCTCTTAGAAAGGTTAGTACTGGCTGCCATAAAGACAGATGGGAAAAGTCCTCTAAAAAAGTCGTGAAGTACCTTGCCTATAAGGTGATGTTTCCTTCTGTCTCTATGTCACTTACAGGTGATTTAGACTCGAGTGTATTTATATTTTCTGATTGTTTAAAAATTATAAATTTAAGTGTATGGTTCCTTTCTTCAGGACAGTATTTAAAAATTCCTCATACATCCTTCCTACTTTATCTCCAACTGAAATATTTTGATTTCCATTTGCATTCCCAGTTCTTCTTCACCTGTATGTTTTCAGACACCAAGTCAATACAGTTTCAAAAGGAAGTAACATTTGTAATTTGCTTTTTAAATACTTCAAAAACTACCTGTTACAGTAGATGATCAGGAGAGGACACAGCTGCCATGTGAGTATGGAGTCAATGAGATACTCATATTTTCTTAAGTATAACTACCACCTCAGGTATTCCACAGAGTCAGGAAAGGGGAATGGCAGTGGCAGATGAACAGAGCAATTTGAGTCAGCAGAAGTAAATGGTAGGAGAAGGCTCAGGAGTAAACATTTCACTACATTGCCTTCACATACCTGTAACCTGCAGAGTTACTGAACCAAAGGGTGCTTCTTTTTTTTTTTTTTTTTTTGTGCTTTGTCTCCATAAAACACGAGATTGCCACTGAATTATAGTGGTATTTGTTCCTGTCATTCTGCTGTGATGGTTTAGGAATATGCATGTTATTGGCCCCCAGTCTTGTTTATGTACACACCTCCACACAACTTTGATTTAAATCAATTTTAGCTGTGGGCAGTCATTGACTTATATATTGTTAGATAAATGAAAATTCCTTTGTAACATTGACAGTCACTCTCCATGCTTCTGATATGAACCTTTCCATCAAGTCATTTAGATTGAGCTGATTCTGCCACAAGATGTGGCACAGAAAACATGATCTTATATCTCTGAGGGGTAAAATCTCCATTTTGCTAAACCTGATGCCAAATGAAAGTATGAGCTCATCCACTGAGCTCAGATCTTTCCCCAGTACCCTCAATCACACTTTTATATAGGCTCTGCTTCCATTATTTCTCAGTAAATACTAATCTCTGTACTTCCATACAGAAATCTGGGCTTTCAGGGTGTGGAAAATTAGATCTTCCCCCCCCCTTATTTCAACAAAACACTGACTTTGAACAGTTTAGTGTCATTTATATCCCCATGAGCACTGTGGCCATGCTAAATTAACCTACAATACTCCAAAGTGTTATGTTTGTATACAGAAAGTAGCATTTTTCAGCTGAGATGTTTTTCCTAGCTTCTGAGAATATCAAACAAAGGAGATGTTTTCCTCGGTGGATGAAAAGGACAAACAGATGAGGAAAAAAGTAAGCTGAAGTGAGAGGCAACATCCCTAAATAAATGAAAAAGATGTGCTGGACTGCAGCCCCCTGCTTCACAGGTTCGCTCCTAGGGTGGCATGTGATCTATTAATTTAACATAGCTTGGGGGGACAGAGAAGGATCCCATTCAGCACCATATGATAGAAGAAGGGCAGATTAAATTGTTGATAAACTGAAGTGAATAAATTCTATTCTTCCTATTCTGTTTTTCAGAATAACGACTCATCTGTAACTCGTTCTCTATCTGGACCAAGGCAAGAATGGGTCTCCTATCCTGAATGGAGATCTAATGTATGACTGCAAAAATTACCGTGTTGTCATGATTTCAGGCCATGCATTGGATTCTCTAAATTTTGTCCTGTAACCCATCAGATCCAAGGAGCCTGACTCCTGAGCTATGTGGTCTCAAGGACAAAATCATATCTGTAATACTTTTTTTAGGCTTTATGCATTGTAATGATCTTCAGGGACTCTGTTCCAGTAGTGCTTGAGTCTGTCTTGTGGTACACAGAAAGGATGTTTTCAGTGAAAGGAATTTAAATTCAAAATTACTTTCCATTGAAATCTGACAGAGCTGAAATCTGTTGATTTGGGATATGTTCCAAAAGCCATTCTTTTTCACGAACATTTGTAAGAGATTGGTATTTGAAGAAGATAAAGCTATTTTCTCATATGCAGCTCAGCTTTGTTAGCATGACAGTATATTGTAAAGCCAGAGGAAGCAAAATCCAAGTGAAAAACACAGTTATGTTAATGCTCTTAAAAAAAATCACATGCATGATCTTACAGTTTATTCCTTAGTATTCATGGGATAAATCACTACAGATTTGTTTGATGGGGATAGACAGGAAGCTAGTTACTGTTTGAATAGTCCTATGTTAAATTGCTATTAAAAGCAAAGTGCAGAAAAAAGAAATCAAAATCTCATAAACTATTTGAATAGATTAATTCAAGGAGAAGGAGAAGGCCTTGATACCAAAAATACTTAAGGATACAGTTCCATTCTTATCCCTGCTGAACACTCAACTTCAGAAAGCTGCTCTAAATACTCCTCTATTGTTTCTTAAACAATACACTGAAATTTTAACGACCTTGTAAGCAAACGACTTTTCCTCTCAGATGCCACTGACACAGCTACTGAACTAGGAGATGCTTGCAAAGAAATCAGACCAAAATATGCTGATTACCAAGGAAATGATAGTACTACCCATTTCCTGTTGCTAGTCCAGGAGGAACTGGAAGCATAGCTTCTCTAAAGCTCCAAATAATCACTGTAATGCAGCTGTAACAGAAACACAGAACTGTTTAGGTTGGAAAAGACCCTTAAGATCATTGAGTCAAACTGCAAATGGAACACTTGCTAAGTCCAGTGAAACCATGTCCCTAAGTGTCACATCTATGTCTTTTAAATACCTCCCAGGCTGGTGACTCAAACTCTTCCCTGGGGCCCTGTTCCAGATCTTGACAGCCCTTTCAATGAAGAAATGTTTAATATTATCTAATCTAAACTTTCTCTTACACAACCTGAGGCCTTTTCCCTTCAGTCTGTAATGTTACCTGGAAAAAAAGACTGACAGCCACCTTGCTACAACCTCCTTTGAGGTAGCTGTAGAGAGCAATAAGGTCTCTCCTGTAAGCTTGCAGAAGAAAAGAAATGAAAAGGTGAGGAAGCAACACATCTTGGATAGAAGATTTGACAAAAAAGCAGAAAGTTTACCTTAAGATTCAAGCAAAAATATTATTTTCTGTAATTAAGAAAGTATCCTTGCAAGCAGCTTTATTACCTTCTGCTTTAGCCCAGTTTTGCATTGCTGTAACTCAAATCAATGGAAATCAATGGAACACAGAAATAGAAAAGAAGAGCAGCACAATGACTGATGTTACCGGAGTTTTAGAAAACTCCTCTCAGCAGTGATCAAATACTCTGACCTTGGGAATTTGGCATGGAAAGGAATGATTCTAGTTCCAGGATGTGAAAGGCAGCATCACCTTTCTAAAGTTCGCTGTCTCATATTGCTGCTGCATTGTTTTAAATATAGCAAGGGGAAAATTCAGATAATCTTACACAAACAGCCCTGCTGTCTTGAACAGACCAGGAAATGCCTTGTATTTCTCCAGTGGAATCTTTATGTCCAGCCTTGGAAAGCATTTCTATGGATTCATTTGGCTCACGCAGTACGTGTGCTGCAGTGAGCAGTTGGTATTTGGAAAGCCAGGTATGTACAGGACAATGGAATGGGTATGTTGTCCATTTTGTGAAAAATGCCCACTCCTGAACAGTCTCTCTGGTTGTGTGAGTCGACACAGGCAGGCAGCCAGAACAGCCACAGTCTCATGGCTAGAATGCAAAGAGTAAATTTATTTCCACTAATTTGCCAACTGGGGGGTCCCCAAAGCAACACCTGGGCAAACATGTGGAAGCAGAGACTCAGGCACCATTAAACTCAGTCCATGCTAGAGGATTACTGACCTACTGTTCACACAGGTTTATCATGAATTATTCCCAGCTGTGAGGTCATCTGAGTGATTTACAATCCTCCTCACCAGTCTTCTGCATTTTTAACTTATTCCCCCCAATGCTGTCCATGTTACAATGGCCCTTGGGGAGAGATGTCTTTTTTGCACACAGACCCACTCATATTATCACGTTTCCCTGTACTCATGATCAAATACATACTGCCTTTTAAACAGTCTCATTGGAACTAAATGGTCTTTAAGGTCTTGTCCAACCAAGTTCATTCTATGATTCTATAAATTCCCAGTTCCTTCAGTTTTAGACAGAGGAAAATTAACTTATAGAAGTAGCAAATCAAAGAAGCAGCTTCCTGAATATCAAAATATGAAGTGTGGTATTACATAAAAGCCTTTGGGAGAGGCAAATAAACATGGAGGCATATATAAAAGTGCACATAATCAGATATAGCAATGGGAAAGCAAATGCCAGCTGCTTTTTCACCACTAGTATTTCACTAGCGTTGAAATTTCTTCAGTCTTTTGAGTTTGGGATCCAGGTAAAAATATTCACACATTTCTGTAGCTGTCTTTTAGAAATGCTTTTGAATGTGAGCAGATGAGTCGTGACCAAAAGGTTAGAAACTGGATGCCTCAGACACAGTCATAGAACAAATCTTTTAATTGACAAGGAAAGAGGCAATAAAACAACCAGCATTTGCAAAATTCCTTAAAAGGTCCTTCCAAGTTGCACTAGAAAATATTAATCTGTGCAAGGGGTAGTCCAATAGACTGTTAAAGTTAATAACTGATCATGATGAAATCTCAGAGGACATCTTCCCTAGTACATATGCCCCCCTTTTTCAATACCATTCCTTCCCCTCTTACTGAAAGTCTGATTATTTCCTATTTTCAAGTTAAAATCAGCACATCACAACTTGAACAAGTACTTCTATTTTCCCCTTATCAGCATCTTACTACTATGTCTGAGGGAGAAAGTCAAAAAGAATTGAATCTATGTGTTTGATACTGGAATATATAAGCCTTAAATCTCACCTGTGGGTTTGCAATAAGTTTCAAAAGAAAACACGGGTAAGTTGCCATAAAGAACTGCCTTTAAAGGCAAATGAACAAAACTATGTAAGAGTCCTAAATTTCATGCGAAATTTAGAGAAGTCTACCCATCTCTAGGACAGAACCCAATTCTCAAGCCCAACCTCTGGCAGGTATTTGTAAAACATCTACAAATCAGAGACAAAGATTTGTAATTTTAAGTTGAAATCAGGCTTCAGTAAAACCGAGAATAAAGCTCTCACTGATTTCTGCAAGGCAAGGATTTTATTTTTCATATGTATTCTGCTGACGTACTGAAGGAATAATTGGTTCTCATTTGTGCTAAGTGGTGCTCGAATGATTGTATCCCCTGTACTAATCTTTAACTCTCAGTTGGCTGGTTGGCTGTGTTTCCATCAGTGCCACAGACGTCATAACAGCATCACTGAGCTATTGACTTGGTTGTGCAGGCTAAGTACAGCTGACATGGTGCTACTCAAGCTGCTCTCCTTGTGGACATGCACCCGAGCTCTTGCTTTCTCCATTCTCACCAGCAGGGCTATAAACATCCTTCCCAGATCCAGGGCCCAGCACACCAGTCAGACTCCATTCTGCTGCCACAGTTTCATGTGCTGGCCAGAAGCTACAGAGTTCAGCAAGTTACACAAAATCTTGCTGCTATATCAATTACAGTTTAAGACATAATAATTTCCTAGGAGAGTTTTTCTGCTCAGAAGAAATCACTTCTTCAATGCAACAAGTTGACATCAACATTCGAAACAAGCAAATATTATGATGATCTTGAGGTAAAGAAGGTAGACACCCTAATGGTGCAGTTAGATGACTTTATATCTGAAAATATACCCCAAAATTGACATTTTCATGGAGCTGTAAGTGTGGGGTTTTTGTTCTTTGGAAGGCTTGAAGCAACTTCCAAAAATCAGCTCATCTTTCCCCAGGCAGATGGAACTGTTAAGAGAAATAGAAACTTTTCTCACGGTATCTCATAATAGCCAAATAAGGGACAATATAGTCTTAGAGAAGTCCTAGAGAATTAGATAAAAATGTCCTCAAACAAAGAGGATGTAGGATAAGCCCTATGTTTCCAAAAAAGATAAAATAAAGAACAAATGTAACAGTTTTTGGTGATGAAACATAACAATGTTGTGCCTGCTCAAGAACTGAGGTCACGATGATGAAAAAGACCTGGAAGGACCAAAGAAGGACTTCCAATAGCGGTGTTACTATGCAGAGCAAACTAATGAATATGTATTAAATAAGCAAGAATATCTAATGAGTATTTGAAACGTATGTTTAAGAAAAGGCCCTGTCCATCTGTCATTTGGCATGTTCAATTAGAGGAGCTATCCTATGAATGCCCAGCACTGAACAAAGAAGAATGCCCTTTTTAACTTGTTAAGAACTTTGTTTCTGCTGCTCTTCAGTATCAGAACCATAGCTGCATGATTCCTGAAAGGTGCTGGAGGTCTTTAGAAAGAGAACACAGAGTCTCCCTAGGTTGTCTGCTTCAGTGATTATGCTTACTCTTTCCTTTCTTGCATAAGCCTAACTGGACTGGATCAGAGCAAAGATGCATCCAGACTGTTATTTTGTCTTTGATTATATCAGTGACCAGCAGTGACAGCCAAAAAAAAAAAAACAAACCTGGAGAAAAACTGAGGCACCATGACCTTCACATCAATGAGAAAAGAACATATATCTTTCACAGTTCATCTAGGCCTACCAAAAAAAAAAAAAAAAAAAATTTAGTTCAATTTCTCTCTCAACAAAATAGAAATTATCTACAATGCCACACTAAACAAGCTTGAATAAAACTCCTTAAATCCCTGCCTGTCCCCTAAAACACCATGTCCTTCTCCACCTCAACAAGGTGGGTTGCAGGTCTCATATATAACCCACCCAGTACCCCTGCACCATGTTATTCTTAAGAAAACTGGGATGGAGCTATCCCATGTGAATCATCTTGAAACCAGACTTTGCAATCCTACACACAAAATAAGTGACTTTAGACCATGTGCTGCAGAGCCCTAAACCCATATATCTGTATCTGCCCCTGCTTGTTTCTTCGATTGTTCTGAGTAAAGTCAGCTCCTGACTTTACCTTTCCAGCTTACTGTGAAGTAGCTCAGCTGCTGTTGTGAATTATTTCTTATTGCACAGAGTGCCTGGGAAAGACAACTGATTCACCACAGTGCATTAAAAGAGTAATTAGACACAACCCAATACTTGGCTCTGGGGAGCAGCTGCACTGGCAAAATATCCCCCAGCAACACCGCTAACAAGGACAGAGTAAAACAACTGAGACAGTGAGTGAACAAGAGAAAAATGAAGATGTAGAGAGTAAGAGAGTGCTGGAAAGTGGGTCAAGTATCACTCTAATCAATAACTACATAGAAGAGGAGACTAATGGAACAGCAGGAGGCAAGCAAGGCAGTTGAGTCAGCAAGAAGGATTAAATGTGCTGTGCTGAATGTCTCCAGTGCCTATGTCATGGCTGATCCCCAAGGTAGAAAGGTAACAATCAGCCTAGAGCTGACCATGCAAGAGAAAGGACCCGACTTTTCTCTGTGGCACTGTGGGGTCAAGGCCATCTGCCTTGTACTTTCTGGCAATTTGGAAAATAATTCAGTTGAGACAGAGAAAGGAATGTCAAGCTGATGTTTTCTGCTCCCCTTTCTTTGATGAAGGACGAGGGTTTGTTCAGTGCTCTGAGAAAAATATACCACAGAGCTGAGGGAAAATAAAAGGGTTTGTTTGCAGAGGTCGCTTCAGTTTGTGGGGATTGTAATTCACCTTCTTTTTTTAATAATGTTTCTCTCAGAAAAAGTGCATGCAACATTAAGAACAACATGAAGAAGAGGCCCTGTCTTCAAGTGACAAAGTTCAGTATCTTTTGTCCGGAAGTTGAAATGCACCCTCTTAAGCAAAGATTAAGTCTTGCATAATTTAATGCAAAACCCAAATGTGTTTAACCAATACAGACCAAACAGCACAGTGGGACAGCTTGGCTTTTATTCAACTGCTCAACCTTGTGGTTCCTCAGCTCCTGATAGTTTCTCCCAGAACACTCCACTTAAAATGGACGCATGACCTTAACAGACAGTTGTGTCCACTACTTCTGCCTACTGCCTGAAATAGCCCCATCCTGTGTCACATCTCTGACACAAAAAAGAATCTGGCAAAGAATGAGGAAAGTTCTGAGAAACCATTAGATTGGCCTCAGTGACAATGTGCTTGCTCAGTGCTATCTTTTATAAATTGAGATATCACTGATAGATAAGGGAATGAATTACAAAATAATGTGCAGCTCCATCCTTGCCCACTAGCAAATGGGATGCCTACAAAGAAATCAAATGAGAATTTGCATAAATTGCTTGAATATTCAAGATCCAAAAAATGTGTCTGAGTGCTCTTTTGTTTTTGACTTTCCTTCAGCAGATCTGACATCTTCCTGAGCATTTAAGTCCTACCTTCTCCTGACAGGGATGATATTAACTGTGCATTAAGAGCTGCTCTCCTGCTTCATCCCAGTGAGATTTTTTTCACTTGGAGTAGATCACACAGACCTTTACATCTATTGTCTCCTTTCCAGGCTTCAATGAACAAGTAAGCGGTTAATGTTGACATTTAAACATTATCAGTGGCATCTGAGTTAAAGCTGATAGGAGCTATTCTTGCAGTTAGTGCTTCAAGCTTTTGACATACTCAAGCATATATAATTGCATTGACTACCTTTAAATCATATTTTCAAGGATTTGTTTGCAATCACGGCAGCTAGAGTTACTTCCTGTGAAACAAATGTATAGAACACAGCAAAATATTTGGAAAACCAAGAAACTGACTCTGTTAACAGACATTTTCCCTTTACAAGCCATACACAGACAGCTTCCACCAAAGCTCAAGTGTCAGAACCACGTATATTCCAGAGTGGAAGACTTGTAATGGTCTACAAATCATTAGTGCAGAGTAGGTATACCCATAGGTATACCCATCCAACTAAAAAAACAAGGTAGAGATAAATGTGGATTCACAGTGTACAAATTGTCTAGTGCCCTCTGATATCCCATAATCATCCGATGCTATCAAACCTGCTTATGTCATTCTAGCTTTCAACTCTTGGTCTTCAGAGGACTGTTTTGATGTCTTAAAGTACGACAGGAAGCTTTCCTGTTTGACCATCCAGGGGCCGCTCTGGGAGTCACACTCACACCAGAGACTTTCACTGCTGGGACCAAAGGCCCTTCACAGTAGGTGGCTGAACTGAGCTGATGGGTGCCCTACTTGACTCACTGCACACCCTACACTCACACAGTTAGGCAGGTTTCCCTCACCAGCTGGACCACAGGTTTCCCACAGCAGTCTCAGACATCTGGTTCCTTTAAGCAATTTAATCATTGTGCAGCAACAGACGTTTCCCCTTTTGATGAGAATTGGAGCAGGAGGTTAATACATTGCATTTCAGTGTTTCAAAACCTTGGTTCTGGGGTTCTTAAGCTTTCTGCCCTTATCCTTTGCAGGTTTGACTCTAGGAGCTCCTCTTCTATGCTGCGTATGTTGTATAAAATTTTAAATTCTCTAATTTGAACACTACCCAGCATTTCTGGTATAAAGCAGAAATCAAAACCAGTATACTGGAGAGAGTTAAGAAAAAAGTCATTTTATCATCTCACTTTTTATGAAAAATATCAAACAGAAGTGATATTGAATGGAGAGGTCTCTTTTTTTCCTCTGCAGTGCCTCTTAGGTGTCCACCTGAAAAGCCCTTTACAATCTTTCATAGGTGTTTGAAAAAGGACCTGGTAGCCTAGGACAGAACTACAGACAGGAAAGCCTACAGCAGTCCTGAATTTCTCAGTGTTCTAAAACAAAGTTTGAGAACTCAATTACATTGCCCAAGCAGAGGGAGGCTGTACTGTCACCTGAAAAACGTGGAGTGGGAATGGCTTTTTCCTTGCTATCCAAGTGTCCCCTAAGTGCTGAGAAGCTCCTCTTCACCATGCTGATGTGCATCGCAGTGTTGGGCTGAAGGAGGACCAATGTTGCAATTGCCTGCTGGGTGCTACCCGTGTGATTTTTGAACCTTTCAGATACAAGGAAAAATACATTTTCCCCAACTTTAGCCATATTTTAAAAATGAAGCTTTCATCTAAGCTGCTACTCTAACTTCTCAGCACAGTTCATGACAAAAGACAATCACTTCTTCTGAGTCTCCTCACCTGCGTTGGGGTCTCAGAGCACTTCTTTCCCTGCTTCAAAACGCTCTTCCTCCTGCTAGTCACAGCCAACAGCAATGGAATGTCATAGTATGGGTGTCAATCTGTCCTCACTGCACTAAATCAGTGCCCATCTGCAACATGGTACTGAAAGCTATACTCCCCTTGGTTTGCCCTTGCAGCATTGTTAAGTCTCTGGAAGAAACTGAGGAAAGGCTCTCAAAGACAGATGCTTGTCTGTGAATCCTGATGAAGAAACTTGGTGTTTCTCCTCATCACATCCCTGAACTTAAAACAGCTGAACTCTGGATATCCTGCAAGGTTGATGAACACTTGTGGTAGACTTCCCTGTATTAGTCTTTGTTTGTTTGTTTGCTTGTTTTCATATAATCTCATTAATCCTGATGTTTTGCAGAAAAAAAAGGTTGTGGGATCACATTGCATGTGAACTGTATCACCCATTTTTGAGCTTAATAGCCCTAAAGCCATGTACACCCCTGCATTCTCTCACTGTCTTTGCTGCTGGATACCATAAAACTATTATATGGTCTTTGGATACATTCAGCTTTATGACTAAGACTTACAAATTAGCAGTAAAAGTGCATGAGAGACAAGATTTTTGCTTTCATTCTTCTATTACAGGTCTGAGGTGTTCTCCCACCCAGGAAACTTATTGGAGGCAATAGATGAGCAATGAATCTGGCAACGGGACACAATACTAATTCTCTGAGAGAAGCTCTTTGATTTTTTCCTTTCTGTTATGCTTAGGATGCAATAAAAATAACAATGATTGTACTGTCTTGTAGAAAAGATTACTTTTCCATCTAGATTTCTACTATGTTTTCCAGGAAAAAGAGAAGCTACAGAATTATACCAGCCCCTCACCCAGAAACTGAACTTCTGCTTGCAGGCCCTCAGAGTGTGACCCAAACTTAACGATGTACTTGCTGCACATCCCCAGTTAAAGATGCGATAGTCAGATATATATGAAAAGCAAATGTGGTAATAAATATCTCAGGCAGAGGAAAGTGCAAGGACACTCCTTTGTCTCATTCTTGGCTCATAACTGGCCACAGTATCACAGATTACAATGGTGAGCTTACCCCTAATGTCTGCATATTAGCACTATAAAAAATATCTGGATGAAGTGTTTGTAGGTTTATTTGCAACATTTATACTGATGCCTGACAGCATTATCTGTACTGTTTATATGACTATAAAATAGCTTTATAGTGGTACAATTAGTAATGCTGAGCTTAGATAGCATAAATGGTAGTACTGATTGTACCACTATAAACTTAACTTTATAGTGACATAAATGAGCAATATTTGTGTCATCATGTTTTATGACATCAGGTAATCTCAGGCCTAAGAGTATAACACAAGGTCTTGCACACTTTAGTTTCACATCTAAAATATGATGCAAAAGAACATTCTAATTCATGCATAGAATTTGTGCATACACTAATTTTCATCTACTTTAAGCTGCAGGGACAGTTTTTTCTTCTTCTTCAGATATAAAATAATTGCAAGCACCCCCTTTCTAAAATTGCATTCCTATGGCATTGCTGGATTATGAGTGGTCCCAGTGATGTTTCCACCAGGAGGGCCAATAAATGAGAGCTGAGAGCTGAAAGCTGTCACAAGCCAGGGAAGACTCTCTGCTAGATTTTTTAAATTTTCCTTCCTTTGCTATTTCACTCCACACCTTTTATCCCAAAGGGGAAGATGATGAATGAAAGGCTGATCAGCTGCAAAACAAGTTTCAATTCATTTCACAGTTCAGCCTCATTCAATTCATAGCTGACATATAAATGACTTTGAAAGACTGCTTGTCTGCCATTCTCAGAGTAGCAGAAGACAGGAAAAAGGATCTCTGATGTTACATTGTTTTCTTTGAAAAATGATTGTGTGACTACCAATTACTGGAGTGGATATCTGTCCTGAGTTAAGGTTTTATGCACATTGGTTAACTATGCAGTATATATATGTCAACTTTTTGGCTCTTTCTATGAATTGCATTACTATTTGTAACACATCCTGATTGACAGGATTCATGACAGCAATTCGTTCTCTTTCCTTCCCCTTTGGCATAGTTTGTGTCACAGGAAAACACCTTAGGAATTTCCCCTATTTCCCTGCTTCTCCATGATATCACTTGCTCCTGGAATCTTCATTTTGGCCCACATACATAATGCCATTTAAGTCAGCAGGAGGAATTCCAATTTCTCAGTTAACAATTAATTGAGGCTTACAAACATGGATCATCATGTAAGAAGACATCGTATACTCTGTAGCAGCCTGAACATCAGTATAGTCTAGAATTTAAACAATCCTGGGACTACGAGATTATAAACCGGCAATACTTTTTTTTTCTTTCTTTTATGCAGTGCAAGTCCATCATGCATCAATATTTTTGTCTCAAAAAATGGTACAACTGTGGTAAGCTCGTGGCAAAATACACAGATGCAGCCTCCAGGAAGCCCTAAGGGAATTTACTCATCCATTTATAAGCCTGGAGTAATTTATTTAAACAACTTCCATGTTCTGCGTATCCACGGCACTGCACAATTTTGAAGAGTGAGTTCTCCCAGTCTCTTCTGTTTCAGCACTCGAGACAAGGACATGTGCTTACAGTTAGGAAGGTGGGAGCAAATATGACATCACATATAAAAGAAACAAAGTTTTGCTCTCCTCAGAAATTCCATGCTCATACCAAAACCTGTTTTCACTTATCTTCTGAAATATCCTGGTTCCTTTTGGAGGTGTTTAGAGCCATTTCACTTCAGTTTCCTGCTAATTCTCTGGCTATTTTGTACAGTAACATGAACCACCAGTGGAGATGCCTCTGTTTTGGAAGCACTTAATGTTTTTTGACAATACAGAGAAGAACTAAGAGATGACTGCTAGGACCATGCACAGATTCAATAGGCATGCCAAAACCTGAAAAGAACTGTGAAGACATTTTGTTCTCCTTATCCATCTCACCCTTGGTATACCTTTTATGTACTTTGATGTCAGAATATCTTTTCCCTGTTTCCCATTGTCCCACATCTTCCCCAATACATTACTTGAAAAGCCTTAAGGATTAAAAGAGGGACTTGTTTGTGGTAACTACAAGGCAAAAGAGTGAGATGGTAGAGCAGCCATAGAGAGTTAGAAGCTGACAAAAATGATATAACATCTTCAGTCTCTAAAAATTCCCTTCTACTGATCATTAAAGCAGATTTTAATGTGTAGCTCTATAAGTCCATCTATGAAGAGAGGTCCTAGCAGTGTAGAATCTTTGTCAGAAGCTATTTCAGATTCTCATGGTCTGATCAACCAGCATCATGCTTCCTCATTCTCACATAGATTAATTCAGGCAACAAGTCCTGCTTGATTTTTCCCTACACAAAAACATCTCACAGTCCTCTTTGATTTTTCCCCTAATGCTTCTTCTAGCAAATAAAGAACTAGAAAGGTCACATAAGGCTGCCTGACATTACTAGATATCTGTCCTGCACACATCTCTCAAAACCTGGAGCAATTTCTTTCTGCATCTCATTATTAGGAAAATTCATAAATTCTGAAGAAAAGGTAACTTCATGAGATACATTATCTTCAAGGAGCTGTTGCCTGGTTTAAGGAAAAACTGCATAGCTACAATGAAAGACTGAACAAATCCCAGTTTAAGTAGAAGAAAACAAAATCAAATATCCTATCAAATTAGACACTGGAGACACTCATCATGTTGTGTAAACAAAAAGAACCTTTTAGATAATAATTTTCTATATTTGTGAGGTTTCTTGGCATTCTTTTGTGGAAAGTAGCTTCATCTTGCAACATGCAAACACAATCAGTCGCATCTTTTCATGCATGCACTCCATGAAACCGAAACTTGCTCCAGTTGTTAATATTTCCTGTCAATAATTCTGAAAACTCCATTTTTTGGGAGTATGCTGGTCACATATTCAGTATTTTCATGGTGGCCTCTAATTTCATTCTTCTTTTTATGAAAGCTATTAAAAGCTCTAAAACGTTTTCTGGCTCCTGGAGGGTAATTAATTATCTGCACTTCCAAACTAATCAAGGATATTAGTCTCTCTAGAACACTTAGTCAAACCATAGAGGGGTAACTAGGGAAATCCAGATGGTTACTGCCACAATGACATACATTTAACTGATAATGGCTACTCAGGTTTCCAGAGTTTCTCAGTATATTGCCATTATATTCATATAATTCCATTATTCAAATAATCATGAGAATTAATTGCTTCTGGGTTTGGTGGTATTAAATCAAATTAGTGTCCACAGCATAACACAAATAATCTCAACAGCACTGAGTCCTTTATAGCAAATCTAAATTGAAAACAAATCTAAATGCAAACACTCAAAGTTACATCCTTTAGGGATCTTCAGTGAGTTAAATTCTGACCAGTAAAAAAGGATGAGATTTTATAAAAATAATCCTTAGAAGTGTCACCATGATATAACCATATATAACATGAGCTGAACCCAATCAAACCTAAATTTTGAAGTCAAGTAAGGGTGAAAGAACAAGTTTGCATAATTCATGATGTTGAATATGTCTGATAACATCCATGACCACGAAAACATTTATCCTTTTTCCCTTCTCAAGGTGAAACTTTCAAAATGTGTTAAATACCTGAGAAAGGTGTGCAATTACATCTGTAAAATAGTAAAGTCTTGATATTTCTTTTTTTTTTCAAGCTCCATCTTCACTGCTGCTAGCAAGCAGGACGTGACATATGGTAAGACTCTCTGAGTAGACTAATGAGAGAAACTCAACTGACTGCTGTGGATAGCTTGGTAATTCTTTGTATTTCTGCTGTTCTGAGGTGGAATTCATAACTGTCCCACATGGCAGTGAACACACTTTTCTTACTTAGAGTGATACTGACATATCTGAACTGATACCTAAGAAGATTTTAACCTAAAGAGAATTTTCCCACTAAGATACAAGCTCTTACTTTCTGTAATATTTTCAAGTAGGTGCATGCACTACTTTCCATAGCTTTGATTTTTCTCCTGAGTTGACAAGAATGAGCCTCCATCCTAACATGAAATGGCACAGCTGTGGTTAATTATTTATAGAGCCCTTCAGTAGCACATCCCATAATAACCTGCTTGGATAGGATAAAAGTGCAGTAGCCACTTGTCTTTCAGGTAATAAAATAGAGAAAGCAGGTTCAAAACCGAATAGATAAATATAAAGGAGGAGGTTTGGGGGATTTTTTTGGAAGAGGGATAAAATTTATTTTTCTAAACTTCTCTCCTGAGCTGAAGCAATCATCTAGAGAATTGGTGGTAAACATCTTGTCAAGATTAGTTCCATCATCTATGGGGAGATGTCAAATATCTACCTGTATCCCAGGGAAATCCTACTAAATCTGCCAAATGTTATTTCTGTCCCGAAGAAATCCTCCAGGCATTTCACTGAACTAAATATTGACGACAATCTAACTGACTACTTGCAAAAATTTCTTTGTTGAAAGTGATCAAATGTAAACTGTATAATATTAAGGGCTTACTCTGATCAAACACAGGATACTTCAAACCATGGAAGACACAGCACCCACAGAACACTAATAGCGCAGGCAACAAAAAAGAACAGACCATGAGTTTAATTCTGAATTCCCAGGCCATAAAAGTCAAAAAAAAAAAAAAAAAGACAGGGTGGGCTGTCCAGATGTCAGCTAAACCATCTTTTTGCCGAAGGCTATCTCAGTCATTATTGAAGGATATTTTACTCACACTGTTTTTAAAACCACTCAATAACTGAAGTCAGAAAGCATCACACACAATCCATTTCAGAGCAGAAAATGTTTTCCGCATGCTTTCCTTCTTTTCTTATGCTCTAATTTGAGCCTGCTACCTCTTGTCCTCAAGAGAATGAGCATAGAAAATTATGAAATTTACTTCATTTTTATGCTTTCTTTTAATATTTGAAGTCAAATGTCCCTTCCAACTTTCTCTCTGATCTAGATGAGGCAGATACAATATTTCCAGCATTTCCTCTTGAATCATATTTTTTAGATCACTCACTGCTGTTCTCACACCAACCATTCCAAATTTTTCTCGAAGTGTGATGACCATAAGCATAAAAAGCTGTAGCACTAATGCCTCTGTAAGGCTATAGGAAATTACTCTATGTTCCTGGCCTCATCATTCTATCTCTACATCCTAAGATGGCATTTACAATTTTTCCCACATTATCCAAAGGCAAGATATTGCTGATTTATGCTGTCGTTTAATCCCAATTCTTCAAACCAGAGAGGTTTTAATAATTTGAATTGCTTAATTGCAGCATATATTTCACATTCACGGACAACCTCTGCCATAGTGTCCATGGTTAAGTCCATCTCTTGATCACGAGCCCATCTATATGTTACATCTCTTCCTTGATGGTCCAAGGTTTCATGGGCACATTGAACTAGCAATACTTCGCCCTTATGTTTCTAACCCAAGTCCACTTGAGCCACTTCAACCTTAGTAGTGTGATCCACTTTCTGATTATTCTAATATTCTCCAGTGGCCCAACTCTTGGGTACATGAGCATCTATGTGACGTACATTTACAACTGGGTTCTCCACTCAGGCAGCAATAATTTATCACCATTCAGCAGCCCTGGTAGGTTACCTTTGTCCTGCCGTTATTCTTCTTCCATTGCTACAACAATTCCCACAGGGCATTTGCAGTCCATTAGTCAGCAAGGAGATACAGTACTGGCCATTTTTCCTGTTCAGCAATGTTTAAAGCCAGATGGATTGCTTTCATCCTTGCAAACTGACTCAATTCACCTTCTCCTTCAGCAGTTTCCACAACTTGTTGTAGAGGACTCCATGCAGCTGCTTCATATCTCTGATGCTTTCCTACAACACAGCAGGACCCAAGGCATATTGCTTCTCACTTTCTGGTAAATTATTATACAGTGAGGCCTCTTCAGCTCATGTCACCTCCTCCTCTGATGACATATCAGATTGTCTTCTGGCCAGCTCATGATCACTTCCAAGACTCCTCGACAACTGGGGTTCCCTATTTGAGCTCATTTTTTGTTTGGTGCAACCCACTTACTCCATGTAGCATCAGTTGCGTGAGGTGTAAAGGAGACCCTCCCTTTGATTATCCATCCCAGCATGGGCTACCAGGGTGCCAGGAGGAGCTGGGCTTTCTGTGCCAATCATTTCTGAAACACCTCAAATCTCTTCATAAGCCACAACTAGCTCTTTTTCGGCTTGAGTATAGAAGGTTTCAGATACTCTGTATCCTGGACTCTTACAACCAAGAGTTCAGTCTTGAGTCTCCCATTGGTGCTTTCTGATAGAAATTTCAGGTAGAGCCATTCTCTCCAGCTGCTGTGCAGACCACATTTTTCATATTTTGTGCTGTGCTGACTGGCCCAAGGTCTACTGTATGAACAGATGTTTAATTTGTTCCAAGGCTTGTCATTGCTCAGGGCCTCATTTGAAATCATTCTTCTTACAGGTGACTTCATAGACAGAGCTTAGATTCAAACTGTCATTTGAAATGTGCATTTTCCAAAAACCCACAATACTTAAAAAAGCTTGTGTTTCTTTCCCTCTAGTTGTTAGAGATATTGTTGTTGTTTTGTTAGTCACATCTATTTGGATCTGATGATGTTCATCTTGCCCTTTTATTTGTAAATACTGAATCTCTTTTGCAGGTCCCCTGACCTTACTTTGTTTTATCACAAAATTGGCTTTCAGAAGAATTTGGACTATTTTATTCCCTTTCTTAAAAACTTCTTTTGCTTCATTGCCCCAAAAAATGATATCATCAATGTCTTGCAGGTGTTCAGGAGTTTCACACTGCTCACTGGCAGAGCATGGGAAACAGAAAAGGTCTTAATTTAGGATAAGCACTACTTAGCAACAACCAAAACATCAGTTGGCTGTCAACATTATTCTCATACTAAATTCAAACCACAACATTATACCAGATAACAAGAAGAAAATGAACTCTATTCTACTCAAAACCAGGGAAACTTATATTTAATTTTTGTTTCACTCTATTCTCAGGTTCTTCCCTGACATACTGTTCCTTTCCTCCAGTATTTCATTGTTGATTATTCTTCCAGAGGAAGTTATATATGCAGAATACAGGCAAGTAAAAGCTAATATTCTCTTATCCAACAGCCAAACATAATTCTCTAACATCAAGTTACATAAGTCCTTCTAATTACAGTGCCAATGTAGGCTGCATCACCTTCCACAGCTGGATAAGATTGAATGACAATGATAAAAAAAATGGGTTTATAGATGTGTCTTGTCAATGTCTCAGCTATTGGAATGAATGTTGCAAAGAAACTGATAGGAAGAAATCCATACAGTAAGCCCACAGATCAGATTGTCAAACAGATGGCACAACCATCCTTTTTCTCCTGGGTAACAGAGAGTGATGAAGGGCAACATAGGACACAAAGAAGGTTTGTGACTGAAGCTTTGTGTCCCAAGTTGCCACAAACTATCTGCCATAGCAAAGTCAGTCATCACAGTTGAAAATAAATTAGTAAATCAAATAAAAAAAGATAGCTGCCCTCATTGCTCAAAAGATTATTTACCTATTTCATTTTCTTTATAGTTTCATGTTTGACATTCCCCTATTAGGTTTGTTAATTTTCCTACAGATTTGTAGATACTGACTTTCTAGAATAAATTTATTGGAAGCCCTTGTTACATTAGAACCTGAAATGAAAATAAGTGCAACTGGTGTGAGTTTTTCTATGCCTGAAGCATCTCCTAGAAACCCAGTAGTTTGTCAGTGTGGTGAGCATGGAAAGACATTTACACTTAATTTCCCTGCAGTGAGTTAAGGTGTTTCTGTGTGTGAGCAAAATATCAACATCTTAAAATATTTATGTATTAAGTAGAAAAAGATGTTTCACATTGAACTTTGAACTCTTTGAAATGTCCTGAAGAATATCTTTAAATATTGATGTTTCCTAATGTAGCCCTTAGACAGACTTTTTGCAGTGACAAGACATTTCAGCTTGTTATAATTTTGCTGCGATTAAACCCTTCCATTTTTCTTTTCCCCCTGGATAATTTGTGCATGTAGACAAGAGCACTTTGCTAGGGGAGGGGTACAAGTGATTTGATATTTCACTTGCTTCTTTTATGAGCAGGAAGAATTCAAAGCTACTTAGCACATTTTGAGCAATTTGTTCTTCTGTTTGTAGTTATACATTACACATGCTTAATATCTAGGGGAACAAATGACCAGACAAAAATGAACAAAAGAATAATACTTCAAACTGAAGTTGCCAGATAACACACTGTACAGAACACACTAATCATGGTGAAAGAAAATGTTCACTTCTCATCCCACTCATCTGATGTGTCCAAGGACTGAATTTCCGAAATGCCAATAACTTATGCTCAATATGAGGGTAAGTTATTTTTCCAAAAATGAGATTGTCATTTGAGTATTAATGTGCCTCTCAAAATTAGTTTGACTTCAGATTCTGGAACTTCAGGAACTGCAAAAAAACTACACCTCCTTAACTTTGAAAGCTGAATTAGAAGTGCTTTAATTAGGGATGAGTTTGGAATTTTCGTTTCCACTGCAAGGATAAAACTTTTTTAAGTTATTCAAGACTTGTTGCTCTAGTCTTCTTAAAGAATACACCATATAAAATATATTGAGGATAGTGTTTTAGTAAATAGTATAATCAGTAAGGTATTTTAGTATGTAGTATGTAGCCAGAAGTAATTTGCCAGAACCTTCACTTTTCCTGAGAATCCAGTCAAATCTGTACTTATGCAAACACTGTTAT
>JAWWES010000133.1:16794274-16852921 GCA_035583135.1 Lophotriccus pileatus
TAGCCAGAAGTAATTTGCCAGAACCTTCACTTTTCCTGAGAATCCAGTCAAATCTGTACTTATGCAAACACTGTTATGGTGCAGGTCTGACTGCACAGACACCTTTTCTTCCTGCTTGTGTTGCCCATCTCTGCAAACAACACACAGAGTATATAAATCAAGCTCTTCTCATCTCCTCTCATTTTCCTTTGAGTTGTAAATTATCACAACACTGGGTTAAAGTGACTGCCCACTAGCTTATTGGACCAAGAGGAAGAAGCAATTTCCATTCTTGCAAGTCTACATCAGTGGAACAGCTAACATATCTTCTTTCTCTCTCAAAATGCCATGAAAGATGGCTCCTTTAGCACTGACATCAGCCTCCTTATCAGGCTTTACAGACAGCTGATGCACCAGAAGTGCAGTTATCTCTGAGATACAACAGGAGATACGCTGCACAAAAGAAGTGGACTGTCAGGTATTTGTGCTGAGTAAAAAAATAAATAGTTACATAAAATGTCTCACATGGTAAAATGCACTCATACATTTTATCCCTAACAGAATATGGCTTTGTACTTAATCATTTTTGTAGCAATTTTAAAACTTCAGGTGTGACATGATTTAACCCTGAAAACCATCATGCCGACAACTATCACGAGTCATTACTGCCTTCATTGTCTTCATTGATCTAGACATATTTCACAGGCATTGTCAAGGGCTTTTGATAAAAATGAGATGGGAATGTTGTGTTTAAAGTTTATTCAGTCTATACATCCTGCATAGGAGTTAACTAGGCCACAAAATTTCAGAAGAAAGGAGTGCCTTTATAATTTTGGGAACAAACTTCTTTTATCTTCCTAAAAGCCCTCAGATTTTCAAAATCTCCACCTTAACATCAAAATAATCACACAGCCCAGAAATATATAGAACACATCAGACCTGAAGCCAAAACAAACAACTGTAAGATAAAACATCTCTAGTTAGTGTTTATAAAGGTGTGTCAACTTCAGACCCAAACTCAATGAGTGGATAAACTGTCCAGTTGCAAAAACGGAGGGCCCAAGTGAAACTCATGAAGCTTAATAAGTTAAATACAGAGTCTTACACACTGTCCAGGACAACCTGTAATATCAGTACAGACTGGGTGGTGAATGGATTCAGAGCAATCCTGCAGAGAGAGATTTGGGGATAACTGGTGGGTGAAATGGATGTGTGCTGGCAGCCCAGAAAGCATCTTATATCCTGGGATTCATCAAAAGAACTGTGGCCAGCAGGTCAAAGAAGGTGATTCTCCCCTTCTATTCTGCTTTCATGAGAGCCCACCTTGAGTACTGCATTGAGCTCTGGGGCTCTAAGCACAAGACAAGGACATATTAGAGTAGGTACAGAGGAGGGCCATGAAAATGATCTGTGACCTGTAACCCTTCTCCTGTGAGGAAAAGCTGAAAGAGTTGGATTGTTCAGTCTGCAGAAGAGAAGGCTCTGGGGAGACCTTGTTGTGGCTGTTGAATGCCTAAAGGGGGTTTGTGTCGATGGGAGAGGTTCAGAGACATACGTTACCAATCTACGAGATTTGCAAAATGTCCGATTTATTGAGAAAACGACAGATTTTATACCCTTCTTCATAGAGCATCAGATGACCAGGTGCATTCAATTGGGTACAAAGTATAAACGGGCATTACAAATACACCTCTAATTGGATTAGGGCATTTGGTCAGCTATAACGTGACACTTGTTGATAGAAGCAAGGAATTTTCTCCTGTACTCCCACAGGTTTTCAGCACCATCTTTTACTGAACCAAATTACTATATCTATAAAATTATATAAGAGCATAAAGCAAACTTACAAAGTATAAAGCATAATATGAATTGTTCACCTAAACTCATTTATTGCTCCCACAGTTTTATAAGAAATACAGACTTTTACCAGAGCCTGTAGTGACAGAACAAGATGCAATGGTTTTAACTGAAAGAGGGCAGGTTTAGATTGGCTATAACACCAAAATTCTTTACAATGTGGTAAGACACTGGAACAGGTTGCACAGAGAATCTGTGGATGCACTACCACTGGAAATGTTTAAAGTCAAATTGGAGGGGGCTCTGAGCAACCTGATCTAGTGAAAGACGTTCCCTGGCCATGGCAAGAGGGATGACCCTTTCCACTCAGACTTTGTAAAACATTAAGATGTGGAATTAAAATTTAGAATGGGCTACAGTTTTAATCTCATATTTGAACTCCCCCTTACCTGGACTTTTCTTAAATTCTGTAGCAAAAGAGTCACCTGATAAAAACAGAGATTAAAGAGAGTCATACATTTTAAAATCTAAGTGAACTTTGGTTTCTGTGAGCTTGACAAAGATGTGGACTGAGCAAACATAACTGTCTGTTAACTGTAAATATCTAAAATCAGTGTAAACTTTTTCTTTTATAACAATAACATCCTAAGGTTTGGAACATGGTACCCTGTTCAATTTCTATCTAGAGTGTTTGAGTGTTTTTAGGAAGCTTTTACTTGCCTTTTTTAATTCAGGAAGAGTTAAAAAGGGAGAAGGTTTTTCATCTAAACAAAAAAAGATTTTACTTGTGTTTTGCGGGTTTTTTCTTCTGTTGTGAATCTAAGTCTTCACCCACAAGCTCATTGCAAATGAGAATTTTCTGTTCTCTTATGGGAGGATGTGGAGGAGAATGAAACACACAGAAAACTCATCTGAGATCTTTCTCACCAAAAGCCTATGGTATCTTGCCCTACTTCTAATTCCCTCTTCACAGTTAAACTCACAATAAGAGAAAGATAAAGGTGGTTCTAAAAGACAAAGCAAAGACCTTTCATACTCCACATAAAATGCATGACATGCATGACATTTCTGGGCAGTCGCTTTTCTATGTAATGCCAGGGAAAGAACTTAAAAAGGACTTTCTGAGATGATGAACAATTTGCAAAGTAATTTGGTGGAATAGGGATTAAGATAATCAGATGTACAGAACTGTATAGAAATTAGGAGGGAGCAAACTCTAGCCTACGAGTTCACAATATATCTGCAGTATCTAAAGAGAAGTACCCATGTGTGGGTTAGCCAGCTATTGTGGTGTTGCATCAAGGGTGTGGAAATTCAGTAGAAAATAAACTCTCTTGCATTCCCACTGGTCCTCAGAGATCAGAAGGACTGGTCCTATGTTCTGATTATAGCAAATTTAGCACTATAATTCTGGTCAAGTTCAAAAGAAGAACCCATAGGAGCACAGGTGCACAAATAATGCAGTTTATCAATCAGGTACTATATGTCTGGTCACATTCAATAAGACTTTGCACCATCCAGATACATGAATAGCACAGTTTGTTGAAGACACAGTGAATCAGGTTCAGGATTGCCAGTGATAAATGTACTAAGAAAGACTCTAATAGTGCTACGTAGATTTCAATTATTATTCCCAGTTGTGCTCCAACACATCTGAAATCACAAAGCTCACCTACAGGTGTCCCTCTGGGAGAAGAGGAGAGTGCCAGTATGATAATAAACCTTTTCACCCCAAAGTCCCCTTTTTATATTATACATTTTGACCCATTCCAAGGGGATGGAACAACTGCATATTATGGGTAGGGTTTGCCAACTGTGATCACACATGGGTTACATGGCACAAGTTTTCCTTCAGTTGCATCCCAAGGGATGCGTAAGTTAATATGTTGATGGGGCTTAATGAGAGTCATTGTTACTTTGGGTCAGAATTTATGGCTGATAAAAGAGGTAGAAAAAACACTTTGCTCCTCCTCCATGTACTGAGGCAGCAGTGAAGGGTGTCTGAGCTTCACTGGAGGGTCTTTGAGTGCATCCTTGTCTCCTTAATGAACAAGATTTATAACAGGGCTTGTCTTTCCCAATGAAGGGAGTGTGGCTATTGGCCGGTACAGAGGGATGATGTTCTTCTGTGCCTCACTGGAACAACATCAGGCCGTGAGACCTCTGCTGCACTCCAGACCATTCAGTTGTTAGGCATTGCTCCATTCAGGTGCAAGAAAAGCAAGAGGGACAGCTCATGTTTTTCTCAACTACCCTTATCAATTCTTCACTGTCTTAAATCAACACTGTACAGTTCTGACCATTTACCACATGTGGTTATGAAGAAAACATTGAATAGGGTCTTAATAAAATATACTGACCTTACAAAGAGTACAAAAAGTATATCTCTCCTCCACAAAGATGCTAGTTGCAATTGGTGGCCTACAATAGAATGGAGAGGAATTTTCATATTTTCCTGGCTATTCCTGATAGTGCCAGTGTATCAGATAATATATAGGCACACAGCTTTATGGAGAGAACAGCCAATCATGTCTGGTTCACACATGTAGCCATGGAGATGAGAAATCTTATAATTCATGAGCTATTTAAAAGGTTTATCTTTGAAGTTTGCAAGAAAATACTAATAAAAAATATCTTATTTGGATTTAAAGTACGTTTAAATACTTTCACATAAGAAGTTTAATAATTATATATTTAGCAGTTTTACATAATTTGCAATTACCAAGGCTAAAGGAGAGATTTGCAAAAGAGGCATTTTAGCAAGTATTATAGATGAAAAAGACAAGGCAGACAGAAAAAAAATACTTGCAAAACCTCAGTAAGAAATTGTACTATCCTGCTCAGTGGTTTACTTATTTATTCCTGGTTATGCATTAAAATAATCAGCACAATTTGATCTCATTCGGGCAGAACATTTTTTACACATGGATCAATGTCCTTTTATTCAATAATATAAATTTCCTTTATAATTTCTGCTATCATTTGCAGAGTGTAAACAGTTTCTAATGCTTTGCACTTGAACAATAGCTTAAGTAATCAAGTAGAAAATTAATGAGAAGCAAAAGCTTATTTATAATTACACTCAGACCAAATTGTTATTTAAAGTATGAACAGTGCGTGAACTGTTATTCTACAAATCTCCTCTAATTCCTCACAGATGCTAATTAGAGTTTGTCATACCCATACCCCAGAATTACTTGTTTTGCCAAACTAATTCTAAAATTAACCTCTGCTTTGTAACTTACTTGTTAGCTAGAAAACAGTCTCTTCCATTTTTGATCCCATTAAAATCAATGGTTTTATTCACATGCTTAAAACTATGCATGTGCTTAAGTGTAACAAAGGTATCTTAACTCCACCAGTACCTACTAATATTGGCAGGACTTTAATGGAGCACAACATCCACTATTAAGAATGTTAGTTGAGATACATATTAAAATTTCAGCAAATGTGGCCATTACATAAGTAACAGCAAGCAGGTAGCAAGGAGCTGCAGGTGACATGTCTGCCCAGTCATTGTTCCTTAGTGGGAACACCTTTCTAATGGACAAAAGATTCTTTTCTTTTGAAAACATATATTTAGGACTGTTGATGAGAGGGAGAAAGAACCCAGTTGTTGGATTCACTTGTTCATACTGCTTTTTCTCCCACTTGGCCTCCTAATGGGCTGCTGTTTTCTCCCCATTCTTAAGAGGACTCACAGAAGATAAATTCCAGATGCCAACTTTGTTCTTGGGTGATCTGAGAGCTGATTTATTCAAAGAAAAGACTGTGTGATACAGTGCTGCTGTATTACAGAAGTTATCCAACGATATGCACCATGTTTCCAGGTGTGGAACAAAGCCTGTACTTTGAAATGCATGTAAAAGATCAGTCATTCGGGGTCTAGGCTAATGGAAATCTAAATAGGATGCTACGAAGAGTGAAGAGAGAAAAATGCAAAACCAGAAGAGACAGACCAGACATCAATAGTTGTCAGAGTGTAAAGCCCCCTGTAGAAAGAATATCAATAATACTTCAGGCTTACACCAGTCATACAGAGCACTGCAAACATTTTGTGAACACTAATTTGCACAACCCTGCTATAAGGTAACAATGTACTATTTTGGGTAGAGCTCCTCACGCAAGTCTTGAAGGCAGTAACCAAAGCAAGGTTCAAAATGTCTAGGGGTCCTTTCAGGACAATGACACAAAGAACAGCTCAAGGCTGTATTCAGAAACTATTTGATTTCAGCTCTGAGAAATATAAAATAACTCCCTGTGAACTCTCTATCATGTGTCTCCTCCCCAACTGCAAAGTTAGCTGAGTCCAAAATGTGGCAAGCACGTGTCAAAGCAAGAAACTCAAATTACCAGACCTTCACTAAAGCTTTTTCTCACAGAATCCCTATGGTGACCTCCCTGCTAGCCACTACTGTCCTTTTTGAAATACTGATCCTTTTTGAAATTTGGGTCAGATAATTAGCTGAGGTATCCAGGTGCAAAGTATTCCTTTACTTGTCTGAAGTTTTCCTCAAAGTTACTACTTTATTCATCACCTAAAGGGATGACCTTCTTGAGCTTAGCCTGCCAATTGTTTCTCTTTGGGTATGTTTGACAATAACTAAGAAGTGACTCAAAAGGAACACATCAGCGTCATGGTGTGGCAAGGATATCAGATGGTGTCCTGGATTTCACAAATGCCTTCATCACTTTTGAATAAGTAACTCAGTTGCAATGCACATGCCTTTAGAGTAGCCACCATGAACACCAGCAGCATACCCACAGCAGAATAGAAAAAGAGCATGTATTTTGATACCAGGTCAAGTTCATTAGGAAAAATTCACTTAATATATTCCATTAACTTCAATTTCTGTACTGGTACAGTGAGAAAGAACCTTACTTTGACTGCATTAGTATGACTGTACTAGAGAACTCAGAAACACCATGTCAAAATCCACACCCAAAATTTTGTCCCTTCTTAAAACAGAAATAAGATTTATTCTTCCTTCACCTTCACTTCCACTATTTGCTCAATCCAATACAGAGAGAATGTTCCCCTACCCTTTATGCAAGTCGTTTGTCCTTTCATTTTTCATATACATGACAGATCATCTCCAGAGATATGTCTCCAAAACAACTTTAATCGCTCTCTCTCTGTTTTGCTTTGTTAATTGTAGCCTGTGTCCAACTAGTGGCTTCAAGGAGTTCTCCCCTCCACAGCCCAGGCCCACTTAACACAGGGTTCTGCACAGGGATGCACACACATGCAGCTATATGCAGAGCATGGGCTGAGTTAGCCTGCAATCTCCTGCATCTCACCGTGCATACATGCTGTAAGAAAACTGTCCCTCTTGATAAATAGAGATATTTCTCAGCTTTTTAAAATGTAGAGAAGGAGAGTTAAACAAAGTCAGCGCAATCTTTTGGTTCTCATTATCACATGTAAAGGAACATATGTTTCAAACACAGCGTTGCATGCAGTTTGCCTCAAATGATGAAGTCCCCCCATAAAAAAAGATCAGAGATCTAAAGGCAGCAATAAAACAGTACTTTTCAACCTGGCTGTCATGCAATAGATGTGTCTCTGATAATATGAAGCCAAAAAGCCCCTGAAAACTCATAATTCTGCACATAATGTTTCACTATTCCTGAAAGATCATCCAGGTAATCTGTCATCTGCATGGGCTTTGGAAAAGCCATAGGAACTGTATAGAGTATAACTTTTCTGTCTTCTGGGAGGATATTGTATAGGACTTTGCCCCACACTCTTAATAAAGAATCTTTTCTCCTAGGAGGGGTGATAATAATTAAATCTGGCTCAAGAGGTTGTTTTACTCCTTTATATGGAAGCCTTGCATGTTCAGGAATGCCTTCAATTGCTAGAAATTCCAGTCTGTCTCACATGGAGTTAGACTCTTTATGCTTATTTACCCCAAGAGAGAAAAAAAAAAAAAAACTAAACAAAGAGAAGGCTGAAAGCAATAAAGGAGCCCTGTTTTGTCAGAGCTGCACTACTAGGGTGTGTCTCTGACTCCATGCCCCAGAGATGTTCAACTTGGGTTTTATTTTTTAGTTTTGAAAACATGAGGGGAGAATAAACCTCCTCAGGTCCCCATCAGGCTGAGTTCCCAGTGGAATCTAAATATGGAATAATAGAATATCATAGAATAGCCTGGGTTGGAAAGGACCTTAAAGATCACCTTGTTCCAATTCCCCTGCCATGGGTATGGACACTTTTCAGTAGACCAGGTTTCTCAGAGCCACATCCAGTCTGACCTTAAATACTTCCAGGAAAGGGGCATACACAATTTCTCAGGTCAACCTGCTCCAATGCCTCTCCACCTTCACAGTAGAGCATTTTTTTCTAATATCTAATCTAAACCTACCCTCTTTCAATCTGAAGGCATTCCTCCTTGCCCTGTCACTACGGGCTCCTGTAAAAAGACTCTCCATCTCTCTTGCAGGCTCCCTTCAGGTACTGGAAGGCCGCAGTTAAGTCACCTCAAAGCCTTCTCTTCTCCAGGATGAACAAACTCAATTGTCTTAGCCTTTCCTAATAGGAGGGCTGCTCCCTCCCTCCGATCATCTTGTTGTCCCTCCTCGGGACTGGATGCAACAGCTCTATGCCCTTCCTGTGCTGTGGAGCTCGGAGCTGGATGCAGCACTGCAGGTGGTGTCTCACCAGAATGGATGGGCAGAATCACTTCCCTTGACCTTCTGGCCACACTGCTTTTGATTATATGCTCCTGTCAGTACCACTGAAATGGATTCCTTCTCTTTCCACTGACAAATATACCTCCAGGCTTACAATTAACTTATCAAATTGGTAGCCATGTTCATACATATAATATTTGTGCATTATATGCATGAACATATGCATGCATTCATGTACAGTGTATATTAGATGAATATAGAGTTGGGAGCCAAATGTGAAGGTCTTGAAATCAGTGGGAGGTGTTACTGGGTTTACAGAGGGAGACAATCATACTTCCTGTGGGACACTCAAACTAGCAAATAAATTGTTCCTATTTTCTACTTCCAAGTCTTCTAATCTTAATTACTTTGGCAATGGTATAAGAAATGACAAGAGTTCCTGTTTGGAGATGGCATCTGGGAAAGAAAATAATCAATACCTTGAGGACCTCTGGAGCAGATTCCACTGAAGCTGACATATGACATTTGTTATGAAAGTTGAAGTAAATATCAGGTTGTTGGCCTGTCCTGCTCTGTCTGCACACAGACAGTGTGACAGAGACAAAGCCAGCATAGAAACATAGTATGTCCTCAGCAAAAACACAGGGCTCAAAGCCATCATGTTCAGAGCAACATCAACTCCCTTTTTAAAGGAACAGGGCACAGGAAATGTTCACCTTTCAGGTCACAACAACAGCACTGGCAACCATCCCGCTGACTCCCAGGCACGGGGGAATGAAAGCAAGCACTCTCTAAGAGAGAGAAAGAAGTACTGATAAAAATTCCATTGACCTCACCAAATGTTCCAGTCAGAAGTGTCCTGTGCAAGTTTCTGTATAGTTGCTAAAGAAAAAAAGTGAAATATGCTCTCTTCTCCTCAGGCCCTTGCATCACTTTTTTGCTCTTCTTCCTATACTTATTCATCCCATCTTGGACTTTCTCTGAAGCCTAGGAATGCAGCAAGCTGAAGTTTGCAAAAGCAGCTCAGCCTGGCTTTGAACTCAGATCAAGACCATTATGCCACTCTGTATCACTCTGTGACATACAGAAGACATCTTATAAATGTAAGGGCCTGCTTATTGTACTATTATCATCTACACCCTGTGGTTAGGGAAGTAATTCAAATTTCAGTCTGTCACGGATAATAATTCAACTTACATTTGTCTTGGCTATTAATGACAAAGAGAGCTAATGCAAGTCTAGTACTATATAAAAGCTGTGCTAGGTCATCAAATTTAAATTTATTTAGAAAAAAAATTACCTTATGCTATCTCTTACACCTTATTACTAAATTTTGCTCACTTTAATTGTCACCACTGTATAAATAAAGAATGCAAAAGTATATTGTAAAACTTACATTTAAAGTTACTGCTCCTTAGGAGTCTAAATTTACATTTTTTTAATTATTCAGCTTGATTACTAATGTAAATTCCTCTTTAAGTATTAATAATACTGATATAACCATGTATTATGCAAAAAACCCTTTACTTCTCTACCAATGTATGAAAACAATCTGTTTTGAACCTGGAGAACTGGGACATCACACATCCTTGTGTAGATGAATAAAGGGCAAAAACGTTTAATAAGAAAGTCTTTTGAGAGTCTGTCCTATTTAGAATGTAATTGGACTTAATGATGCTTAAAGATCTTTTGCAGTTTTCCTTCCTCTACCCAGAAGAGAGCGTGTGGGCCATGCTTATAGCTCAGCATGCTAATTATGCCTTTTCAGGACTGACCATTTTAAATAGTCAGCATCTGTTGATTAAATGTCTGGCAGGGCACCGTTAGTAAACTGTGTTCAAGATATCCTGTAATGAAAGAAGGTAATTTGAATTATCTACATGACATCTCTCCCGTGGGTATGTGTTAGGCCAGAGGAAAACTCAGTGATACTTTACAATAGCATCTATCAACACACTGAGAGTGAATTAACCACGTTATCATGCTTAGCATGGAATCCATTTTCTTTCTATTTCATTAAGATTAGCATTTATTCTTATGGTAAATTATTTAGAAACAAAGCAGGACTTGCATGGAACTGTGCACCAGTCTGATCTGTCTGATAAACACTGGCTTGTAAACAACCTGCAAACTGTCCTCTTTGACAAGGTGTTTGCTCACCAACTGTAGACCCACTCATATGATGTGAAATCATGCTGTGTTGGTCCTGTCTCCTGACAGGATGACTCCAGCGTTTTTCACAATGAGTCAAAGTAGCAGCTTGAACTTCGATGACTTTTGGAAGAGAGAGAGGTATTTGATGAAGGAAAAATAGCTGAGGAATGCACAGCGCAGTCAGAATATTTTGGGGCGACTAAACCAGTGTATAGCACAAATTTTGATCATTTTTAGGTATCCAGATACCTAAGTCAATTCACAAGTGTGCTGACAGATTTAAAGCTGACCTATAAACTTTAACAGGGCTGCTTGCAATCCTCCAGAATGTGAATGGCAGAAGTAATAATCATCTGGTTGTGTTTAACAGAGCTACATAACGAGTATTTCACACTAACATTTATTAACATTGATTCAGACAATGTCAGATTATCTTAGCAATCCAATCTGTTTTTAAAAATTTTCTTTTCCATATTTTCATGCAGGTATACACAGAATATTTGTCAAAACACCATTTTTTTCATAGCGTCTTGCACTGTATTCATATTAAGTGGACTTCTAAGTGAAAAGCCATATACACTAAGAAAACAAACCCAAAGTAACACAGCTGTGCAGTGAAAGAGCACAGATGGATGAACTGTTTTTCATTGCTCTTCTGAATGCGATCTCCAGAATAGGTGATCCCTAACTTGCTGATAGTCACTGCTGCTTGCAGTTAGTTGGTACTGGGGTTAGGTTGGCTGCTCACCACTGCATAAGACAAGAGGGGAACATGTTTTGCCCTGGTGCAGGTGGGCCTCAGTCTTACCTAGCACAATCATATTTTGGGTACCTAGCTATCTCCTGACTTACATCTAAAACTCCTGATTTTTCAAATCTCAGAATCTTTCTGTATCAGCTCCAGAAGTGACAGCCCTGGAGTGCCTGACCCCTTTAACTGAATATAAAAATAGGCTTTTGGGACATGTTTCAGGCATAGGATGGGCTGAAATGCTGCCTTCAGTCCTGACTTGCCAGCCATTGCCAGTGGAATCACACTGCAACCTTAATATCAACTGCAACATGACAAAAAAAATAATTTTCATAGGAGTATGTGTGTCCCTTTAATATATCCTTGCTGTGCTGTGTGCTCTCCAGCTTGTGCCAGAGAGGAAAGGTCTAAAAGTATGCAGCAGTAGACTTGGCGCAGCTGAGCCTCAGGCAGTCATCCCCAGGAACAACTGAGCTGTCTCTATCTTTCCACACAGGTTACTTTAAAAGCAAAAAGCAAAGGCATAATAATAACCAAAAAAGCAAAAAAAAAAAAAAAAAAAAAAAAAAGAATAAATTGATACATCAGGCTGGCAAAGTTATCAATGTGACAAGACAGTGATCAATGTGTACCTTGTACTGGCAGAGTGAAAGGAATCTGTTGCTTAAGTGACACAGTAAACTAGCACCTTCCTCAAGTGTGACACTTCTTTTCTCACTTTCTTATCTCCTCTCATGCTTAAAAATCTTTCATGCCTCTTCAAAAGCACTATTTGATGCAACAGCTATGAATAAACATACATATTAAGAAAATCTACCTGATAACATGGCCTTGAGAGAATGGTCAGTAGACTGTCATCATTAGTGTTCAGAATAAACAACAAATGAGAAATTAAATTAATTTACTAGTTCATGGATTTTACAGCAAAATTGTAACTACCAGAAAGGCACTGAAGTCCTCCTTAACATAGGGAAAGACAGTAAAAACTGATTATAGCCAAAAAGAAAATTGCCTTCTCTTAATGTCCAAGACATTAGCCTTACCTTTTACTTCTTTTATTCTTCAGATCCTCCATTTAGTGTTGTGCCTCAGCTCCTTGGCTATCATGTATGAACAGTACTCCTATCTTCCAAAGAATTTATGATTATTCAGTCCTTAAACACCAGACTGATGAAGATCATACAGATATCTAGTCAAACTGCAATCCTTTTGCTCATGAAGCAGAAAATTCTCCAGTGGAAAAAGCAGGTTCTTGAAAAATACATTCAGGTTTACACTGTATTTTTGTATGAAGGAGTCAGTAGCAGGAAATCAATTCCCTATGTAACTACAGATAAACATATAAATGTATAAACACAGCAAAGCATGGACCTATTTTTGCCGTGTCGGCTCATACTGAGTTGTACCTTAATTTGCACAGAGCCCCACTGATCAGATCAGGGCTGTTAGTGGAATCAAATACTACTCATCATGACTAGGGACGGCAGAATTGGTCCCAAGAATGTCAAAGTTGTTTAAAAGTTACCTTTTCAGATATCTTTGCAATCACTTAGCGTAACTTATCATGCTGTTTTATGATCTCCTTTTGGTTAATCCTAGACTTAACAGTTAATTATTGAGTCTTCAAAGCATTATTTGCAGTCAGGCATATTTTTGTGTCTGTCTCAGCAAATTATACTAAAGCACATTGATGTAGACAGAAAGATCAATTCCTGTGTTATGGGCATTACAAATACATGTACATAGACATATGTAATACTCTAATACACAGATATGGAGGCATTCAGCACCAAAGAGTTGCTGATGTCTCAAGGAATAAAGATATTTTATTTAGAGACCTTTTATATAAATTATGATTCTCCTCTTCAGTCTTTATTACTAGAAACATTTGCATGAAAACAGGATCCATATTCTTTGGGGTTAATTTGCTGCTCCTTCAGCTGCCTTCTCTGCACCTGCTTTGTACCTGTCACTTGCTGCTGTATATTAAAATTGGAGGTTCATACAAAAAGATTTCCCACTCTTGGTGGGAGTAGATGGACTAGGGGGAAACAACAGCCTTATAACTGTTCCAGTGTCATCTGAAAAAAGCCAGAGAAGAAAGACAGAAAATAGCAGCTATATGCTGCATTCTCTGAGTGGTTTGCAGTTTCACTTGTAACAGCAGCTAACTTCAAATAGGTTCTAGTGACAATACTCCATCTCTTGACAATCTGACAGTGAAAAATGAAATGACACTACAATTTATGCTTTGCTGTATCCAGAAATCAGGGTTGCAAGGCTAAAATTCACATCATAATGTAACAACTCATTTTCTATTACACCATACTAAATGCTTCTTTGTGAAATAGAATTGCCAGAGGTTATGTGATTCAGTAAGCTTATGCTTCACCTGTACACAATGTGTTTTGGTCACATAACAAGAAATCATTCTCAGTGTAATCCTGACACTTGTAAATAGTGAACATATGCACTCATGTAGCAAAATACACAAATCTAAGGATTTGTCCTTTTTTATAGTGCAGAGGCCAAAATCTTACATTTTGTTCATCCACAAATGCAAACCACTACTCAGGTGTGAGTGGTCCTGTTCCATATAGTACATTCTCAGGCTTTAGTAGGATGTAGTGTTAAGCAAAGATAAATTTGACCATGGGAAAATTAATACGGACATATTCATGATTCTGTCTGACTTTCAAAGTATCAGGGGAAAGGCACTTCTGATGTGTTTCTACAAGGTCAAATATCACAAAGGTTTCACTGGCATCTGGAAAAAAATCTGAGGAGGAACAATTATGGAGTGAAAGACTATTGAGATAGGTTTGTGAACTCAGCTACAGCAATATCATCACTTTGCAGAAAAACATGAAGAGATGGTTTTGTTTCAACACAGACTAATTCATCATACACAATAAAGACTCTCAAACATGAGCAAAATCCTGAGTAGTTTTTCTCATCACACACCTGCACAAGCTCTTCACAAACCTTTATTCTGGTGCTCTTGGGCAATTAGAAAGCAGACAGTGTGTACTGTTTTCTAGGATCACTATAGAATTTTCAACATCCCTGTTTTTTTAATTTGAGTGCAATATATTTTTCCCAGTGATACACTCAATCTATTTTATCAAACAGCAGACTGGTGAAGCACAAGCTTATACAATACCTATAAATTCTTCCTGACATGAAGAAACGGTTGATCAAAAATTGTGAAATGCCAAATGGATGATAATCCCTATAATTTACTTGATAGAAGCCAACTCCACGGGAGATACTTTAATAAATGTAATGACGGCATGTTCCAAGGCAAAAGCTTTAAAATGGTCAGATTACATCCAGTCTGTAAATCCTGTTCAGATATTAAAAGCAAATTGATTACTATAACATGATCACCACACTTAATCTCCACATTCAAGAAACTTTGTAATTGCCTGGAATAAGTTGGAAGAAGATATTAAAAAACAACTATCTGTATTTGTGCAAAAACCTCGATCTGCTGTAATTTAATAGTGAAAGTCTGACTGCAGTTTAATTTTTGCATTCTGTTCCCTTAGCCCTGTTTGCCCAGAAGGAATGTTTTCTGTCATCTAACCTTACTCATCTCTCTCCTCAGGCATGTATTTTTTGTAGATGACTGATCTTCCAAAAATGTGTACTATACATACATGTGCGTGTCTTGTCTATCTTCACATTCAAATCATGCCAGCACAAGGAAGTCCCATGCCATCCAAATCTTTTTGACATACATTTTGATATGAATATTAATTAATTAAGATAATGACTGAACCTCAATAGAAAGCAGATTGAAATTTTTCTTGCAAGGACAGAAGAACCCATCACAAAGAAGTGTTCCTTTCTAGCAAGGATAGAAGCTGAAATGTTTATTAAAACTGATGACTGAAATCAGTTTGAGTAACTACCATACATGCTTACCTCATTGTTTCCTCTCAGACCCCATCAGATATAGGACATTGAGCTACAGGGAACTTTGATGTGACCTAGAATACCCATTCAGACTGCCCTGCAGCTTATACTACCAGTTATGCCAGGGGTCTTCAGGCAGTACCACTGTATTAATGGCAATTTGAACAAGGTCTTCAATAGAGAAGCCAGCTCTCCAGGTGATTTCCCAAAACATTTGCGATACATTTGATTCCCCAAACATTCCATTTTCCAAAATGCATCATTTGGGCTGACAGTTGTATTTGACCAGTGTAGGAAGCAGTCAGATACCATTTATGATACAAAACTGACTTTTTGAAAATTTATTAAGGAAGGTCTTGCACTGTGTTATCTGTTATACTCCAGTGCAACACCATCCATCTACTACAACTACAACACTAATTTGATTATTTTCATTCTATGTGTAGTTCTCTGGTACTCCAAGTGCAAAGAACTACCTTTGAAGAAAGTAAATGTTTCTAAGATGAGCTGCAGACCTGTGGCTTCTCAGTACATAGGAACAAGAATGAATCGCTGCTGAAGCATTTCCACAGCTATACTTGTTTTAGACGTGAAAGTAAAACAACACTCTGTTTTGGTATGTTCTTTCTTTCCATAGCATTGCTCTGTTAGTGACTTCTCCAGCCCATTAAGGATATGGCAGGCCCTTCCATGCCTTAGCTCAAACTCATATAAATCAGAGAGAATCCACCCATAGATGTGAATTGGATTTCTACCTGATTTCTTAAATAAAGTATGTTTTTCTGCAGAAAATGGAGCCATGTAGACAACCTGTCATACAGGCCATGTCTAGAAAACTTCTGTTACAGATATTAACTCAGGTTCATTTTGAATATGCCTGGTCAGATTTACAGTAAAGCATTAGAGGATTGTTTTAAAGTTGGGATCTTAATTCTAATGAAATGAAAATGGATCAAACTGATTTTCATTGGGAGCTATAATTTTGAATTTTCAGAGTATTCTCAGATTTCATTTTAAATACTTTGCACTTTTTTTCTTTTTTTTTTTCCTTTTTCCTCTTTTTTGTATAATAAAAACCAAATAAATCCATTTACTGTGACCTTGGATATTCTGACATTCCTAGAATAACTTCTAATGAGCTCAGGTGGAAAATTCTATAATTTCACTTTCCTTTATTCTATGGGGAGGAAACAGCTTTACAAATATCACTATTTCTTAGCATAAATTGTTGCTCCTGGGCACAAACGCAGAAAACCTCCTCAGGTACTCCTCTGTGCAGCCAGACCTTTTCACAGGTTCATTTTTCCTATTTGCAATTCCTGGAGGATGGTCAGAAACTTAGTTTCCTCCAGGCAGTGTTGCCTGTCCCTCTTCTTACTAGCAACAGCTTCATTTACCAGTTGGAGTAAAAGAAGACCAGAAGGAGAAGAGAAGGGCTAGAAGGGACATCTGATGCTCTCCTACTGGGATCTGTGGTTGTAGAGTCAGATTAGTATCTTGATCATAAATGAGTGAACATATATATAAGTTCAAGGATGAACAGTAGAGTTTTCACCATCTTGTTAGTATCCTGTGCAGTTAAAGACATAATAGAATATGACAACTACATATGGCCCATTTATCTGAGGTTCTAGAGGATCTTGTCGTCACAGGGTGAAGGAAGATGGCAGTTTTCTGTGCAGAGCCAAATTCTGTGTGAGCAGCAGTAAATCTACATCTCACCAAATAAGAGGTCACAACGACTTCTAGAGGAGAGGTCCTTCAGTGGTTATGAAGAGATTTTTTTAGAATAATCTTAAAAAAAAACCCTTGAAAATAATTTGGTGTTTACCAAATTAACAAAATGGAGTAAAGTACAGCATGGAAGTTCTTGGTTTGCATGCAAAGGTTGATAGTTTTGCACACAAAGAGAAGAAATCACACACCACAAAAGAAAAAAATGTCAGATAGTTGATTCCTTACTGAGGGTTCTCCAGTCTCATTAATTCTATTTCTTCTTTTAAAGAGAAGTAAATCCTTTTATACAGTAGCTATACAACATTTTTCATGCTGCACTCAAAGAATCTTTTTTGCAACATTTTACTATGTTTACATTACAGTTAGTAGCTCAATTTGGAAAGCACTCACAGTTCCACAATTTGCATAAATCACATATTCAATTTCTGTATTTCTAGCTTATGCAGTTAATGCACTTTTCATGTACACTTTGTTTGTAATTTAAATTTGCTACTGTGTCATTTAACCCCATCCAGCAACCAAGCACCATGCATCTGCTTACTCAGCTCCCCACCAGCATAATGGGGGAGAGAATCAGAAGGGTAAAAGCTGGAAAACTCATGGGTTGAGATAAAGACAGCTTAATAGGAAAAACAAATGCTGTGCACACAAGCAAAATAAAACAAGGAATTAAGTCACTGCCTCCATGGGCAGGCAGGTGCTCAACCAACTCCAAGAGAGCAGGGCCTCATCCAGTGTGATGGTTACTCTTCAGAAATACAAACTGTTCATCAAAATCACACTAATCATTCCTCATTGAACAACATAAATCAAAGATAATTTTAAGGTAATCAATCAGTCAATCAATCAATCAAAGATAAATTCCAGAAGAAAATAAAAAAAAAAGGTTCTTGAGCAGATACATTTTCAGGGGAGGGAGAAATTTATTCAAATTTGTTCCTATTTAGCCCGAACAGTAATGCAGACAATGAGAGTGTGTAGATTGAAAAACTTTGGAGGAAGAGGTTATTCCCAGTGGCAGAGGACTGAATTATTTAAATGGCTATAAACTGAGTAGAGTCAGAAAGATCTCCAGTCATGAGAGACACACAATGACTCTGAGGGCAACCAACTGCAAAGCAGCTGGGCAGAAAAGGACCTTGGGGTTCTAGTGGACACCATGCTGAATATGAACCAGCAATATGCCCTCCAAGGAAAGAAGACAAATAGGTCTTATTTCTCCAGGGTGCAATAGGAGGAGTGCTGCCAGCGTGTCATATGGGGTGATCCTTTATCCTTGCTCCTCCCCTGTGAGACACACCTGGACTGCTGTGTCCAGTTCTGGACTCCCCAGTACAGGAGAGACATGGACACACTGGAGAAAGCGCAAAAAAGGGCCACTAAAAGGATTAAGGGGTGGCAGTATTTATCTCTCCTATGAAGAAAGACTGAGAGAGCTGAGACTGTTCAGCCTGGGGAAGAGAAGATTTGGGGGAGACTTATTAAACAGTACCTGAAAAAATACTTAAAAAAGACAGGGCCAAGCTCTTTGCAGTGGTGCCAAATGCAGGACCACACACAGTGGCACAAGTGGAAACACAGGAGTTTCCTCCTGAGCATCAGGAAAGACTTTTTCCCTGTGGGGGTGACCAAGCACCAGGGCAGATTATCCAGGGAAGTTTTGGAGCCTCCACCCTTTGAGATAATAAAAAGCTCTCTGAAAATGTTCCTAGGCAGCTGGGTCTAGGTGACCTTGTTTGAGCAGGGGGATTGGATCAGATAATATCAAGGTTCTTTCCCACCTCAACCATTCTGTGATTCCATGACCATGAATCTTTCAGGAATATGCCTCATTATAAGACCTAAGCCAAAAGCATGTTCTATCTTCATCCTGTAACTGTTTGCTGATAAGATATAGCCCTGCACACCAGACAAGTAATGTGATGCTCACGTGGAAGACTCAAAGCAGGTTAAAGCAACTTTTTCTAACTAGCTTGGACTAAACATTGCACCAGGTGTTCATCAGCTGTGGATAGATGGGGTAGTCTGTAAGAGACATACAATTTGCATTGTGATATCTTCACTGCTGGAACTAACCAGGTGGGAGGAGTAATCCATTGGTACCTGGAGCATGGATATACACAGGAAGCAAACACCATATAATGGGTAGCTAAATGCCCTTCAACCACAGGGTGGACCGCAAGAGGGTTGTCATATTAAGAACTGCTATTATTTTTCCAGTTTGTTGCTGCACATACCTGCCAGATACTATGCTATTTGATTCTAAAGCCACACTATTTTCTGCTGTATTTTGTGATGTAGAGGAAAAAAGGATTTTGTGCTTCTTCTCCATACACATTATCTGTAGCTGCAGAGAAGTAAGAACAGTAGAGATTACAGTAAGACTAGTGGTGAATGCAGAAAAATAGAAACATTTGAAGGACTCTGTGAAAATGAGTACCAGGAGGTATCCTAAAGACTTTCCCATTTGTGTGAGGGAGAGCCCTCTCGCATTACAATTATCACACTGATGGCAAACAGTTGACATGATTGCTAAAGAAAGACTGAGCCTGTAGGACATCCACCCATACAAAATAACAGAAAATTTACTTAGCCAGCCAAAGCTGCTTTTGTAGCAGGGATTTGTTGTTTGACTACATTGCAGGAAACAATCAAATACAAGAAAGAATGGAACCAGGGCAAAAAAATCCAGGGATTAGAAACCAGTAATTAGAACAAGTAAATCTAATATCTTAATTAGAGCTGCCTGTCATCATTGTAAATGGGCCAACAAAGTACTCAGAGATGAAGCAACTATACAGAAGAGGACATCATTTTGCATATATTTCTGGATTTAGTTCCAGTACTTTATAGAACTAAGGCTGATTGAACATTTGTTCCTTTCCGTGTGAGTCCTCTGAATGCTCTCATTCTTCCTACCAGCAAGGACATGAGCAATCTCTTGTCTCTCCTACTTTAGGATCAGTGCAACTACTGATTGCAGACTGACACAAAGCTAAGAGGTTTACTGGTGAGTCATTTCAGTTTTATGATGTGTCTTGTAAATATTTTCTTTAATGTAGGCCCTATAGGCAATGAGTGTGTGCTCTTTTATGCATCAGAGCAAGTGACTGGCAAAAATACTTTGGATATATCAGCAAAAAAATGTGGATTTTCAAATAACTGTTAGTTGTTGGAAGGGATTCTCCATCTATCTCCATGTGTTTAAGTTTTCCATATATAAAACAGCTCTGTTTGCAATGGAGCAAGGTTATAATCATAGAGGAAAATTGAAAAGTTATGAGCAAGAAAACCAGGAAAACAAACTGCTCTGCTTTTCCTTGAAATCAATATGAAGGCAAAGGGAGGAAAGAACAGTTTGATTTTCAGCCACATTATTTTTATACATCTACTTGAGCTATTAAATTTTTTACTTATTATTTACTATTATACTTATTTATATATTTTTTTTACTTATTATGCCCACTTTTATTCAAATTAAGCTACTTCTAAGCTTTAGCCATTCAAAGCAAGCCATTTGGAAAAGCCTTTGAGAAAAAGTCTGCTAACAAAAGTCACTACTGATGCTGGAATGCAACTAACTAGCAGTTGCAAAGCTGACAGAATCTCATCACTTCTGACTATACTGTAGTTTACTACTTCAGTCAAACACTCTGACAATAAGTTGGAATGACAAAAATGCCATGTAACTATCAGCCTATTCACTGAGCACCAGTTCACTAAACTAAATGTGTGTCTCCAGAGGTTTTCATTCCATTTGGGCAACTGTTTTTTAAAGGTAACTGGCTAATTGTTGCAACAAACCACCAACTGGTGCATTCCCTGGAGCTTGTAAGACTAGCCTAAAAACAGGTTCTGGTTCCAAAATTTAAAGGATTTTAAAAAGAAATTATGGAGGTTTGGCTGAGGAGATCAGATAGATGTTGAAGGATGGTCTCTCTAGACATTAAGTCATCCGAAGCAATGACAAACCAGCACCTTGTATAACAGAGTTTGAAACAAGCACTTAAATCAGGTGCAGTGAAACTCTTCTAGGGGCAAATCTTACCTTTTGATGAGTTTACGGAACTTTCCTATTAATGTAACTGAAGTCTTGATTTTGTTACAGGAATCTAAGAATTAAACTCTGACACACAGCTGAGTAACAAGGCGAAAAGTCTAGACTGGGTTCTTGTGAACAGACTAGACAGGGTTTTGGGGGTTGGTTTTTGGTTGTTTTTTTTGGGGTTAGTTTTGTTGGTTTATTTTGGTTTGTTTTTTTCATTCAGTATTAAAGGCCTGTGTAGGCCTGCACCAGCACTTTGTGTAGTAATTCCTATAAACTACAAGAAAACTTTCAACCCTACTTGAATTTCATGCTGTTTGTGCTTCTTCTTGCATTGGTCTAAGCAACTATACAGAAGTTAAAGCAGCTGAGCATGAAAATCTGTCCAGATATCAGTAGGGAAAATCGTCTAAGAGAAAGTACTAATTTCCCTGTAATGGTAGTTAAAAGCCAATTCCTGCTGTCCCCCACAGTTTTATACAGAGCTTTTTGATTTGAACACACTTAATATTTTTAATGGAAATCTTGTACTGAAAGTATTTTGAAAGTATTTTGATTATATTCCAATTTTTTGGTGATGATTTGTTTACTAAATTGGAGAGGCAAGTGCTATACATTATTGTTTGAATACTTTTGAGTGAAACTTCTCTGTCACTTCATCTGTGATGTAAACTTGATTAAATCTATGAAACAACAGTTATGGCAGAGAATATGAATGAACAGCAATAAGAAAGAGAAACAATTAGCCTGGATTAGATGCTGATGAAGATTTAATAAGGTTGTTTATTAGCAGGAGACTTCATTTAAAAGAACTGGTGTTCAAGGAATTTTGCAAAACAAAGTATGTCTTCAATAAATTGAGAAAAGTGAATAAGTAAACAAAGAGTTAGCTGAAGAGTTCTTATATCCTATTTAATTACTCATGGAATTTAATAATAATTTAAGGAATTATCAAGGCGGCATTATTAAAATAGAAAGAACTTAAGGAACAAAGTTAGAAAATGCAGTCATATATTCTGGAAAAAAAGCTAAGAAAGACTTCAACTAGACAAGCATTTCTCCTTCTTTCTGAATTTATTTTCTTCCTTTTTTTGAAGTATGCAATTTTCTCTCTAAAGTAAGTCACCTTTTCCTTTTCTTACAATGGAGTCTGACATGGAAAAATGCTGGCACTGTTGCAACACTTGCTAGTCATATAAAGGCTTGGCTTCCGTGAAAATTTTCCTGGATTAGCCTCAATAAGCTTTCTTAAAAGGGAACAGCATATGATGCCAACAGCAGAAAAAAAATAGTAGCAGAAAAAATAGTAAACATTGAGATGATAAATCTTGCTGCCAATGTATGGTGACACATTAACAGGCAGTGAAATCATTTGGATATGGATTTGACAACAGTAATGATACAAGTCAGCATCTCAAGGACGTGCCTGCACACCTCTGTGCAGCTGAAGAAAAGAGCAGCTAATGCAGAATATCCCTCTTCTGTTACAGGAGGCACTACTTGCTGATGTGCTGAAAGGCAAATTTACATATCTCCTCCTCTAACCAGCAGATTATCTAAACTCCCCCCTTTTATGTGACAGGATGTAAAATGTCTTTCTCATGTTATCTATATTTTCTTCCTGATACATTGTCCATTATTTATTCACATTAGAACACATATCAAATATCTATTCTGAGTAAATTACAAAACTCCATAGGACATTGAGCTTGGTAAAAAATATATTTTGGAGGTATATTTGGCAAAGACAAAAAATTTGATGCTTCAGGCCAGAGTCTGAAGAACAAGTATTTTTATTCATTTATTTTTCAAAATTTTTATTATATTGTGTCTCTGAAGAATAGCTTTGATTTATAAGGACGTGCTTTTAGGCATGAAAAGTATCTGGGTGTGAATCCTTTCAATGACTGAATTCAGTGGTGGAACTGAGGTCAGGACAGTGATGTTCAGAGCAGGAGAAGAATTATTTCAAAGGCAGGATGGCACTTTGTTTTCCTTAAAGTCAGCAGTTATCTCAATGAAATAAAATTTCATCAAAAAAGAAAAACTCAGAAAACATAAGGCCCAGATTGATTGCCTTTGATTCCAAAACTTGAAAACAGCAAAGATATGCAAGTTTGAACCCTCAGCAAGAAGAAAGCTCCCTGTCAGGCATGAATTCTCTGAAGGGTTGGGACGTTGGTCCTCATGGTGGTTCCACCAGCCATGAGGAGGCAGTAGCAGGGTCTCTCCTCCATGGTGAGCTGGCTGCTACTCATTATTCCTACTCAATATTCCTACTCAATATCAATTATTCTTTTCAGACTCTGTGAAGGACAATTAAAATGGGTTTTCTTCAGAGTGTTCACTCATGCAGGGTTTGACATGGGCCTAGCTCATTGTACTTTATTAGTGTTCAGCTGTTTTATTTATAACAGCAATAATTATCTGAGATCATGTAGTTGTAGCTGCTTAAAACTACTTAGTGCTTCTATGCCATGACTTCCCACACCACAGATGCATCACATCTCCTGGTATAAATCTTTTACTGCATTGGTAAGTACAGCTCCTTCCCTTCTCTTCAGCTTGCCATCTGTGAACAGGGGGCAAAGGGATCTCGCAGTAGCAGGAAGCCTGTCAGCTCCTCAGAGAGCCACTCAGAGGCCATTCCAGAGTGTCACAGTGCATAGTTTGTCATCTCAGTTGTTGTCCTGTTCCTATCTCTGCTTGTCACGATCTCCCCATATGACTCACTCTTGCTACACAGCAAGATACTTGCAGCAGTGAAATAAGAATTCCCCTTAATAAGGTATTTTCAGGTTACTTTTAAGTTAGTCTCCTGAGTGCTGAGAAAGGGAACTGATAGTGTCTCCTGTGCTTCAGCAACCAGTTCCAACTGCTTTGTCCTAAATAAGCAATTTTCTAATTACAGAAGAATTAAAGTGGTCCTGTAAAATCAGACCATGTCCACATGTACAAGAAAAGAGGCCCAATAGAGATAGATTAGTACGTGGGTGTACTTGGCACTAGGGGGGATCTATATCCATGCTGTAGGCATTTCTTTGATTAAGTCTTACTTCAGAATGGATCTAGTCCAGTCCCTTTGATGAAGCTCGTTCTTATATATGGGTTCAAAACCACTCTATGGAAAGCTACCCCACAAGAATCTGTTTTCTGGACTGCAATTCCTTTAGCAGGCTGCTCTTGCAAATCCCATGCTGTCCATTTAACTCGCACAGACAGTGGCAGCACATTGCAGCTGCCGCCCTCACTGCCTGTACGGGTCACCCATTCACTAGTGAGCCTTATTTGACCTTAATGATCTTGTGGTAAGCCAAAGATGCAGGGACATCTTTGGCACATGGGACAACCACCTGTGGGTGCAAAACGTACAGAATCACGTAATCATAGAAAGTTTTGTCTTAGAAGGGATGTTTAAAGGTCATCTAGTCCAACCTCCCTGCAATGAGCACGGACATTGTCAGCTAGGTCCGACCACTCTGAGCCCTGTCCAACATAACCTTGAATGTATTCTTCCTTGTATATAGTCTGAATCTACTCCTTTCTAGTTTAAAACCATTCTTCCTTACAGGCCCTATTAAAAATCTGTCCCTATGTTTCTTAAAAGCTCCCTTTAAGGTGCAATAAGGTCTTCCTGAAGCCTTCTCTTCTCCAGGCTGAAAAACCCAAACTCTTTCTGTCTTACTTCACAGGAGAGCTGTTCCATGCCTCCAATAATTTTTGTGGCCCTCAACTGGAGTTATTCCAAGTTGTCCCTGTCTTGTACTGAGTACTCCAGAGCTGGATACAGTTTTCCAAGTGGGGTTTCTTCAGAACTGAATAAAGGAGTGCAATAAGTTTGTTCCACCTGCTGGCCACAGTTCTTTGGATGCAGCCTGGGGTATGGTTTCTGGGCAGGTGATTCATTAAGCAACCTTAAAACACTTTTTTGCAACACCCTCCTTCAAAAAGGTGTCCTCCTGTGCAAAGTGTCACACCATGTCCTGGTTACCCAAGCTCCTGGGGGCTTCCCTTTGTGGGAATGAAGGCAACTGCCATTACTCTTAGTCCTGCCCATGCTTTGTCAGCCAATGTGAGCCATATGAGCCAATAGCTCCTGGCAGGTCTCAGGTCTGTGGTTTCTATGGCTCAGGAAACATCCCACACACACCACAATCCTCTACTGTGCTGCGGAGTGCACCTTGGTGCTGTAAGACTGATTCATCTCCCCTTTTTTCCCAGCAGTAGCTCAGGTTTACCTGTCCTCAAGGACACCCATTCCCTCCCAAAAGCTTTAGGAAAAGCTCTTTTTGTTTGTTTTATATGTTTGTTTTTTAAAGCCATGGGGATCCCCATGATCTTGGAACTGTCATGGTTATAAGTCAGTCTCTTATTTCACAAAACTGCAGGGATGGTCAGTAATACCATCCAAGGTAATGATTGTCAATAACATGCCAAATATGTGTAATAAATTAGAAATATTTAAAGCCATAGCAAGGCTTCATTATTATGAGGATAATTTGTGATCCTCATTACAGAATAATTGCTTTTCAGTATGAACAGAACAAGAGTAATACTTTCTTCACGTCACTAGAAGTATAAAACCACTTGATTTGATTTCCCCTTGGTACTTTATTGCTTCATTTGGTACTCAGCCTTGCAAACCTACTGCAATATCCAAAGCAGAACAGGCCTGTATATATTATGTAATAATCAGAACACTTGTATGACCTGCTATTCCTGTGAGAGACAAACCAATAAACCAAAGTACAGGATTCCCACTAGAATGCAATAAAACCTAGTTAGCTAAACCATTAGAGCAAATTAGTTTTAGTTAGTTATTAGAAATGAAGAGTTTCCTAATCAAAAATGACCATAATAAGGAGGAGACTGAGTAAAGTCAGTGAGGCATAACCATTTTCCAGTCTACATAAGAATGTGTCTCAAAACAGAAGAATTTGTTTTAATTTTTCAGAGCAGGAGGTTTAGTATTTATGTGGTTAAGAGAGAAAAGGAAAATTTATATTTTGTTATGAAATACCTTTTGCTACTGTGCAATTTTCAAGTAATTTTCTTTCTATTCCTTGAAAAGAAGGCAGATATAAGAGATTTGGAAAATAGTAAACATGGAAGTTAAACAAAGCTGGTGAAAAAACCAAGATTTTCCCAAATGAGAAACATTAGTCAGGCTATGATTATTTTTTTTGTCCTTCGGATGAAATGAAGGAACTGTAATTTTTTTCCCATAAACTTTTTTTTAATTTGCAACTTAATAACTTCAAACATTTAGCTTTAAACCATTGCATTTTGGTTTGGCCTTTTAATTCTTTGAAACAAAAATGACTGAGCATCAGAGGAGAAAAATAAGTAGAAACTAAAAAACTTCTGCTTTCATTGTGAAAACGTCAAAGGGGATGTTTAGTCAATTTCTAAAAGCTTTCCAACCTTCCTAGTAATGAAGACTTTATAAAAAACCGTTGTCATGCAATACATCATGATTTCTTAATAAGAAAAAAAGCTTGTTATATAAAGAAATTCCCAGTCAGTAGTTGAAAATGAAGCAGGCTATAAAAACCAATAAATCAGAGACTATGAGATTTTAATTCAAGTATTAGTATAAAACAAAGCAATGGACCAGTTGAGGCCAGCTGCTTGTCAGTAAATGTTTGGTTTACAAGTGAATTTATTGTATTTTAATTTTTCAGGTTTTACAAATATACATACAATAACTAAAGGAGTCAAAGGTGCACTTTTGGCTCTAAGGAAAAGAGCTCTTAAGCTCTGGCTTTAGAGATCCTAAACCCCTTTTAACAGGGGTTTGTAATATGATCCAAAGTTTGTGCAATAGTGCCTTTCCAACCACAGTGTAATAGTGCTTATGCCAATGACATTAATGTATTTGTATTCTCACAGTGTTCATCAGATTAGCTCTGAGCGTGCCAAAGGAGTCAAAGCCTCTGAATTCTTCCCTATAAGGCTGAAGGCACTGTGGTTTGGCACATTGGGGTCAGACTGACAATTGTCAGGGATAGCCAAGACAAGTGGCTACCTGAGAGAAAAGGGTGATGAATAATTCCCACTGGGGTGATTTCAGGCATAACCTCAATGACAAGTAAGAATACTGAGTGACAAATGGATTGCTGACATGGGAAGGAGTCACCTCACCAGCAGATGGGCATCTATAAGTTAATCATCTTTTATAATGCATCTTTCCAAGCTGCCTTTGCAGACCCTGCCTTTGCAGCTTCACAGTGTGTTTGTCCATCCTAACACAGACCAAGAAGGGTGATGGTTTCACATTTGGAGATGCCTCCTTCTCTCTGTTCAATGTGGATGAAAATTAGCTTGCTGACCAGCTCTTACCCAGCTTGAGGTGAGTGAAACAAGCCTGTCTATATTGTCCAATATCTTGCTTGAGTAAGATCGTGTGGTCATAGCTGTCTTTTCCTTGCAAAAATATCCCACAAACAAACTAAACTAGTTTAGTTTGCTTTACCCCCAGTTATGTTGTGCTTGTTAACTCCCAGTCAGTTGAGTACAGGCCCACGGGTTCAGCCTTCTCATCCATGACACTCCTTTAGCCAACATGACATCAGTGAGACAAGGAAGACGTAGCTGTTTTGACCGCTTTGGTAACACATCTCAATAACTGCCTGCAGGGAGCTGAGAGGACACATCAGGCTGCTGTTTGTGTCATGATCACAAAGAAATTCTCCTCTCTAGCTTGCTTGAGAACAAAGACTTCAAAGATCCCCACAGCTAGGCTTGCTAGGCTAAATTGCAGTAACAGGTGCAACAAGCACACAGCCCAGAGGAGAAATCTTCACTACTACACTCTGTTTCCTGTTATAAACAAGCTTTATATGATAAAAGTAGAGTTCCTACTGGTTTAGGCTTTCATGATGGCACACATGAACCCACAGAGGATTACTTCTTAAGACTTCAGGAAACCCTGAGGCTGGCTATGTAATAAACATAATGTGAAGTGTTTTCCACCTTATCCTTTCATTTTCATCTACTGCCAGGAAGCAGACACACAAACATATGCAGACTTTTCTGTTAATAAGGAAAACAAACTGAATTTGAAGGGCTTAGAGTCTCTTCTACTGAAGTTTTCACTGATACTTTTTCAGGTCACATTTTGATTTATTCGGATCCTTTAAAACAAATAGTTTCAGTTTGATGTATAAAATATCAACAAGAAAGAATTTATTTAAAAACCATGATGCTAGAGATTAAAAATAAGAGACATTTTTGTGACAGTGTTTGGATTTAAAAATCTAGTGCAGACATATTTTCCTCTAAAATACTTTTGACCTAGTCCCAGTGGAAAGTTCATATCTCTGTCACAGTGTAGGTCTTACCAAGAACAATACACCATGGACTAAAATAGTGTCTATTTAGTTTGTAAATATATTAATAGAAACAAAGATTACAGTACTATTGAAGCTCTGGGGATCATACATAGACATCTGGTCTTTAAAGAAAAAAAATGGAAAGGAAGAGGTAATGCAACACTTAAAAACTACATTTTCAAACTTTAGGTCACTTTTCCTATAGTTTTCGAGAAGTGTTGACCTCAGTGCTGTAAACAGCTTCTCCCTCAAGTGACAAGGACCCAGCTGCATTCCAGATGAATACAAAAGTAATTCAGAATAAGACACGGCTCTCACTTCCTCAGTCTACCAAGATGAAAAGCAAAGTCCCAACAGAGAGAGAGCCCCTTGCTTTAGTCATGAGAGAGGACACACAACATAATAAAACAGAAGACTATCACCCACAAGATATTCATTTAGATAATTTGTGCATAGAGGGCATAAATTCTTTGCAAAGTGATGACATTCCAGACTGTTTCCAATCATCCTGGGACACAAAATAAACCAAATCCTCTTGTACAATACAAGGGAAGATTGCAGTGCGCTTCTGACATTTGAGAAGGTGAATATTTTGGCTGCATATGTTCCCATCTTTTTCTAAGATGGCAGTAACAGCCTTCTACTTTCTGCCCCAGACCAGACTGGAGGTGTACCTGAAGAGTAAAAAGTACGATTTTCTTCGGGAAAATACTGGAAAAATATACCTGATGATTTTTGCATGCTGTTGACAATTTGCCCTTCACCTTACTTCCACTATGAGCCTGCCTACATCACAGATATTTACAGGGCCAGTGGCTCCCAGACTCATTCAGGTTAAGTCTGTGAAGATCAAGACAGTCCCTGATGCTTGGACCAAGTCTATGGATATGTGTAATATGGTGGACAAGAGTTTGAACCAGCTCTGAAACTTATGGCTGAAGATCATATCATAGATTTCTCAAATATTAATGCTGTATCTCTTATCAACTAGTAGAATAATATACCCTATGTCCTAATATGGACAAGTCCCAGCCTTAAGTCAAAATATTCCTCATCTGACGAATTCACCATTGGCTCATGCAAGTCACTATAAAATTCCAGCGTTTTTTCAGTCTCCATCTGTTGGCTACATGGAATTAGATGTGTGCCATTGTTATTTCCAGGGGCAAAACAAAATGCAAAATTGAGGAAGAAAGTATCCATTTTAAGTGTGGATGTTTATACACAATCCTGTTTCTCTGTGCTAGTATTCTAGCCAGTGAAAGTCTATCGTTTATATGCATAACCTGAGTTTCATTAGCTGTGCTGACAGTTATATGGTAATAAATGGTTCATACAGAGTTGATAATCGGATAATGAGTACACTTCAGGCATTGCTCTTGAAAAAATAACAATGTGGACATCTCTTACGAGGATTGACTCCAAAGTCTCCGATAGTCTTTCTCACTCTGCCCACAACCCCATCCCCAAATTCCCAAAGATGCCTGAATAAGATACCTCCTTCTTCCTCAAGCCAGATTGCTTTATCACTGTTATCTGAATGCTAAAGCTCTAGAGAACAGAGAAGATATATGGGAAATCTTTTATTAGCATGACAGCCACACACAGTCTGGTCTGGATCTGTGTTTCTTTGTGCTGGCTGCTGTATGCACTGCAAGACTAATGCAGAACCTCAGAATCGCAGAATGGGTAAAGTGGAAGGGACCACAGCAGTTCCAACCTCTCTGCTCAAGCAGAGTCATCCTAGAACACATTGCACAGGATTGCATGCAGACAGTGCATCCAGATATTCTTGAGTATCTTCAGTGAGGGAGACTCCACAACCCCTCTGGGCAACCTATTCCAGTGGGTGGCCAATCACCTTTCCAGGTATTGAGGTGAGGTTCATTGACTGTTAGTTTCCTGGGTCCTCCTTCTTGCCTTGTTTGAAAACTGGAGTGACATTTTCTTTTTTCCAGTCCTCAGGCACCTCTCCTGATCTCCACAACCTTTTGGATATGATCATGACCAGCCTCTCTATGGTGTGTGTCAGCTCTCTCAGCAGTTGTGAATGCATTCCATCAGGGCCCATGACCTTGTGGATGCCAAGTTTGCCTAGGTGTTCCTTGACCAAGGAAAAGTTCCTATAGTCTAGATGCACACAAATGTGATGGAAGATTCAGTCAACAGAATAGAGGGTAAAAACAAATGCCTCAAGGTTAACACAAGGTTACGTGTGCAAAAAGTTTTCATGTTCTGTAAGTCATGATTGTGAGAAAATTTAAAATAGCTACCACAGTTTATGCATTCCTTCACAAAGACTACATGCCTAGCCATGAGCAACTTATTGTCAAAATCAGTTCAGTGGTGCACAAGGAAATGGGCTGGGTTTTATAATAGTCATTGAAACATATGGAGGAATGGACAAGTCAGCAGGGTGATGGGAGAAACAGCAAATTAATATGCAACTGTGAGAAAGAAGAGCAAAGGAGGGGAAAGAAATATTACAGAGGTAAAGTACATTGGATAAGCCACTTTCTACTGAAAAATTGGAGCTTTCCATTAAAATTCAGAATCTGTGAATTTTGAGATCATTGCTAACTCCAGACAACATTCAGGAGCAGCTTTTTCATTACAATTCATATTACTCTGGGACAATTTTCAAAGTTTACTAAAAACAGCTGATACTCAAATTAGTGAAATTAACAAAGAGGTTCAAAACAACAAGAGCTTGAGGATACAAATTATAGTTAGTCCCTTAATAATTAATTTGTGCTGCTAATTGAAATCAACGAAGAAGCAACAAAATTCCACCAGAATTCAGTTTTCCATAACCTTTCCACATCACTGTGATCTCAGAGATGGCACCAGCTACTAATGAGTAAAAACATCTGGAACCACATGCATGTCCTATAAAGTTGTACTAAACTAGAAGTCGGAAATCTTCCTTTCCTTTGCCAATGGTGAATGCTCACAGAAGAAAGAAAATGAGACCATTAGAGAAATTTACTTAATTAAGGAGTTTATATACTAGTAGACAGGAATTACTTTCCAGAAAGAAGGAGATCCTGGGTTCTTGTGTTCCCTCGGACAACTTCTTTTCAGCCTGTATGGATCCTTACTGAGGAGCCTTACAAAAGTAAAAAGCAAGAGAACTTGGCTATGTTGGTGTGCAGGTCTCTATGGGGTATCTATCCCTAAGTCTGTACCATCTTTTTTGCATCAAAGTCTTCCATTAATTTGTTATAACACAAGCAGAAATCATTTAAGATAGAACTAGGGTACTTCAAGTAGCACAAAAGTATTAAAATTAAAATATCAAATTAAACCCCCTAGATATTTTAAAAGAAGTTCTGAATAGAAATTAATGAATTCTTGAAGAAGTAAGCTATTGATGTTTTTTATATCTGCTTTGGAATTTGCATCACTTAAAAATAAATAAATAAGCAATTAAGAAATTAAGAAATAAAATTCCTAGCAGTCATAAAGCACTTCATATTCCTCAAAGCACTCCAGACACATTAAATACATCACCTAATTAATTCCTCCATAAGCCAGTCTAACAGACTTCACTGCATGCTGCGCACTGAGAAACTGTTGCTTGATTTAAGGTCTGTGTTTACTGCTCTTCATTTTTTTTTTCATTTTTTAACCAAACAAAAGGAAGCCTTTGATGATTTTAATATTGCATGGCTTTTTGGTTGCATAATAATTACTTAAATACCATTGAGATCAGCCACCATAAAGTTAATACTACTACGTCCTTGTTGTGAATTTAAAAAGGAGTTAACTCATCAGGATATCTTCTTACCTGACCAGTAATATCCTGGCAATGAAAAAGCCATAATATAGTCTGTATTTTCTGTCTTTTAAAATGCTAAACACACATCCATGATAGTCCATCTATTGACTTACCCAAACCCTCTGCAGCTGGGTCTTGGTGTAATGTACAAACTGGAGGTGTTTTTTTCTTTTGTTTTGTTTTGTTGTTGATTTTTGATGGGTTTTTTTTGGGCAGGGGGGAGGAGTGTTTCTTTGGTTTTGGTTTTTTGTTTGTTTTGTTTCAATTTGGTTTGGTTTTGTTGCTGTTGTTCACTTGTTTCGGGGTTTTCTTAGGGCAAATTTAAAGTTTTTCAGGATGCAATTGTACAGTGCGCAAGATAATGTCAAGGACACTCCCTTTCCCACAAAACGTTGGACCAGATGATCTTTCAAAGCCCCTTTTAACATGTACTGTTCTACAATTCTATGAAACCTGACTGACATTTAAGAGATTTAAAAGAAACAAGGATTTTACTGCCAAAAAGTCAGGGTCAGATAAAGGCACTTCTGCAGCCTTCAGCATTTTGAATATGAAACTAAAAGCTGTGTTTGAAGGCTGTTCCTGACTCCACCATTAATAAAGTTTCTTCTGTAATGTGTTTAGATCCTGAATAGAGATATAGATAAGAAAATATAAATACATCTTCTCAAAAATATTTTTCCCTGGGAATATTGTTTCTAATAGAAGCAAGTACGGAGCATCATCTTAGGCATCTTTTGGATGGGACACTAAGGATGGTGAAAATATAAGGGTCAACTGCAATTTGCTGATGCTGAGTATTTTTAGGGGGAAATGCTCTACTTTATTTTTTTTTTTTAAATTCAACATTCCTTTTGGAAAAGAAAACAAACCATGAAACAAGGATGTGAGATTAAAAAATGCAAAGCTGTAACTAAAACAATCAAAAAATTTTGAATTTTGTGTTGTCTTAATTCATTCCACAGTATGTGCTCAAAAAAACCCGATTTGTTTTTCAGAAATGATAGAGGATATGAGGAGCTAGACATACTACATCTTCGTTCTGTAACCCCTAACAGTTAAGACTGTACTTTCCAGAACAATAGCTTACTTCATAAGATGACTTCTTTCTCACCAAGAACCTTTCCAAAAAAGACAACATAAGCCCATCCTTGGTATTGTCTAGACAATACACAGTTGTTTTCTCAGTAACACAAACTCTCTGGTTTTGCAGAGCCCTTTAAATCTCTGTGTGTAAAATCATAGGATCACTCTTGGGGATCCTTCTAGACCTGAGGGATTCCCAGAGGTATTGAAAGCTGACAGCATATAAATCAACTGCTATGTGGTCTAGTCACTCTGTTAAGATGACTTTTAAAAGACTAAAGGACACTCAGGGCACACTTGAGTAAGGCAAAGAGATGATATCCATTCCTGCATGTGGCAGCATTACAGACAAAGAAGCACTTACACATGACTCGTGGGATAGTTATATCAGCTATGAGTTCCCTGAGCAGGTATGAATTTCCCTCTGATCAAGTATTTTATTTTTGGCATTTCATTAGTGAGTGCTTAATTTTTAATTAATCAGGAATTCTGGAGTTTTATTTCAGTGTTTGTTAACGGTACTGTAAACTCTTTAAAATACAGTTACTAGAATGAAAGTACTTGCATTTTATTACCAAGACATAAAATGCAGACAACTCTATATAGGTCAATATCTCTTACTATATATCAATTAGTTACATCATGAGAAAGGCAACAAAATAGCAACAGAAAAGTAAACCTGATCAGAAATTACAACCTGGTGAAAATACCCTTTTTCAAGGCACTCGGATTCTGACACTGAGCAGTAAAACTGGTACGAAAATTCAATTAAAATTGAGTACCAAAGGATAAATTTAGCATAAAATTGATTTTGAGAGATAAACTTCTAAATTATTTCTAGTGGAAATGATGGGGGTGGGGTGCTTTTTAAAAAAAACTAAGACTTTTTTTAAAAATGGAAATTACATACTTCCTAATTGAAAAGCTCAAATCTGGAGCTTATACACAAAAAAAAATAAGTTTTTCATTTAGAAACAAATTTCAAGAAGTAGTTCTTTTATGGAAGAGACTTTTAAATTTTCCTTTTGTAAGCATACTGACCTGTGGTTTTAAACCTTTGACCTTTTAAAAGATGTTGCCTGGTGCATCAGGTAATCTCTTCCAATACCATGAATATTTATTTTCATTTCCCCCATGCAAGCTCCAGCAGTCAGTAAAAATAATTACTGATAACAAAGCATCTTTTTTTTCAGTCCTGCAGTGCATCGATTTGGGATTCCAGCTCCTATCCTAGACTAGTTAAAGGTAAGTCCCATACCTCCAAACTTTACTCTGTCTCTTACATGGTGTGTTTTTCTGTCCAAAGCTAACTGAACAAAGGCTGTTGTTCTGTACTACTGCTACATTCATGCAAAATTTCTCAGCTCCACTGTGGTTTAAACCCCTATGTGGGTCTATTTCTGCAGCATATCCCAAGTCAATTCAAGCTCAACTCAGAGGTAACCCAGTCAATTCCAGTGTATGGAATGTAGTGCTCCAGGAGCTGTTTTGCATGTGCATTAGTCAACCCTGACACAGAAGACACCTGATCTTCAAGGATGAGGCTGAGCAGACAGCTGGGAGCAAAAGGCTGTTCAACTCCCAGAGTTTAATTTTCATTAGTCTGCATAATTATCCTGCTAAGCAACTCCACTGCTCACTCTGAATCAGGCAGCAAACCTTTACTCCCTCTCCTGACTCAGTTCAGCAGAAGTGATGCAAGGTACCCAGAAAATTACTTCCTTTAAATCTGTATCCTTTAACAGAAAGAGGGTAGGCAATGGCTGCCCTCTTTCAGTTATCCCAGAGTAAGAGACATCATAAACACTAGTGAAAGGATGGCAATGAACAGCTAGGGCAGGTTGTCAGGGCTGGTGGTTATCCTAACTCTAATGATGACCAGAACACAGTATTTGTTATCCTACTATGACTACAATCAGTGACCACAGCTAAATTAAATTTCTTTGGACAGTGGGAAGCAATGGAAAAGGATAACTATAATGAGTCAAGTCAAACAGCTTTCTTGTTCTGTAATCAATTTCTGACAACAGCTAAGGGAGAAGAATGTAAGAACTAAGCAACTATAGAGCAATATTTTCCCAGAAAACCCTCCCAGTCATTAGTGATTTGTAATTAAATGATTTCCAGACATAAACATGCTGACTTTGCACCTAGGAGCCCCTGATATATTTTCCTCTGTAAAAGTCATGAACTGCTTTTAGTAACAATGTAAAATTTTAACATCCTCAATACAGTGGCAACTGTACAAAACTTAACCAGTTGAGTGAAAAAGTACCTTTTCTGTTTGTTCTCACCATGCTCTCTTCTCCAAGTTTAATTTGATGCAACTGTGTTCTGATGATAGAAGCAACAATGCAGTTACTTAATATTCACCTGGTGTGCCTGATTTTAGAAACTCCAGTCATGTCACCCAGTCATGTCTTTTCAAAGCTGAAGAGTCAAAGTCTTTTCATCCAGAAGACTACTGTGACACTTCCAGACTTCTGATCACTTTTTAATGTACTTTTTTTCCAGTTCTACTATCTCAATTTTCAGTAAAGAAGCCAGGGAAGGAGCCACACACCATATTTACAGTGTAAATTGGTAAATTTATAGCAGCATAAAGATGTCTTCCATTTTTCTTCTATGTCTCTTTTCTAGTAATTAACAATGTTTCTATTATTATTATTATTATTATTATTATTAAACTGGTTATTTGTGCACACTTTTTCTCCAGAAAAAGCAAGGGTATTAGATTTAGCCTTCAGTGCTCCAGTGCATTAACTTTTCTTTGCATTGGACTAGGTATGTAATGTATGTAGCTAGTTTTCTGGATCAGCCAAATGACAACTTTTTAAGTCACAGTGGTAATGATTATCTGAACCCAACAGTTAGGAGGTTAACCAGGGAAAAACACAAATTATAAAAAGAATGTTTCTGACTAGCCCAAGGAATTTAATATTCCTGGTGATGGTAAGCAGTAGGTAAAATAAAGAGCACTGTGATCATCTACCTACTAGAAGGAACAGGCTATATCATACATAAATATGTCTGTTGAAAGCCTTTCAAGGTCCTGAAAAGGAATAAAGATACTCCTTCTTCTCCTGTGTGGGCTACAAACACTGTGGTTAGTAGAAGCCTGGAGAGTTGTCCCCCATGGCTGTTGTTTTCTTTGGAAGGGCACAGAATCAGAAAAGGGATGATGACAACTGTGCTTCCCATTGACAGATACCTGGGTAAAGGATGAACACAGACAAAGGACTGAGCAGAGAATGACCTCTCAGACAACAGAAGAAAATACATTCAAGCATTTTCTCATAAATATTGCTTTGCAAAAGTATCCTCCCATGACTTCTAACTTAACACTGAATGATAGACCTGAGAGCCCCTTGTTGCCTTTGAGACACACTAAATGTGGCTTTACACTTGTATCTGGCCCAGAAAAAAATAGGTCTGACCCTGGGAGACAGCAGGAAGGAACAGACAATAAAAGTGGAATTCATCTTACCTAATATCTGAATGTTAAAGATTCTCATTTATGCCAGTTACCTTCCTTCCTGCTACACTCACTGGGAAGAGAGAAACACCTTTTCCCTGGTCTTGGACGCTTCTCTTGATAGAGAAAAGTTGACCCAAACCAGTCCAAAGTTTCCTTCATGGACAATGCAGAAAGCCTCAATAACTACCTTAGGTTTAACTATTAGAGGGTTACATTTAGATGAGATGACTTCTGGAAGGTTATTGATTTTTCAGTGGAAATGTTCTTATAACAATGACATAATATGTTTTAGAGCATTTGTTTTATTCACTCTGTAGACCTTCCCTAAAATGTGTGTTGCTCACAAATACAGCAAAATATGGGTAGTTGATTTCCACTGCACTTCCAGGGAACAAAGCAAAATGACCTGCCCTTATTACAGGCCAGGTCTGGCAAGATGGAAAACACTAACTATAGTGAAATAAATTAATGAAGATACTATTTAATTGACAGAATTTGCACTTCAGTAGAAGTTTTAAAGAACATTACAGATGTAATATTTGGTATACCTTATGACAGCAGTTAGTAACTACATTTCTTAATATTTTCTTGTGTTTCCTTGATCCACTGGAATTTGCAAATATCTGCAGAAATTTAGGCTTATTTTGAAACTGAGAACTTTCCTAAACTTTATGCTGTAAAGATTGTTTTAGTTTTTTGAACCATTGCAATTAATATGAAAAATATTTGACTACTGACATTGGCAGCAAATATCTCATTATTGAGGCCCACCCCATTTCTAATAAACACTTGGGATTATGGAATCAACAGGAAGGTATACTTTGATTTAAAATGGATAAATAAATGGATCTTCTTGCAGCAGTGATAAAATGAAGGCAGTTACGAAGACAGACAATAAGTAGCAGCTGTTTAGTAGACATGTGGATACCATATTTCAACGAACTGTTTAGTTCTTCAAAACAAAACCTAAGACTCAAATCAACACAAGCAAAAAAACTCGCAACTCAATAAGTAATACAGTTTAGTTTTAAACATAGCAAACAACCTACACAGCAAAGAATCCCAGTAAAAATTGCTTGGATTAGGCCTGAAGGAGAATATATAAAGGAACAGCTCCACGAACATAGAGATGGAAAACCTAAGAAAGGCATAAGCTGACATATTCTGCCAAGGAAAAGCTGAAAGGAAAGCCTCCCAAGGGGAGAAGGGCTTCATTTTTTTCCTAACGTATGCCAGTGTGAATTAGGAGCAGGAATTAAAATGGTGTGGAATCAAAATAACAAATATTTTGCCCAGCAGTTGAGAAGAAGAGTATCACGAAGGAGAAAGTTGTATTCCTCTTAGACAGGAACGCATGCATGTATCATCAATATCACGTCTACTTATACCATGCAAACAGTTTTCCTCATCAGAAGCCCAACCTTCTGTCAGTCTGGTGTATAGCTACAGCAACAGGAAGTAGAGGAAACAGGAAACTGTATGAGGTTAAACTCCTGAGTAAAATGGAATCAGAATAAATTTTGTAAGCCCTGAAAACCAGATAAAGTAGATGGAAAATACTTCCGGGTTCACCCAGCTCTACAAAAAGCAGACAAAGTAGTAAGAAAATGTGTTAACAACCACAGCCAGAAAAAAATCAGAAGGGCACGTGAAGCCGTATGAACTTCCCAGTCCATGTTTCGGTCTGGGAGATTACTGGGTCAGCTAGAAATGTGATTCATGCAATTATACTTCCCCTTCTTTCGTCAGTCCTTTTTCTCATCAAATATTCCATCAAAATTCAGGCTGTCTGCCCAACAGCTACGTCAACAGAGATCAGTCAATCACTCCCCTCAATGGTTTATTCTGTCAAATTGCATTATTTTGCTAGGCATCAAATCAGGCTTTGTGATGCTCTCCTCCTTTGGCAGACAATGTTTAGGATAACAGCAACAAACACCAAACTGCTTTTAAGTTGGCAGTGTTGAGGTGTATTCAAAAGTAAGTGAATGATGTTACATTCATGAAAGTGTTCTGGTTTTGTCTGGGATAGAGTTAGGTTTCTTCACAGTGGTATGGGACTGTGTTTTGGATTTGTGCTGAACAGGGGCTTGATAATCTAGAGATGGTTTTGTTATTGCTGAGCAGGGCTTACACAGACTCAGGGCCTTCTTTTTGTACTGTCACGCTGGTGAGGATGTTGGGGGTGCATGGGAGATTGGGAGGAGACACTGCCAGGACAGCTGGCCCCAAATGACCCAAAAGATATTCTAGACCACATGACATCATTCTCAGTATATAAAGTGGGGGAAGAAGAAGGAAGGAGTGGACATCTGGAGTGATGGTGTTCGTCTTCCCAAGTAACTGTCACGTATGATGGGACCCTGCTCTCCTGGAGCTGGCTGAACACTTGCCCGCCTGTGGGAAGCAGTGAATGGATTCCTTGTTTTGCTTTGCTTGTGTCTGTGGCTTTGTTTTCCCTATTAAACTGTCTTTATCTCAACCCATGAGTGTTCTAGCTTTTACCCTTCTGATTCTCTCCCTGATCCTGCTGGTGAGAGAGTAAGCAAGAGACTGTGCGGTGCTTGGTTGCTGGCCAACACATATTCAAGTGAGGTATAGTTATACATACAGAACAAGACATTTCTCAAAATCTCATAGGTCAGCTGTCTGCCTAGAAACAGCTATGATACTGACTGGATCTCTCCCCTGACCTGCTGACAACACTGCTTTTGATGGAGCCAACTGCATCCTGGGTTGCAAGTGCATGCTGACCTGTCATGTCAAGTTTCTCATCCCCCAACACCCCCATGCCCTATTCCATGGGGCTACTCTCTCCTCCCAGATCATATTTGTGCTTATTTCACCCATTATGGTAGCTCATTCTTAGTTTGAATTTGGGTTTTTTGATAAGTTTTGAATCTCTCAAAAAAATTAGTGATTTAAATTAAAAGATATACTAGTGTTTTTCCTTCCCTTTAGATAGAAAGATGCAAATGCAAAAGGGTTTTAAAGGTCTTTGTCCAAATCATCTTTTTTTCTCACCTCTTCTGGAAGGATCGGTCATGACTATGCAAATCCTACTTCCATTAACCTTTTGAGTACTGCTGACATTCTTGTACAGTAATTCTCTTGTGCCATATGTCAAGAAACAGCTGACAAATCCTTTAAAAGTCTCTTTCGCTTTATAACTTGACTCTTCCAGTTAGTTTACAGGTCAGATACCTGGGAATATTAAACTGAAGCTTAATTTACAGATTCAAAATTAATTCCCAGACTGAAATGATTGTTTTCCATCTTACTAACCCTATTCATTTACCAGTGCTCAAAGGTTAGAGGGTAGAGGTAATTAAATATTAATGTAAAATAATGTAAAACTGATGCAAGACCTAAAAAGTTGCCCATATTAAATATGAAGATGAATGAAGCTTTATCTTCTTCAAAGCATTGTATTTTTTTAGTCTGTGGTTAAATTCTTGTTTTAACCTGGCAGAAGTCTACTCTGATATTGAAAAGAGTGGAGTTCCTTCTCCTCTCTACCAGTGCTGCCAAGTCTTGCCCTTCTGTCTTACGCTGGGGCTGCAAGTTCCTTTAGTGGAGCTGGTCTGGCTAAGAGTCACCAGTAATGGCATAGGGAGCTGGTGGGATTGAGCAGCCCAGAAAAAGAGGCAAATGCTGCTTCCAGTGGCATTGAGGGGATGTTCACCTAGTTAAGGCAACAGGGTGACTGCACTCCATCTGCTGCGTGTACCTAACAACATCCTCCACACATAGAAGCCCTTCATGCTCTGGAAGCATTCACTTCTATGGGAAAATCCTCAGTGAATCAGTTGCAAAGCTAAGAGCTAGATTTTCAAAACTTGTAATTACCTAGAGTGTAGGGTTTGTTAAGGTTAGGGGAATGAGTGCCCCAAAGTCCCTTCAGGACCAGAATTGTAAATGTTGGGAATCTCTCTGCTTCGAAAAACCTTCAGTGTTCCTAAATCAATCTTTAAATTCTTCAGTACTGTTAAAAATATCACCGAGAGACATTTTTTTAAATGTTTCCCTTTACATTCAGTGCTAAGCCTGAACATTAAAGAAAGCATTTGCACCAACTATAAGAAAGTTAAAGAGGAGCACATTTAGGGCCAATCTCAAGTGAAGCATTTTAACAATGATGAGCAGGATTGGTGGTTTGTGAAAATAGAACAAAATATAACTTATTATGAAAATGGTTAGTACACAGCCTTGTTTTATACATCTCCTTTTACATTCAAGGAACCAGTATTTCAACATGGAATAATTAAGAATTAAACTATTATTACTAATAAAATTATAAGGCAGTGGCTTTCTGCACTTGTTTTGGCATTTATATGTGATATTGAAAGTGTATTATCTGACATGTTTTATTTGGAAGTGATTTTTTTAAATAGCACTGCAGAGACTGATCTTAATTTCCCTGTGTTTTGCAAAATCGAGCTAAGAACTTCAACTCTGCTATCTACATAGTAGTAACATAATTTAGTGATCATATACTTTCAGTTGTTTTTGTCAGTGTTAAATATCAGTATTTTTTATATATTACTGCTGACCTCCACTTATGAGTAAGATGCTGATCCCTCATCCACTGATAGGCATAATTGCATTTTTGACATCTCTGTCAATATGATCAGTGTCTAGTACAATGTGCCTGATGTAACAGTGTTCCTCCTCATTGCTATACATTCTGTCTACCTATTACAGAAAATAATAAAAAGCTCAACTTAAACATTTAGCAGTTACCAAGAGAAAACAAAGTGGTGGCTAATGGATCTGAACCTCAGGATCACTGCAGTATTAAGGCTGACTGAAGTATATGTGTAAGGATATGGAGTAATTAACGGGTTGAGGAAAGAATGGACCTAGCCTCTTGCCAGGGATAATGGGACAAGAAACATACTGAAAAAACTATGAAATTCCATGTAAACATAAGAAAACACTTCTTACTGTGAGGGTCACCACACACTGACACAGGTGTCCCAGAGATGTTGTGGACTCTCCCTAGTTGGACATATCCAAAACCCACCTGGATATGGTTCCTCTTCAGCTGACCCTGCTTGAGCAGGAGGATTTGACTGAAGATGATCTCCAGAGGTCCCTTTGAAGCTCCATTATCCTGTGATTCTGTAATACTGTCCAAGAAAAATTGAATATGTACTCTAAACGGTCTATAACAGAGGGAAGGCCAAGGCCCATTTATTTGACTGGGGACCCTTGAAAGACTAGTTCAATTGTTACCACTGTTTTTCTTTGAAAACCAGGCTAAAGCACCCAATATCACCCAGGAATGAATCCACACATTCATTTATAAGAGCTTTGTTAAAATAGTGATAAGATAGTGATCAAGGAACTCACAGTGAAATGGAGTGAGGATTAGAGCAAACTACCTGCCTTACCTTCACCATGCGTATGCAATCAGCTTTGTTTTGGAAACAGTGAGCAATTTAAGACTTACTGTAGCCCAAGGCTGTTTCCAGAGGAAGTTAGTAGGATGAGGCATAGATGCAGTAAATTCACTCAGTTCCCTGCATGGTAGTTTCCTGGACAGAAAAGCCCTAAATTAAGAAATCTGTTCCAAGATTTTACAAGGGTACCCTCAAAATTATGACCTGGAAGCCTTTGTTTTATTTCAATTAAATGGAAGGTAAAATATTGATTCCTCTTTCCTCAGAAATTACTATTTGCACTATGCAAGGTACTGAATATCTTAGATGATTTTAAAATGCCAAGCAAAGCAGAGAAACCATTAATAACATGAATATAAAAGCAATCTAATGGATTCATTATAATCTACATACACACATAAAAATAGATTATAATCTACTACTTCTCATCCTGAAGCACATATTTTAGTTTATAGCACCTCATTAACTTTAATTGTAAACCTAGGAAATAATCTCTTTTTCTCCCTGATAGTGTAAAGAATGTGAAATTGTGACCAATACATTTTTCATTTTATTTCATGTCGTTAACTTTCCCTTCAAATACAAGTCTGTATAAAGTTTGCAAAGCATTGAGCAAGTATCTAAAGCCCAGTAGAAAATGAGGGGTTCCCTAAAAATAAAAAAATAAAAAGAAAAATAAAGGACTATAGAAGAAGGATCATAAGCTATTCATCCCTACAACTGAGGTTGAAATAGGTCTGTCATTCTCTTATATCTGGCAATATATCCATGAATTCACAAGCAACCAAGTTACATTTTTAAACTACAGTTGCAATTAGTGTAATGGCTTGTATTTCCTACATCCTCTAAATATTCTAAGACTTACAACAATAAAGGAGAACAGAGAAGAAACATAATAACAATTCTCATTTCTATCTTATCTTCTGTCCTCATTATGCTAATGACTCTTGTACTAAAGGAATTGAATCACAGCAGACCCAGAGCGTACCAGCACTGACAACTGCACAATTTGTTTTCAATAAGGGCAGATATTGCAAGAAAAAATTTGCTGCATTGTTTGACAGAGTTCCTAAGTTTGGAGAAACAGGAATTGGAATAATTTAATTTTAAACTATGAGCTACAGTGCACAGTTCTAGCTTTATTGTGCAGCATAGTATTGTAGTATAGTTTTATATATACTACAATAGTGTACTGGTTTTTCCATGCCTCGGTCCCACTTGCAAACAACATTTGATTGTAGCTAATTTGATTCTGTGCTCACTATAAGTTTCAGAATTATGACCATTTGGTCTAAGATGCATAAGTACTCCAGCTAAGATGCTGATGTCTTTCAAAAGTCTATCTATAAAATTATTCAATCTCACAATAAAACATTGAGAGGAAAGACTTCATTTTGCATATTTTTCTTCAACCTGGAATTATTAGAGAGAAAGATGTTAAATTTCAGTGGATTATTTAATTTGACATCATATGTAACACTGCCTAAAGAATTTAACCTAAATTATCCTCTTTTTTTCTTTTTTTTTTTTTTTTTCCTAGCTGAACTGAGGCAGTTCATTAACAGTGAATCCTAAGCCATCCACACTGACTGTGTGGAGTTTTTGACCAGCAACTGCTGCACTCAATACTGTTTAACAAGCACTATAATCTAAGAAGAAATATGTTATACACAGTATTACACTCTAAGCTTTAAAATATGTAAAAGGATTAAGGAAAAGTTAAAGCCCCACAGGTCATAAAGACTTGCATTTTGCTGGAATTAAGGGTGTATAAATATTGTGTGTTGGGAGGAAAGTAATACATCATACACAAAATACAGCCCAAAGGAAAGAAAATAAAAACCTGCCGTAGACCATGACTAAAAAGGCTTTTTATCTACCTCATTATTGATATTACATATTTGAGTGAGTCACACAAATGTACTGTAGATTTTCTTTTGAGTCAACCTTATTACTAGTTATAAGCATCAGCTTCTACTTGATCATCTGATATTTTAAAAAAATTGGCACAGAAGACCGCTGAGAGCAACAGAGAGAAGAACAGATTTTTTCCTTGCTAGTGCCTGTTAGAAAACATCTCCTCCTCAAAATAGTCACCATCTTATTTCCATATATACTGAATTTATTAACCTGTTAAGGCATCTGCTTAATTTGTCTCAGACTCTTGCTGCTGGGGACTTCATCCCACATTCCTGTATATCTTCATCTAAACTAGTGGTTAGTTGGGACTACAGTGCGGCAAGAAAAAAAAAGGATGGATTTTAAAAGTGTTTTAAGGTACACGTATGTCAAATTCTTAATACCTTTCAGTCCAGGCTTTGTGTCCGGGCAAATGCCATCCAAAATGCATATTTGAGAGGTGTTTAGAAGACTATGCAGACAAGAGAGTTTGCATGATTTATACCTAAAAAAATAGCCTTGTATCTTTTGTGACTCCAGAATAGTAAGCACTTGCTCTGAATATGCAAGAGACACCTGCTGTTCCTATGCATGCATATCCCTATTTAATGTACTTTATTTGAGAATGGGGGGACTGCAATCCAGATTGCAGCTCCTTTGTAAAAAGTGACACCTAATTTTTCTGCACTTGTCATTTAGAGTCTAGAGATAATTTTGTTAGAAAAGCAATATAGCCAGTGGAAGTGCTCACATATAACCAGAAGAATGAAGAGTACAGAAAAAAATATCTTTTTTCAGGCTAAGCTCCTGTACAAAATCTTTGCACAAGAATTCCAATTAAAAGATACATAATGATTTTCTGTTATAAGTCAAGTCAGACTGAGTTTGTAGAATTCACTTCAACATCCATTAGGCAAAGGAAATCCCCAGCCATTTGCATTTATCTACTGGCTAGCCCAGACATCAGCTACTGCTGCGAGTCCCTCCTAGTAGCACCCAGCTGCTGATGGGTCCTGTAATGCCTGCAAAATCCAAGAGTGTATGCAGCTCCCATTGCTATCACCAATTGCAATGCAGTAGTATTCACCTTTGCAGATATAAGACCAAAGAGGATACAGAGAAATGCTGTCTAGCCAAAGTTTAAATGCACAAGCATAGTGGGGATTTTCCTGTTTAATAGTGGAAAAGAATGTAAAGGAAAAAATTTGACAAATGTGTGAAAAAAAAATCTAAAATAAAAATATATCATTACACAAAAAATTTTAGTCAACAGTCAGCCTGGCTACCCAATTTACTGCCTGTGTGATATTGAAGAGGACTGGGAGGCAGCCCAGTACTGTGTGTTCATGCCCCCTGTACTCAAGGCTGCTCAGGAAGGTATGACATCAGCTAGAAGAACACAGTGACTGATACAAAGTAAGATAGGTTTATCGACTCCTTAGATTGTCTATAAAAATGGAAATTTATCAGAAGGCGTTTTTTAAACACACTACACCCCATGAATTATTTAACATTATTGCCTAACCCTGCTTGGTACCACAACTCTGGCAACAGTCAGTGCAAGCAGAAAACTTTACTTGGCACTTGACATAACTATAAAAATCTCATAAATTAATTAGGAACAATTTAGCAGCCTGGAATTTGCCTGCTACACTCCACAGTGGCTTTATATTTAGGACAACCTTACAACTAGCATTAAACAGTGCTGCCACAGAGTTGTGTTGAGAAATGGTCCTCACCTTTGCAGGGCTTAGTTTGTTTTTTCTGGCATTTTGATGGTTTTTCTACATTCCTTAATTAGCATGAGAAGGTAGAATTGTACAGTATTCTCAAGAAAGAAGTGAAAAAGGTAATGTTATAACAAGTGGGACTCACGTCTTCAATGTGCTTAGTCCTCAGATGCCACAGTCATATAGTCAAACTGGAAAAAGCCAAAGCATTGCTGGAAGTGCTCAGCAGCTTGCTTGTAGGAAGAAGATCTGCAATTTGTTGCAAAAGGGACAGCATACTATATTTTTTTTTTTTTTAAAAAGAGTATAATAATAAAAAGAGGAAGCAACACATATTCAAGTGAGGTATAGTTATACATATAGAACAAGACATTTCTCAAAATCTCATAGATCAGCTCCCTGCCTGGAAACAGCTATGATACTGACTGGATCTCAAATCCCTCTTTGATCTCATCTGTTATTTGATAACCAAGAAGAGAAGGAGCCAAGGAGTTTACCCTTTGCTTTTATGCCACAACAAATACCACTTCCTTTTAGAGCCTGGGGCAACAGGTATGCCTCTCAGTTCTAACACATCAACCTCTAACATTCCCTAAAAGTATATTTACATCACTGTAAGTGGCACCACCCAAGGCTATTTTCACAATGGATGTGACACCCTCCTATAGTCAAATCCAGGCCACTTGCTGCAAGTATGCTGGCAAACTCAGTTCTTCCATATCCCGTGCTGAGTTGCTCTGTGTCCATACAAGCATAGATTTTCACTGATCTCCAAGTACAAGCAACTAAGCTGTCAGTTTAAGCATTTTAATTTGATTAAATCAATGCACAATAGAAGTTGTCATTAATGGATCCTTCACCTTCCCACTGCTTCAGTGATTAGATATTAAGCTTTCTGGGTATTATTAAACCCCACATTTCTTTCAAATATTTAGACAGTTAATTTGAGGGTTGTGATTTTTGAAAAGAAACGAAGTCCAGCTTTTTCAAAAGCAAAGAGACAAGAATATTTCTCATGCTCTTGAGACATCAGTAAGAGGGGGCAACACTAAAAACTCAGCAGCTTCTTTCCTACAACCTTGTTTGACTAAAAATATTCAGAAAACATACTGATATGAATGGAATGAGAAAATACCCTTTTGTTATATGAATGAGCCCCCATCACTTAAAATACTGTGGTAGCAAGCATTGCTATGGGAAAAGGAAGAGCTAACTCTGTTCTGAGTTCAGCTAATTCACTTTCACACACTCTATCTTCCCAGGAGATACACAGGAAAAAATAAGACATAGAAGGAAAAGAGGAAGGGCCGAAAAAGCTATTCAATTGTGTTTTGTTACAATTTAAGAAAAGGCTCTTGTGGAAAATCAGTCTCTGCTTTCTCCTCTTCCACAAGGAAAGGGATATCTTTCCTGACACTCCCATGTGACTATGAAGCGGAAATGGATCCTAACCTTGTCAAGTATTGAACACATCGAACGGCAAACAAAAAGGCTGAGAGATGGGAATACCTCAGAAGGAATTCTTTGCTCTTCATATGAACACTGTGAGCATGGCAAAGATCTTCTTGCTCACCAGTTTTTTTGGGTGAAAAGCACCATCATCTGACGGGTCAGGATGGGTGGGTGCTTTGGAGGTACATGGGAGGTTTTTTTCTTGTAGGTTCATTACTTTCTGAAAACTGGAGCTGAGCCTTGATATTCTTACTTATGAGCTGGAAATTAATCCTTTCTGCTGCTGAGCACAGTGATGTTATTTTCCCCAAGATTTTAAGAGATTAAGTTTTCATGACTGTTTTAGTTGTCATGCCTGAAGGCACACTAACATTCACCTGTGTCAATACTTTACGTACTCCCTGTGAAGATCTTTTATGGCTAAAAATCTTAGAAATGCTTCCTGCTCTTTTACAGCAAATATAAATATTTCTTCTATTCAAAGAGATTCTGAATATAATGCAAATAAGCTCTTAAAAGTGATCTCTCTAAAAGTAATCTCCATTTTCTTTTTGCCTTTACAGTCTTCTGCTCTCTGTGAAGTTTGTGATGTATTGTACAATTCAGGATTGGTATTTTTTTCAATGTTTCTTACTAGTAAAAGAGTTATCCCTCCTCCTCATTACCACTTACTGTAACCTTCTCTTCCATCCTTGAAACTTCATCAATTCTATTAAGCAACAAGGTTAACCATGGATTTAATATGCAGATATAGTATAATTAAATATTCTAATGCTTCAGATTATTTCTGTGGTACTGTTTGAGATCCAGGGATTTTGAAAAAAACAGAGGGGAGCATAAATTCCTGAGTTTGAAAACCTGTTCTGCTGAGTCAATGCCTGTGTTTCTCCTGGTATTTGGAGACTGGTAGTCTTCAAAAGTAAAAGAGATACTAGTCTGAAGTGTTTCTGGTGTATTACCACTCCACATCAGATTTGCTAGCAGAAAACACTGGTTTAACTTCAGTGACCTATATTAGTCCACATCTAAAGAGGAACAAGGAATCAATGACAGTATTTCTCATTCTAGAGCCTACAGGCTTTCTGTAGGTTCTAGAAAGGTACAAAATGAAGAGTGATTTCAGATCCCAAAAATTTTTGGGTTTTTATTGGGACAAGGAGGAGAATTCTCATTTCTTTGTTCCCTTGATAGGAAGCAAAACTCTTTCCAGAGGTTTGGTGCCCTTTACTGATGCATATGAGTGGTTGTAAGGAAGGGGGATGTGCTCAATTTGTGCTCCTTTCTCTTTGTGGTAACTCCCTCTTGAGAAGAACGCTGCTGTTCCCCAGCCTGACTGAAGTCATGGTAAATGGCAATATGCAACATTCCAGCAGATGACAGATACACCCTTAGAGGGAAAGGAGCTATATTTAATGTCTTTTTCTTGAATAAAATCCTGTAAGTAAGAGTAAGCAATGAAAGTGAAATAAATAAACAAACAAACAAATTAAAAAACCCAAACCAAAAAATGCCACCTATTTAGACATAATTTTCCTCTCCTTTCTTTCATCTCCTCTTGTGTAGTTCTTTGAAGTGATAAAATATCTTCATGTAATGAGCCTCACCTCAAACTTTTTGCAATCTTATCAACCATGTGCCCTACTATTAGCTGCTCTTATAGTTCAGTTACAAGAGTTTGCAGTTGTTCCCTGAAAAGTGCATTTCCTGAGCGTCCTCACCACTTTTTCCATACCTTAGAACAAAACCCAAGCCCAAATGAAGAGATTTCAGAAAAAAGCCTCAGTTCTGTGGAAGGAGACGCAGTACACACATGTCCTTTCTTACAAAAACAGGTGAGAGGGTGCATAGGGGACCTAAGTGCATAAAGAACTTATGATTAAGAAGGGCTGGAAGGTAGTGAGAGAGAGAACATTCAGAGAGCAGTAGGTCAAAAGTTCGGCTCTTAAACAGAAATTGCAGTGTGTGAATAGATAACAAAGTTTTTGTGGTTTAGATATTCCCAGCACTTAGCTAAATCTTTGAGACCCATGGGATCTTCTGAGGTTCAATCTCATTGTAGACACAGGCTGTAATCTTTGCATGAAGGATCTACAAATAACTAACCTTCTCAAACTGTCAGGACTTCTAGCAGAATTTGCTGAGGCAGGTCTGTAAGATAAATACTTTTTTGACAGTCTGAACTGCAATGCGCTTAGAAAAATCATTGTGTTTTTCCATATTTTCCAGGTACAGCACAGACAGACCATGTAAAAACTGTTTGGTCAAATTTTCCTTCAAATTTCATTCAAATATTCTAACTCTATAATTGCAAGTGTACTCTGATATTCAAAATAGAGAGCTTAGTGATGATAATGTTCATCTGATCAAAGTGTCTACTTCTGCACCCAGACAACTACAAATATACACCTACAATGACCTAAAGAAACATGTAATTATCTTTCTTCTACACAGAGATTAATAATTTAATAGTTTAAATATATCTCCTTTCCACTTAACAGTCTATAATTTCCTTCAATTTTCTTTACCTTGTTGTTCTAATGTAAAACTACATATCTAATTTCAGTATTTAACAATGCCTGTTGGTTTCAGGGACTTCCACACACTCTCCCTCCAAGACAGGTGGGATTGGCATGCAGCTCTAACCTCCAGTGGTGCACACATTGCGTCAACCGTGATGGTCTTCATGAACCTGCATGCCCCTTGATACTGAAGGTTCACATGTCACTTCTCAGCCTCAAGATTAAACAGCTGGGAGTTGAGTCCTCTTGCTAAGGAAAGGGTGGCAGTTGAAGAAGGAATGAAGACAAAAGTCCTGGAAAGGCAAGCTAAATGCAACTGCTGCCATTATAGTGGGACAGTAGAAGCGTAGGTGGCTGTGGCGGCTTTGGGGAAGAACTGATGATTGTTCCAACTATATAGCTACTGAATCATCCAGCTCATCTCTCTCCCCATGAGCAGAAGTGAGTTGGCCCAAACTACAAAGAGAATGGGTTTATAGCTATTATATCACTTATGGTACCTTGGTGCCTTGATTAGATGTCTTCTGGCCCATGCAGAGCATAAGCTCCATGTAATCACACGGGTATATGTTCCTGTAACACTGCTACCTTCTGATTTGCTCCATGAGATATACGTCCAAGGCAAAGCTTCCACCAAAAGATTTGTGTCTGGTTGAAAAGCAAGTAAATCCCCAAATTCAAAATATATTTGTAAAAAGTATTTTCCTTCCCATTTTCATCCAGACATAGCCAGATGCTCAACAGGCATAAATCAGTGTAGACCACAGATACAGATGCTTTCACGCCATATTGTTGGAGCTCAACATACAATGAGTGATATGTTTGTATCTTATATATATGAAAGAAATAAAACTATGCTCTCTCGTGTTGCTCATATGCACATACCTACTTATTAATCTGCAACTATGCCCTTTTAAAGCGGGGCAGGTATATAACGGTGAAGGATAATCTGTGTCAAACTTAGCCCTGAGCATTACACAATATGTGTTCCATTATCACTGTATCACAGGCACCATCTTATCTTCCGTTCTGTGTTTGTTGACTCTATCTGTTGCCATTTTGAACTTTTCTTATAGCTACTATGTCTCTTTACAGAGTTTATCTATAATGTGTTAAATTCCTTCAGTTTCCTCATCAATTTAGAATGGTGTACCTTCTGTTGTCATTTATCCTCTTCGACTTTCCCAGTATGTGTTAGTATTAAATACATAATAATACATACTGGGTATGGATCCTAGACTTATTAAATGGAATTCAGAAACATTGAAAAAAAGTACTGGAAAAAAAACACGTTTATGAAAATCATTCTGTCATTACAGAAGGGATTAATGTAGAACAGCTTACTTAAAATTGACACAAAAATTCTGAAATGTAATACTATTTGGAAACTGAATGCTTTTCTCCAAGAAAAAAGAACCCTCTCTACACCTCTGCCCCCAAATGCAAGTCTGCCAGAAAGAATCTCTTATTAGTGTGGAATATATTGTCTTGGAGCTTTATGGCCATATGGACTTGGTGCTGTCTGCATGCTTACTGAGGTTGCACTCGATCCCCTTGTCCAGATCATGGATAAAGACATGAACAGGCTTGGCTCCAATACTGAGCCCTGAGGAACACCACTTGTGATTGGCTGCCAGCTGGATTTAACTCCGTTTACCACCACTCTCTGGGCCTTGCTATCCAACCAGGTTTTTACTCAGCAAACAGCACACCCATCCAAGCCATGAGCACCCAGTTTCTCCAACAGAATGTTGTGTGAGGCAATGTCAGAGGCACTGTCTAAAGTCTGGGTAGACGATATCTACAGCCTTTTCCTCACCTCCTAAATGGGTTACATTGCCATAGAAGCATATCAGGTTGGTCAAACAGTACCTGCTTTTCATAAACCCATGCTTACCTGGGCCTGATCCCCTGACTGTCCTCTACACCTGTACGTGACAGCACTCCGGATGATCCAAGACCTTTCCCAGCACCAAAGTCAGGCTGACAGGCATGTAGTTCCTGAATCCTCCTTCTGGCCCTTCTTGTAAATGGGGGTCACATTTACTAAGCTCTAGTCACCTGGGACTTCCCCAGTTAGCCAAGACTGCTAATAAATTAGTGGCTGAACCTTCCTGAATACTACAAATAATTTGAAGCAAAACCACGCTGAGTGCTTAGGGCTAAATGAAATTAATGTGTTTTATTTTTACACGTCCCAAGACAGAATGCCTCTCTCTATACCTTTGTGTTTGGCTATTTATTGAATAGATGCCTTCAAAATTTTTCCACCTTTCATCCACATGTACAAATTCAACTACAAATTATATTTACATTAAAGCTGTTATTACATTGTGTCATATTTTACTATTTCATATGAAGTAAAATCAAGTTTCCTTTCCCAGAGAACATCACAGATTGCACAGGGACCAAAAACTCAGTGTCTATGTACTGTCAAAATATGTCTTACCATGAAAAAGACAGGCTGTATTCTGACACAAGATAATTCATCATAAACAGTGTGACAGATGGATGGTACACTTGAGCTGATGCAAATTACATAATTTCCTTTATAATTTAGAAATCCATTTCCATTTGGGAAATTTTTGGTGGAAAAAAAAATCACAAGCTGATCTCTTAGCTTAGTATCAGTACAGTGTAGGGATCTGCTACCCACATAAACAGGACAACATTTAGCCCAGTGGAATTGTTTGGATAGGAGAGGAAGATTAGCAGCCAAAAACAGAAGGTAGAAGCCTTTTCCAACAACCATAAAAATGTTCACATTTAAGAAGTGCTATCATCCAAGCTTGCTTCCTAGTGGAGCAATCCTACTGACTTGTACAGGGATAGAAGAGAAAAACAAATCAAGCAACTTTCAACACTGAAGAGCTTCTGGGAAATGCAAACTGACTTTGTTCTGCCTATCAGAATAATTTGTTATTATAGCACATAATTAGGTGAGAACAAATGCACATGCATCTGTGTCCTACTTTAAAAGACATTGCTCCTGACTGTTTTATGCTGAGCACTAAATACAAATATATTGGTTCCATTCAGCACAAAGAAGTTACTGCAGGGGATAAAGGAAAGGGTGGGATCTGTGCAGAAAAGCCTCCTGGAGAGTATTAAGTGAGGGCTCAGGTGCCATTTCCCCTCAACATCAGCAACTGGACCAGAGGGGAAAAAAAGCCTTCCTGGACAAACATGTGGAGCACAGCGAGCTAACCTCTGATCTGGAGGAGCAAATTTCATTATAAAGATTCAGCAGAAATTGATGTATACATTACTCATAATTCCTAATACCAAGCTGTGGACAGATGTCTAAAGGTATTTTTTTGTTAGACATAAAAACCTCAGAAACAACAGGGAAAACCTCAGAAACAACAGGAATTCATAGGGGGTTAAGAACCGCTGAAACATCATCATGCCAGATGGGCTGCAGTTTCAATATTCTCAGTGCTATTATTCTAAGATAAACACCTATATGAATAACAGTCATATGTTTGCTTTAGGAGACCAAAGAAATATTTTTATAACGTGATCTCTCTTTTAGGCTAACAGAAAACATATTTTATTATTTCAATTTCTTAATCATAAAGAATTCTTTGAAAAAATACATCAGGTTTCCAAAGATCTTATTTGATCATGGTTTGTTTGTTTTGTTGTTTGGGTTTTTTTTTTAAATTAAATCCCCTCAACCTAGAAAGATAAAAAGGACTGAAAGGTAAATAAAGTATGTAATAGACTCTGCATAGGGTCAAACTGAGATGAGATCGTAAGACAAGGAAAGAGCAACATTCTCTTTCCTCAGACAAATACATCCAAAACCAACTGCTTTGAAGTTTAAGTGAAGTGGAGGTTGTTATATTAAACTACTCAGTAGAAAACAGGACTTCTGTTAGGTGTACCCTAACAAGAGACTGCCTTGTACCATTATTTATCCTGGTTGTATTTCAGTCCCTTGAATACACTTTCACTGTGCTGCCAATCAGTAGGTATGTCAAGCATGGGGAAAAAAACCCAAACCTGTACCAATTCTAAACAGTAATTAAAAGATCTACCAGTCCCTAGATTGTGGGCCATCTGGGCTGGCAAAACTTTCCATGCGTATATCACAGAACAGGATCAAGAAACAGTCTGGATTTAATGCATTCCATCTTGTGAAAGTGATTTTGACTTACTACAACAGGCCATTGTACTGACACCTTTTAAATAATAATGATAACAATGATTTTTTTTTTTTCATGACACTATTTTTAGCCATGTAGGAAAAAGAGTTTGCATGGTTTTGTAAGTAGGCTTTGACTTGTGCTTGCATAGCTCCAATATCTCTCTCCACGTGTATGTGGTGGTGAGTCAGGGTAAGTGGGTCGTGACACTGAAGGCACCTCTATGTTTTGATATATAATTTATAATGAACTTGCCGTTTCTTACTCCTACTGACTTCTCACAGTAAGTATCTCAGAAGTATCCTCCAGACATAAAAAGATACAAAAAATTAAAATAATTTTATTTCTGAGGAGTGTAGGTATTATGGGGAGTATTTAAAACATCTTTGTTTAGAAATCTAAACAGAGCTGGTAGCATAGTTACACATAGCACACAAGGTAGCCTCCTACATTCCTTCTTTAACCTCAGTTCAGGACTTAGACCATCATCAGGTCTTTCCTCCTTCTTCTATTAATTTAAAAATAAAATTAAGGTCTTCTAAGGAAAGCTAGGCATTGTCTTGTTGCATGAGCACACACATGCTATTAGGCTTAAATTTTTTATTCTGACATTTAAACAGATGCAGCTAGGGAACTTACTGTTCACTTATTCACTGTTAAAGCTCATCAAAGTTATATGTTGCTGTAATTATCTTTGAATACTTCATTGTTTCTGATGTGGGATTTATACTGTTGAAAATTACAAGTTTATATAATTAATTAAAAATACACAATGTACTCACCCATTGTACTCAAACTGATCTTTAAAGATGAGATTTTCACAAACCCAAGAGAGAAAACAAAGAAATGGAATTATTTTTTACCAGTTTAATTGACTCATGGAGTTGAAGTAGTTATGTTTTTTCTTATGATCTAAATTTGTTAAAGTACTTTTTTCACTGGAGCTCATTCTTGACTATTTAATTGACAAATCTTACATTTTTATAAATAGTGAGCTGGTAAAACATACACTTAATATACTAGACATCTGGAATTCTACTTAATCAGAGCACAAGGGTATTCTTATATTGGTAGCTTGAACAGATGGATTATACTGTGTAAAAAAAAAAGAGATAAAAATGAAGCAACTTTTCAGACTTGTTCTTTTGATAGTGAGTTCATTGGTGGAGGGCTTTAAGTGAGGGTAAACCTTTTCATTCATCATGAGGCTAATTTTTTTTTCTTTTAACTAGTATATTTAATGGAGGTCTTGTCTTCCCTTGTTTCTTCACCCCTCCTCCCCACAGCATACACCAGGATTTTTTCTAAGAAGCAATTACTGTAAAGATCAAAAATTTCCTCCTTGGCAAGGGGTGGCACATGCTGCAGAATGAACTCAGAACATTATTAATTCCAGTTGGATATTGATACCCCTCAGTACCTTAAGGCAAATATTTCTTATCCTGATTTGAAGGCACACTTTTAAAAATATGGGACTAGAAATTATATGCGTATATGTACATCATTCCGTTAGTAATTTCTTTTAGGAAATCAGTTCTTTTCCTTTCACATAAACCATGCAAACTGCCAAGAATGAAGTACATGATATGTGGTCTTTATAGGCATTTACAGCAAAATTTGTATTAAGGTCTTTACTTCTTGAATATTCACTATAAAAAATAGAGTCCAATCAAACAAAGCAGCCAGTTATTTTCATTCTACTCTGTTACACTTGCATAAGAGTTCACAATTTTATTTATTACTTTTTTTTTTTCCACAACAGGCAATGGTACTGAAAGATGTAGAAGAGATAAAAAGGTGGACTGCACTGTGTTCAGTGAAACATAAGAAAAACCTGCTCAATGCTTTTTAAACAAAATGGAGCTTGATGCTCCATCACAGTGGCATTATCCATGCCAAAGTAAAGAGCAAACTCTGAGAATACAATCCAGGCAGTGTTCTCAGATGCCAGGAGGAAGGAATAGTCAGGCACATTTAATTCTGTCAGTGGGATGAAGAAAAAGCTTAGACACTTGTAGAGAACACCTAGCATATGAAATACATCTTTACAAACAGATTTTTTTTTATCCTGCAAGGTTACATACTTCTATAGTAATCTCCTATAAAAGAACAAAAGGGATTATGATATTAGTCCTACTCAGAGAAATTTATATTCTTTCCCTAGTGAAAAAAAAGCTCAGAGGGAACCTCATAAATCACTTGAACAACCTCCCCAGAGATGTGGTAGAGTTGTCATCACTGGAGGTTTCTAAGATATCATTGGACAGGATTTAGGTTAATCTCATCTGGACTTTCTTGACCACAAAACTTTGGATTAGATGATTTTTTGAGGAATCTTCCAAACTGGGCTGCTTTATGATTCTATGATGGTGTTTCACATGTCATCACATTTCTATCTCTAATTTAGTCCACAGCATCCTAAGCTTTTTTATGGAAGCCTAAAGACGAAATCCCAAGCAGAGTACAGCTGACCTGCTCACAGCTACTTTATACATAAGTAGTAATACTAACTAATTCTTCAGCTAGAAGTCAAATTTCTGTTTAAAACAGTCATGCTAACTGATTTAGGGGAAAAAAAAAAAAAAGAAGCAGCTGTAAAGAAACATTCTCCTCATTAAGCAATTATTCCATTCAAAATCGCCAGAAATTGAATACAGTACAGAAATAGGCTACAGGCAAATTAATCAGTGTTTAGAGGATGCTTACTGACGTCAAGGAAAGATACATTCTCATTCCTAAAGAAACTCTATCCCTTTAGGATAGAGTTGATATGGCGTTCCTTACACTACTGGCGTGACAACAACCAGTATCACAGCACAGCAGGGTTATCTCCTGCTAACAAAAAAGTGGCCAAGGTACATGAGGCCTGAAAGCAAATTTTCTGATTTTGGCTGGGATAGAGTTAATTTCCTTAGTTATTATTGGGATACATTTTGGATTTGTGCTCAAAACAGAGTTGATAATATAGAGATGTTTCTGTTATTGCTGAGCAGCGCCTGCACAGCTTCAAGACCTTTTCTGCTCCCTGTATTGCCCCACCTCTGAGAAGGCTGAGAGTGCACAAGAAGCTGGGAGGGGGCATAGCCAGGACAGTGGATCCCAAATGACCCAAGTGATATTCCATACCATGTGACAGCATGCTTAGTATATAAATCTGGGGGAGGAAGGAGAGATGTTTGCAGTGATAGCGTTTGTCTCCCCAAGTTACCATGACCCGTGATGGAGCCCTGCTTTCCTGGAAATGGTTTAAGAAAGTCATCCTCACATGATTACTTAAAACTAAATCATATGACTAACAGTGTTGTCCAAGCTCTGAGTGCTTAACTACCATCTCAGTGAAGAACTTTACCCTGATGTCCAATATGAATTTCCCTTGATGTAGCTTTATCCCGTTTCCTCATGTCCTATTGCTGGTTACGAGAGAAAGGAGATCAGCACCTGCCTCTCTGACACCCCCTTGATGAAATTTTAGACTTCAATGAAATCACCTTTCAGCCTTCTCCAAGCTGAACAAACTACAAGCAAAACCTCAGCCACTCCTAAGTCTTGCCCTCAAGGCCTTTCACCATCTTGGTCCCCCTCCTCTGGACACATTCTAATAATTTGACAGCCTTCTTGTAATGAGGCACCCAAAGCTGCACATGGTACTCAAGGTGGAGCCTCACCAGTGCAATGCAGGGTGAGATATTCATCTCCCTCAACCAGCTACTTACGTTGTGATTTCTGCACCTCTGGAGGCACTCGGCCATTTTGGCTGCCAGGGCACATCGTTGATGCGTGGTCAACTTGCCATCCATCCAATAATCCAGATCCCTTTCTGCTGGGCTACTCTCCAGCCTGTCTTCCCCCCCTGTTTTCATAGCCAGGATTATACCATCCCATCTGGAGAATCTGGCACTTGCTCTGGTAAAATTTCATATGGCTGGTGATTGCCCAGTTCTCTAATCTATCCAGACCTCTCTGCAAGGCCTCTGAAATTCCAAATGCTCCATCTTTATTGATGCAGAACCTGTCACTCATGCTAAAACATATGACTTCAAAATATTATGACTTTCACAAAATGCTCATTCTAACCTTTCATTAAATGTCTGATTTTCCCACAGAAAGATGATTTTACTAGATCAACTGGCACACCATTAGCTTCAGTAATATAGATCTCAAGTATACAGCAGCAGAATTTTCTGCCTCCACACAGCTTGTTGCCACAGATGAGTCTGTCAGAAATCATTTGTTCAACAAACCTAAGAGCATGAAATAGAAAGGCTAGATTACTACACGTATTGATGGGTTAGGTGCAAGGAAGTGCAAACTTTTAGTTTAGAGCACCCACAGCTGAAGCTCACCTGAGCATCACTACGTAAAAATAAGGATCTATTAACCCATCTTTGGGACTGCCAGTAAGGCATAGAAAGAGACACAGGAATGTGTCACACACCCGGTGTGACTATATTAAAGCTTATATATGAGGTCCTATATTTCACATAATTACTTTTTAGTGATTCCTTATGGCTTTTAAACAGTTTTTGTTTTGTTGCACAAATGCAGGGTTTTTTTGTTTTACAGTGGAAGTTCCCTTAGAATCAATTATTCCAGCTGTAAACATCTTGAAAGTATATTATGCTTATAAGTGTTTAATTCCTCTGGTGAGAAAAAAGCAAGAAGATTAGATGATATAGTCTTTTCAAATAGAAAGCAAGAAGCTAATTAAGAAGCAAAACTCTGATGCTTCTCTTTGTTTGTATTTAAAAGTGAAATATTAATCAAGTATTAACCATGGCATGAAGGACCTAGA
>JAWWES010000133.1:16853021-16879327 GCA_035583135.1 Lophotriccus pileatus
AACTCTGATGCTTCTCTTTGTTTGTATTTAAAAGTGAAATATTAATCAAGTATTAACCATGGCATGAAGGACCTAGACTGAATAGTCCTTGCTGAAAAAAGAAATACGGTCTCATGTTAGTGATATAAAATCTTTTAAGATCTCATTATTCCTGCAGTAAACTACCTTCTCCCTCACAGATATCAGATTCTGATTTACATAGGGGCTGCTGTGAGATGTTTTATTCTAGTGCCTATCCTGGCTCCCATGTCTAGTGCAAGAAAGGTGTCATCCTCTGCACATTTCTTACTGTTATCATTTTAATTTTTTTGACATCAATGATTCCTTACAGTTGAACTACATTTTCTGGGAGACAACTGTAAAGATACATGTTTTCTAGCAGGTTGCCATGACTGTTTGCACTGCTTTTCCAGTACTTAAGGGAAAATTGGTTGACACTAGCTATGAGTCTGTCTTCCTGTAGGACTTGTGGCATCAACATAGGTCCACACGTGTGTTCTGTTATTTGCTGGCTCCCTACCCAGTAGATCTCTTTAGCTGTCATCTATCTGAAGAAGAAGTTTGCCAACAATCCCTGCAGTTCTCCAGCATGCCTAGAGCTGTGGATCTATTATAGTGGGTCACAGAAGTCTGGTTGAGAAGCTCTAAGTCACCCGTTGTTTCTGCACCGGGAAAAGGAACTCTGACACTCTAGAAAAGGATGCATCATCAGCTCCAACAATCTGCTGATTTTCAGGATGGCCAAATTCTGGGTCTTTGTGCAAGTTAATAGGGTTTCCTTGAAAAGCAAGAATACATTTGTGGGTTTTCCATTTGAGTCCACAGTACAGCTTTATCAGCAAAGGATGATTTTGCCAACAGTACTTTATGCTTATTTTTGATAAAAAAGGGAAAGCCAGGAGGGACTTGGATATATAATTTTAAAAAAAAATGATAAGAAAATCAAAGATAGCTTTATTTAATTAGATTTATTCAATTAATACATTAATTTTGATGACAAGTTGGTTACATCATAAACTCTTCCTATTTCCTCTCTTAATTTTAAATCTTTAATTTTCAATATACTTTTAGAAAGCCTTGAAACTGTAACATATAAAAAGGCAGAAGATAAGAAAAATCACACACGTTATGCTGAGTATACACCATGCAGACGTTAAAAGATATCTCCTGCCTTCAGAAACTTAGTATCCAAATTCCTGAGCTGACCAATCCAACAATTAAAGAGAGGAAAGATCCCTACACAATCCTGTTATTAGCAATATATAGCTAGTAAGGTTTTTCACAAAATTATTTCACCAAATTTTCTGCCTACTTTAGATAAAATTCATATCCAGGTAATTTTCCTTATTATGGAAGCTGAAATTTATAATCAAACAAAACATTTCTCTAGATATCTTCAGTTAGTATATTTACAGTAAACACAGATCTGTTAGTATGTAGGTCTGCTTAAGGCTCCAAGTTCTTCTGGAATCTGTTCTGGAATCTCTTCATAGAAGAAGAAGCAGGTCTGTGGTAGATTAAATAGATTTTCCCATGTACGAGGATACAGCCTCCTCCACAGAAGTATACAAAAGTTATTTCATTTCAGTGAGACTAAACCCACTAACTTAGAGCTGAGCATAAGACTGACTACATCAGGATTTTCATGAGGGTGGAACCTATATCCAGAATAAGATTAGGAAATAGCAGTCAGGCTTAGGATTTTGCTATACTAACTGAAAACTTTCGAACCAGACTTTTGAAAACTTCCTCTCCCACAGCAGGTACTCTTACTCCCTTTACTTGTGAGGCTCTTAGCTGTTCAGGAAACATTCAATGTAATGGGCTTCCTGTAATACTTAACTACGTTCCTGCTTAGTTTTAAACCGTGAGTGATTTTCAGCATACTCCTCTGCTTGAACTTGTAACCTTCTAGAAGAATTAGTTTTGTTCAAGGGATTAAACACAAGTCTAAGAATTTTACTGACACATTCATTTCTGTGTCTAAAACTTCAGTTGATGACTAAAGACAATTATTGTGCTCAACAGTCTAGGTTTCAAATGTCCACTGCACTGTTTTGATTAATTCATTATTCCCAGGGAATTGACTAGGCAAAAAACTTTCTGGATTTCTTTTAGGGCAATCCTTTCAAACTTCTTTTATTTTCCACAATTTTTTTATGTGCTCACTGAATGCATGTGAAAAGCATCGAGAGCATTCACAAAGCTAAATGCACATATGCTTTTAAGTAGTATCAAAAGGCCTTAATCACCAGGTACATCTGATGCATTTTAATTTTCTTCTGCATTGTGCTGCTGTCTTGCCTTCATTATGTTTTCCATCACATCTTTGTGTCATATCTTCTGCTTGTTCCAAGAGCATCCCTTCATCTTAATTTAATTTGTAATTTTACAGTAATCAGTGCCTGTTTTGAAAAGACTTCTCTTTATTGAGGCATATTTTCGCCATTTAATATACCTTTTCTCTTTTATATCTTTCATTTATCATTGTATTGTTTCCCCTGTTATCTGCAATATGTCATGTTTTAAGCCTGTTCAGATGACAGTTTTAAATTTAATAATAGATCTGTCTTCCTACCAAATGTGCTGTGGCAGTCTCAGCAAACTGGTAGAAAAATTTGGTGGTTTACTGAGAAAGTTTTAGGTCACTGTCAATCCAACAAACTATTGAACACATAATAAAGCACAAGACAAAGGTGCAAAGTCAGATCTTATTTTATTATTTTGAAGTTTCCTTGTTACTGGTTATAAATGCTAATGAAATTTCAAACCCAGAATGTCCTTCACTGGTAGAACAGCCACAGATATCATGTGTTTTAAAAAATTATTAACTCTTTTATTTTTTGTTGGTTTAACAGAGTAAGTTGCACTTTTCTGTAACACATCTATGAAAAAGTTCACTTCTCCTCTCTCCAAGCAGTTCTTGGCACCATAAGTAGATGACCCTTGCATCTGAAACTATTCTATGATTTCTTCAACATATGCAATATAATGTTAGTTTAAATAAAGCTTGCTTATTTGCAGTAATAGGTTATCTTTACACAGGATCTACCAGAGATCAACCTGTGAGTATGCACTGACCCCCTATTCACATGGACATATTCCACTGCAGAATACACACTCCCATCACTGTATCTTTAAACAGGAGCCTTTTACTTTAAGTTACACTGAAAATCTGGTTACTGTGTCTGATATCCCACCGTGAACAGAGTTCTTTTGAAAAACGTTCATCACCACATGCATTGAAGCTGGAAAAGGATGCAAAGGAATAAACATAATAAGAAAAATGCTGGGCTTTGGACATATATATGTTTAGAAATTCAATTGTATTTCTTCTCTTTCTTTGACAGAGGAAGGAAGAGAATTATAAACAATAGTTTAAAGCTTATATGCTTCTATGACTGTTCTTGATCTAAACCTCAAAACAGAGTACCTCTTTCCCCCCCATTTAAAGGAAAGTATTCCACTCAGCATTTCTGCTTTTTGGCAATCAGAAGTCTTGGATAGACATGAGTGTAGAGATTTTGCAGAATCTGTACAGTCAGCTATACTAGGATTAGTTCAAAGAGCAACCTCTGTCAAAGAGCAACTTGTATTTCTGCCTCAGTACCAAAAGAATAAGCAACAGGGACAGCAGCAAACCAAAAAGGTCAACACACACTTCAACACAATTCTACTGTTAGCTTTCCCAAATAAGTATGCAAGAAATAGGGCATTCTCTTACAGTCAGATTGCATTGCTTCCAGAAGCACCACTCCCACTAAACTATTCCTTCCCTGGGTGATAACATTTAAACTAGTATAGAGAAAATAATGCAGCTGCAAACACACACATAGACACAAATACTGCTCCAGTCAGCTCAATTCAACAATTTATTATTTTTCATATTGACATCTTTTGTCAACTGGATGCAGTACTTAAGGTGGAGTCTCATGAGAGTGGAGTAAAAGGGCAAGTATTTTCATACTCTGAGAAGGTATTTCTTGGAATAGAAAGAAGCAAAGAAGCAGTAATCATGAAGGTGACCAGTATCTATTCCAGTGGTTTTGCCTGCCTTCTGTAACTAAAATTCTGTTTAGATCTGCTCAGAATTGCAATTACTAGGCATGGCTTTTGGGGATTCTCAAAGAAAGATAACTTTTCTATGTCTAAGTTGGTACATAATGATTGGTCTATTTGATGATTTTTCAGCTTTGTATCCCTCAATGTTGAAAATCTCAGTGAATGAAATTTGCACATCAAATGCTTATCTGCAGTGTCTTTTAACATGTCTGTTCTAATTACCTAGAAAAATGTGGTTGCTTCAGATTGGAACACATCTTATGAGCATCTAAAATGATGCCCATAAGGTCTGGCACACAGGTATACAAAGAGAAGCAAAGACCTTTCTCTCTGTTTAAAAATGAAGCTTAAAAGTGTTAACTGAAGAATGGACATGTGGCCAACTACTATCTCTCAAGTTACAGGACACCAGATGAACAATATTAACTAACCATGTTCATGCCCTTTACTTTAGAGAGGTGCCAAGTAGTGCAGCTATGCTTGTCCTTCCACTGCAGGGTACGTTTAGTTGAATTAATTTGTATTTGCTGTGGACATGCACATAGACAGTTTCGCCCACAGTTCCTACTGCTCAAAGAGCAATTTGCTAAGCCATGATAACTTGTTTGTGTGTCTGAGCCAGCGACAAGCTGAGTGAGGAAGTATTACTTCAGCATGCCACCTCTTATTTAGAGTTCATAATTAGCAGGCCAGTTGCACAGCCTCTCGCCAGGGACAGTATGATTACCACCACTTACAAAAGGAAGGCCCTAACAGATTATGCTGTTAATGTATTTCTTATCTAACACATGCAAGACTAATATACAATTATAGTGGGATCAATTAAAATCTGCTTAGAGAGGAACAAGAGCTTATTTAATTGACAAGAGTTTAAGGGACTACAAAAGCTGATGCTTTCCAGTCTTTTCACACAGCAGTCAAAAGGATGCCTCATTGTTTTAACAGTACTGCTGCTCTGTAGGATCACGTATATCTATGCAGTTCTATTCAAGCATGTTGACACCCTTTTAAAGAATTTTCCCACCTACCTTCTCCCATATCGAGCAATAGCAATACCTTTTTCAGCCTCTTATAGTTGTTTTAGTAAGAAAATTATTTTTAAAAGTGCCATAATTAAACGGAAGCAGAGAGTCACTGAACAAACAAACCATTAAATTTCATTGAAATACTCTGCCTTCAAAGGCAAAATCTAATTAAGGTTTAAACTGCAATGTTAATTGCACAGTACTGAGATTCACCATGCATTATGGGTTTATTAGCAGTTTTCTAACGAGTAATTTCAGAGAGGCAAATGCAAGTTCTGGGAGCAATGCTAAGTCTATGGAAAAGGACTTAATTACTAGCAGGAAAATATTTGCTTTATAGTTGGTTTAGGGCAGAATATCTGAAGATATCTTAATAAGGGCTTGGGAACACAAAGCACCAAGTAAACTACAATGTAGTGTTAAGATTATCCTCAGAACTATTCGTATTGCTTCTCAGTTTTAATCATCTCAACATAATTTGGAGAGGACTGAACCTCCTGTTAACATTGCTGCAAATAACCAGATTCTAAGAAATAACATTAACAAAGTTAAAGCGTTAAAATAAATAATTTTTCACAGACTTTAAGAAAACAAGGAAACCCTATGCTCTGTCGTCACCACTCAATCCTCAGAAAAGACAGCATTTCAAACAAGATTATTTCTGGATTACTTTTCCTACATGAAAACTTTTAAAGAAGAGAAACATTCCTTCTTCCATCCACTTTTGATTTGTTTTTGGTTCTCAGCTAATTAATAATATTACATAAACAACCAACTGCAGTCTAATACTTAGGAATCTGATTATATTTTTTTTTTCTAGAGACTTAGATTAACTAAGAGTCAGCTCCTTAAAGCCATTATGTCTTTACTTACTTCTGAATTCAGCACCAAAATATCTTTGAGGATTAAAGTGTTAAGCATCTATGTTACATCTAATAATGAGATTTCTATGCCCAGATAAAATTGGTACTTTCAATTTTCTTTCCCATTGCTTTGAAGATTCACTCCTATACATAGGAGTTTTTCATAAACACTCTTAGATGAGTTCAGGTGACATGACTAAGACTATTTGTAACAGTATTTCAGAATTACTCATTTATTGTCGTTTGCATAGGACAAATGACTTCTTGCTGGATGTAGGTGAAAAAATAGATGTAGTGCATTCATTCAAAATCAAGCATATAAATGAAAATTATACTATATTTTATTTTCAATGTTTCTGCTTTTTACTGTCACCTATTTTTGACAAAAAATAGGAGGAATTTAGTTTGCCCTGTAGGCGGGGGAAGGGTTATTCTTCTGCTTGACCTGTAGACCTTTGTCTACAGGTAAGTACTACTGTTATTGCAGAAATATATTTGTGATTTTCCAAGTTCAGTTTTCCCCTGAAGTAAAAGAAAACAGGTTGGTTTGGGTAGCTAATTAAATCCTATGGAAAAAAAAGGAATGGTGAAGGAAACTACATACATATGGAAAATTTCTCATAATGAGAAGGAATCATGTAAATAGTTCAATAGAATAACCCATAAGCTGTTGTTCTTCATCCACAAAAAATATCAGGTCATTTCATGAACGGTTTTTGAAGAGAAAACAGAACTAAATTCACAGCTAATACTCCTTGCAATAAATTATTCAACCAGATCTACTTTCCACTCTCCCTCCCCACCTCCCCACCTCCCCTCCCCCCCCCCCGACCCGCCCCAAACAATACATTTATAAATAGCCCTCCTTCATAGCAGGAGAATTTTTCACCAAGAAAAAAAGAACAGTTGAAGAGTGTAAGACCTCCCATCTCTGTGAATAAGCCATTTAAAAATGGACTGTTAATGCAGTCATTTTTATAGCCTGTTTCTTGCATTCTGATTAAAGCAGAGTTCCATCAATACAAGTAGATTAACAATTCAATATATAAAATGATAAGGACATAAGTTTCAAAGTCGCTAATTATACAGACATCTGAAACTTTCTATCAGAAGGATACCAACTGCTCATCATGTGCTAGTCCAGCTCTATGGTTCTCATAGAAACATAGAAAGGTTTGGTTTGCAAGGGGTCTTAAAGATCCTCTAGTTCCATGGGCAGAGCCTTCCATTAGACCAGGTTGCTCAGAGCCCCATCCAGCCTGGCCTGTTTTGTCTTGCCTCCAGGAAATTTTGGATTATTTGACCCTTTGGACAGCATAAGCACCTGAGGAAGTTTCAATGTAGAACAAGCTGCTCTCCTCAGCATGAACTAGGAGGCTGGAAAAGCCTGGCATCCATTGCTATCTGAGCACAGAAGATGGGGCAAGGCAGGGAATGGAGATATGCAGTAAAGAATTAATAACATATTCAGCCCATTACTGCCCCCAGGACCTGGAACAATATCCTTCCCTCACAAGGCTTCACAGATTTCAAATTATCCTGTCTGCATGGCAAAGGCTGGAGCAGCTGACCCTGGAATACATTGCATCTGGGCCATAATATCAGACTAAACTGTAGCAACACTGTGAAAAGTGTATCAAATTTAAGGTTGTGCAAGGGACATCTGAACCTTCTTGGCATTCCTCCTTGAGCTTAGTCCTGCTTATGCTAATCAAGCCACACAGCTCTGGCAGGGAGTTAATAGCCTTGCATTCAAAAGGTCTTTTCTTTTTTTTTTTTTTTATTACTCACCTGTCTCATATTCTGCAGCTTTCACATCACACTAGATGTAAGGACTATGCATATATTTTTGCAATGCTTTATAAAGCATTATGATCCTCGTTCAAGTGATTAATTAGTATTAAGGTGTCACATAGCCACCATATCTGACAGCACATGACAGTGTGTCAGATGTGAAAGTAACTGCAACTAGACTCAGAAGAGGGTAGCTGCCAGAGGGGACTAACTAATAAGCTCTTTTAAAAATCTAATTTTAACTTGAACTACAACAGCAAAATTACTGGTTCATGTAAAAGCTGGAAGACCTTTCACACACGAACAAAACTTTCTGGTTTGGCGTAGGGAGAAAAATGGGTGTAATTGTCCACCAGTCGTTTCTAAAAGAAAATGCTTTGAATACAGACATCAACTCAAACACTTCTATTTCAGGGTAATTTAGTTCAAGAAAATGCACAACTAGTAAAAAAAGATGATGTAAACAGCTACTTATGCTTCTGAACAAACTGTTAATATCAATTCTCCATGGAGCTGACATTTATGAGAAAGATTTCAAATAATGCATAAATGAATCCCACATAAATCCTTTTTCTAGACAGAATATGACTGGAGTGGGAGATATCTGGAACTTTTTGCCTTTCAAAATGTTCTGGAAATACATACAGGAAAGCAACAAAATAAGAACACTCTCATCATGTCTGGAGACTCCTGCAAAAAAAAAAAAGGCTTATTTTTTTTTCTGGTTATACTTGCTTCTAAAAATCCTCAGAGCAAAACTATATAAAAAAAATAACAGTGTTTGGTTTTTTAAATAATTCTTTAATGTCAAATTGCCAATTTCATACCAGGATCTCAAGATAATAAAACTTGTTATCCTATCTGTGCTAACCTTTACAAGTCTAGATAAAGATATATTAAAAAAAAAAAAAAAAAAGATGTATGTGTCATATCCACTGTATTACATAGAGTGTTCTTCTTTGTTCCACATTTTACTTTTTTTCCCAGTCATACCTTGTGACAAATCACAAATTTTATTCATAGATACCTTTTGGGCTTTCTTCAGTAATAATTAATCATCCTTCTGTTACCTTTAGGCATGTCCTCTATTCTTAGGCAATTATTAGCCACATGCTCAGAAGATACTATGAGTTCCTTCTGTTACTTGTACATTGATGTTAGAAACAAAACCTTTTTTTGTTAGTATGCTATTAGTTTCCAGAGAAGTTAATCTTGATTTATAGGTTTGGCAAAATAGTTGATACTCTGTAAAAGGGTAAAATCTTGTTCTTTCATTAGAACTCTGGCTCTTTATTTATTAGCTAGCTAGTTAGTCTGTTTATTATTAAAGTTTCTTTTTTTTATGAGAGATATATGGAATGCTATATTTTGAGAATGAGGTATAGGGATTGTTGTTTTTGAAAGAACCTTGATGAATCCTTATTTTATTCAAACTTTAGTGCAGAAGATTCATCACCCAAGGACCATAAGAGATTGCTATTTTTCTGAAATGCCTGCACACCCATTTAATTGGGAGTTTTTACAAAAAAAACCTGCACCACCCCTCCCTTTTTATTTATCTTTAGATTTATATTGGATACTGCTAATTCTTTGAAATTTCCATGGAATTTTCTTCGAATGTTTAATTTTGAGAAGATATGCAAAGAAGTAGAACATTTTCATTTCCTAAAATAAGTAATATTTCTCAGCTGCAAGCATTTTGTTTAGAAATTTAAATGCATCCACAGTAAGATGATAAAAAGTTACTATAATTACTAGGCAAAATTTGTTATTTCAACTGTTTTGTTTTCTCCCCTTCAACCATATGAGTCTCAGAAGTTTATGAGATTTCAGACTTTTTTCCCCATTTACAGTGCGATTTTATTTTTAATCCCAAATCTTTTCAAGGAGTTGAAAAAACTTTCCTTGCCGGCACCTACTTGCAAGTTATAGCAGGCTCACCTGTGGGTAATAAGACACAGAGAGATGATGGGCTACCTAAAGGAATAACAGGGTGTGATGGTTTTAGTCTAAGCCTTCCTGGTAACCAACTCATAACCAAGGGAGTGGCCATGTTCCCAGTATTCTATACAATTTTTACATAGACCAGGGTATAAATAAGATGGAGATTAGAGGTCTGTCTCTCTTCTCTTCCCGTGACGTTCGGGAGAAGTGGGTCCCTGCATTGGTGTCTCTTATCATAGAATCATAGAATCATAGAATTAACCGGGTTGGAAGAGACCTCTGAGATCGTCAAGTCCAAACTTTGATCCAACCCCACTGTGATTACTAGATCATGGCACTCAGTGCCACATCCAGCCTCATCTTAATCACCTCCAAGAACGGTGAATCCACCACCTCTCTGGGCAGCCCATGTCAATGTCTGATCACTCTCTCTGTGAAGAACGTCTTTCTAATATCCAATCTAAGCCTCCCCTGGCAGAGCTTAAGCCCGTGCCCTCTTGTCCTACTGCTGGTTGCCTGGGAGAAGAGACCGACCCCCACCTGGCTACAACCTCCTCTCAGGTAGTTGTAGAGAGTGATGAGGTCTGGATTTTGTCCCTTTTTCCCCTTTCCCTTCGGGGGGTGTTTGGGGGTCCCCTTTGCTGGGTACATAGTATTTTAATTGTATATAACTGTAATATATGTAAAAATATATATTTTGGTATAATTCGGTTGATTTCGGGTTCTTCAATTTTTATGGTTTTTTCCCCTGCTCTAAGGGAAGAAGGGGTGGGGAAGGGGTTGTTACTATGAGTTTGGGCATTTGGCAGGGAGCCAGGTCTGAATCATCACACAGGGCTACAGTGGGAAAGATCAAGGGAGGCAAGGAAACTCCCCTCTTTGGAATGGCTCCTGAGAAACCAAATTCCTAGGCAAATTTTTCCACAGATCCCATGGTATGGACAAGAGTTGCTGATTTTGTGTGTAAGAACACCATTTACCTAGTGATTCCACCACAGCTAAAGAGACAGTGGAAAAGGATTGAAAGCCAGTCCTTAGTACCAGACAGTAGAAAATGGGGCAATGACCTCATTACTAAGTGCTACACAAAGGCCTAATAAAAGTCCTACAGGCTTTTACATTTTTTTCTTTGCTTTTTGTCCCATCCCACTGGGAACGTTTTGTAAATCCTGTCTTGTCAGCTTAACACATGGGGACAAAAATGCATCAAATGCTTGAGTAAACTGGGTTTTATGGTGTTAGCAAGATTATGACAGGATTTATTGCTTGAGGAAAGTGGATCATTCCCTTTCCTTTGTGGGTGATTTGCATTACAAACATCTCTCCTTATATTACAAAAGCAGATTTGAAATCCCAAGTCAAGCAACTGACTTCCAACCTCTCTGGAAGTACAAGGATTCTTTCCTGAAGTATATTTTTATAGTTTCATTTCTAAGACTTTCAGGAAGCCAAATGTGCATCACAGTGAAACCAACTAGTTTTTCTATATTATTTTCTCTGGTTTAGAGTTAATCGGTGCCATTGAGAAGTTCCTGTTATTACATCCCCTGTGGTGACACTTCACTGAACGACAATCAGGATTAAGCACCAGCCCAGGGTGTATGTGAGGGGAGCTTATCTTGAGGACTGTTGTTTGCTTCCCTACCCCAAGGATAAATGTCAGAGTATGGAACAACCCTATAGCAGATTGAGAGCAAATTCAGAATAAAAGTGCAAGTAGCACGCACTGTCCATCTTGAGAGCACCAGCTGGCATTGCATACCGGGTTTTGCCATAAGAAACCCAGCTATGTGTCTCCTAGTTAGGTTAGACCTGTTTATGCTTCTCTTTTGCAAATATTTATTTGCATATTCTGCTTTAGTAGTTACTTCCGTAAAATCATTTCAGACCTGTAAAATTTCCAGAGCTACATCATTCCTCAGTTATTACTAAAGCCATCTTCCCTCCATTTAGTTTTTTCCCTGTCATACCATCATAAAGACAGTTTTATGTCCTTTTTCAGCTGCAGCTGCCATTTACTGCTTACAACTTTCTTCTTACTTATCTTTTCTGTGTCAGCCTCTCCTGGCCGGTGGTGACTTTGGTGTACTCAAAGTGAAACACTCAAAGTTAGGACCAGCCAAGAGTGTTTCTATTAAATCTAAACTGCTGGGGGAAAAATATCACTTTAATGTCATTTGTGTTTCTAAGAGGTGTTTTTTTTGGCTAAATATAAAAAAATATTGTAATAGCCTTAACTTCAATTCTGCAACATGTAGGAATATCCTTTTTGTCCTCCACTCACCCTTCTTTACTGCTAAGGGAGAAAGGAGAAGAGAGAAAATGGAGAAACAATGTATAATAAAAGAGAAGTAGGTGTGGGCAAATACATTAAAAATTTCCCAATTTTTTAGTCAGCTGTGGTGTTAGAACCTTTCTCAAAACAGAGCATAAAAGTTATTTGGTTACTCATAAATTCTGTGTTTTAAAAATCTCAAGGGCTCCTAAGAGGGAATTCATCTGTAGCTTGAATGAATTCAACTAGCTGATGACCTTTTTTATGTGAGCACATTATACACTCTCTTTGACTGATGGTATTATAAGTATTTTTATGTTGAATTTTTGAATTATATTTCTTCTGGGTCTTTGGGCTTTTCAGCACACTAGAATCCTTGGTAACAGAGAAGTAAATTTGTTAATTGTCCTTGTTCCACTCTCTGATGTAGAGTTTGTGTTTGGTGTCATCTTCATCATTCCTCTCTGGGATCCTCCAGACATCTGAATGAGCAGAGGTCAGTGGAAAGCCTGCCTAAAATGTGTGTAGATAATGTGAATATAGCTGATTTCTGTCAGCACAGACCTCTCACAGGGAGCTCAATCATATAAACCTATGGCCATCTATTGGGCAAAAAGAAAGATCTATCTTTTCCCCATTATCATCAGGGTTCGCAAGAAGCGGGGGAATAGAGAGAAAATCTTTCTCCGTGTATGCCTCTTAATACTTTTGAGAAGTTAAGACTTCCAGATGGTGCTCTTGTACAATTCCATTGGACTGCATAGTTTTTTACAGAAACTTATGGAAGTTTTCCTGGACATTGGGAATCCCAGAGCATTATTAAGCCCACTTAGAACTGTCTCAGTCAACAGAAGGCCAGAAAAATTAGAGAAGGTTGCAGAATTTTTTTTTTTTTCTCTCTGTATTAGAGAAGGATGAGGTGCAATGTCTGAATCCTCTAGATGAAAATTAACAATGATTCTCCATCAAAAAGTACAGTTTCATCAAAATCAAGATGCCTTACAGAGATGGAGTTCTTTCAGCATGTGGTTTTTATTGTATCTTAGTAACAGTTTATTTTTCATTAATTTTTCTTGAATTCTCTTGAGTCTCAACCACTTCCTACCATAGGGATATTCATGTTGTAAGTATATGCTGTATGAAACAGTATTCCCTGAAAATTTCATTTGCTTCTCATAGCTTGTCCTGCAAAATACAATGAATATTTGTTCCCAATTCTCATACCTCATGTGCTTATAATTTTAGGTATCTCTGCCATATACCAGTTCAATTGCGTTCAAAACCACACTGTTCTCTTTAAATTTTCCTCAGAGAGCAGATGGTCCATGCATTAGATGATAATTTTATTTTTGTGCATTTTCTACTATGTAAGAGTTAGAGAAAGAAATATTAATTAAACTAGATCTAAGAAGACAAAATGACTGAAGTGGAAAAAACCCTGTTGTTGCACATGTAGGGTGTGATTTAAAAGTAACTGAGGGGTAGCTAAAAATAACAGGTCAGCAGAGTAACTCACAGATGCAATTTCAAGGAGGGTGAATTAAATGTTCATGAATTACAATATTGAAAACATGTTACAAGTATTCAAAAAGTGATTCAGTCTTGATTTAGTTCTGAAGTCAATAGGAACAGTGGTAGGCCACTGTTACCAATGCATATGAAAATAACATTCCCACTGCTACAAATTGAACTCCCCTGGATGGCTTGTTTTGGATGTTGAATACGACAATTAAAATGGAAAACATTCACTGAGCAGAGGCAAACTTTGGCTTTGCTGTATTGTGCAGACAGAAGAATAATATGTACTTTCACAAAGATCCAATACAACTAATGCAGTGACAACACAGTGGTGTGTAGAATGTAGAAAGAGAATTCTGCAATAAAAATTTAACTAATTTAGAATCACAGAATATCCTGAGCTGCAAGGGACCAACAAGGATCAAGTCTAACTCCTGACTTCACACAGGACCATCCCAAGAATCACACTGTGCAGTGATGTGAAGAAGTCTGATTCAAAATATAACAAAAAAAAAATCTAATAAAAATTTATACAGTCCAGTTAGTCTCTGCACAGGTGGGTATGGTTATTTAGCTCTTTCTTTACAAAATTTAAACAATGGAAGACAGAGGTCCCCAGGCAGCCAGGGATAGATCTGGGAAAAAACCTCATCTGGTATTTCATCCAATTAGAGACACTGTTCCTGAACAATATCACTAATTTTGGGAATGCATTGAGTAATTAAACTTTTTATTATTCATATCTATATGAAAATCTTGAGAAGCTTTGTCTTTGCTGAAAGCTAAAGAGCAAACTGAAAAATTTTACGAGGTCCTGCAAATGCAGTATTTATCCGACCTAGAGCACTCCTGTACAATGCACACACCTGCACTATCTACCTTCCTAGTCAAGAGAGAGAAATATTTTTTAGTTCCTCCATTCCCAGAAAGACATCCAAAATAGGCCACTGAACTGCTCTTTTAAGTTGCTTGTTAGCATTTCAGTCAATAATAAGCATGACTGGATAAGACAGACATCTGCTCTGCAGCCTTTTGAGATTATGTGACAAATCTTACTGCAACTGGTGCCAAATAGAGGTATTTAAAGGCTTGTTTGTGGGCATTACTGAAGCCAATCAATAAAATGAAAACAATCCAAAATCTTTGTTAGGCTCTTCAGAGGTACAAATAACTTTCATATACTACTTTGAAATATCATATATTTTAATATTCTTCTTCTATAATAGCATAACTTTGGAACATACTCTTAAAAATATTCTGACAAGCTCTTTCAGGGTTTTTTGCAATATTCAAGTACACACAATTTTTCTGGGTGGGGTCATGATAATTACTTTGCCGGAATTGCAGGACAGATCACTTCTGTCTTGCTGTCTGGAACATAGTGATTCGTTTCAAGAGGCCTGAAAGACTTTGATGAATGGAGTGATGTTGGGTGGAACTCTGACCTGGTATAGTAGGTACACATCTTTCTTGTGATGAAGGCTCCAGACCTGGATGCAGAACTCCAGCTGGGGTCTCATGAGAGTAGAGCGGTGGGGGAGAATCCTCTCCCTCTACCTGCTGGCCTTCTCTTTTAATGCAGCCCAGGATACAATTGGCTTTCTGGGCTACAAGTGCGAATTGCCACCTTGCGTCCATATTTTCATCCATAAGAATCCCCAGGTCCTTCTCCACAGGGCTGCTCTCAATGGCTTCTTCTCCCAGCCTGTACTCATATCTGAGATTGCCCTGAACAAGCTGCAGCATCTTGCACTTGGACTTGTTGAGCATGATTAGTGTTCTTGTGAACCCACTTTTAGCTTCACCCCTTGGGTCCCCCTGAATGGTGTCCCATCCTTCTCTTGTGACAATCACACCACTCAGCTTTACGTCATCAGCAAACTTGTGAGGGTGCTCTCGATCTCTCTGCCGATGTCATCGATGGAGATATTGAGGAACACCTGTCCCACATCAGAGCCCTGAGGGACACTACTCATCACCACCATCCACCTGGGCATGGAGCCACTGACCACAACTCTCTGTCTGTATTCATTCAGCCAATTCCTTATCCACCAAATACTCCACCCTTCACATCCATGTCTCTCCAATTTAGATGGAAGCATTATTACATGGGACAGGGTGGAAGGCATTACAGTCATGTAATGACATCAGTCATTCTTCCCCTCTTGACAGTTGCGGCCACTCCACCAGAGAAGGCCACCAGATTGGTCAGGCAGCATTTGCCCGTGGTGAAGCTGTGCTGGCTACCTGGGATCACCTCCTTATCATGCACGTGCCTTAACGTTGCTTTCTATAAAGAAATTGCAAATAGTAGTAAACTAGAATAAATAAAACCAACTGGCAACAGTGTCAGTTCTTTCCAAATGGGAAATGAGAGGAAGCACAGTCCAAGAGGTGGTATTTACAAACTGGCTGTTGAGTACTTGGCCACAGGATTGGTACCAGCACTGTTCTTCCTCGTGCTCTGCACTTTGAATTTGCTCGGTGCACTGCTTCAGACAAACTGATGCTTTCGTCTTGTCCTCTTCTCTCCTGATTGCATGTATCTACAGAAATGTGGAAGGCACTGCTTTATGCAAGTCACAAACTTCATAGTCCAGACCATGTTTTAAAAACTTGCAGAATTCCATGTCCCCTACCAAAGGTCAAGCACAGCTAATATATCTTAATGCCATAAATGAAAGCAAATTTAGGAAGAAGGTTCAAGGTTTTCAACCACCCCCTGATGCAGGGTGTTGTAGCATGTTCTCCCACTCACACTACAGGTCTACATGGCTTCTAGTTCCCTTTTCCCTCCCCCATACACAGCTGCATCTAGACCTTCATATCCCGTCCAAATTCTCAGTAACAGCTCTGTTAGACTGACCCCTATTTAAATCAGCCTCCAATAGTCTATGACATACTGATTTGTGACAGATTTTTAAAAAAGGAAAAGAAAAAACTAAAAAGAAAGCAATGCGGTAGCTTACTGAGTTACACAACTAACTCCTGCTTCCAACTGTGCATGTAGCTGAGATGGCTTCTTAGACACTAACTGCTGATTTGGAAATACAGGCAAGTGTTTAGTGCTATGTAATCTTTTGAAGTTGAGAAGTGCCTTGGTAAGAGCAACGTATTTTTGTTGTGATCATTTTGGAAGTACTTTTTTGTGCTGGTCTTCAAACAGCTAGAGGCCATTTCAGTATCTGCAAAATTCTAATGACAGCTTGTGCTCTTATCTCCTGCCTCCCATGTTATTAAAATAAACAAACACACAAAAATTTCTGTAGACAGAAGGGCTCCCAATTATTAGAAATTTCACTATACCATCCAGAAAACAGCTCTGTTTGCAGACTATCCAAATGGTTTCATGATAATTTGGCAGATCTCTAATTCAGAAGAGAGAAAATAAATTGTGAAAATTTACAGCAGAAACTGCAAAGCTATGTATCTTAAGGACAGAGCTGATTCACATTTAATCTTTACTTATGGTGGGTTGTTACTGTAATTCAGTCCCAGATGCAGGTTAAGCTGCAAAGATGTGCTCTATATTTACAATGCTGATGAGGCATGCAATAGTGTAACAGTTTATTAAGAAGTTAGGCTATTCCTTAGACCTGAATACTCAAAAGTGTAAATTTCATCACCTCCCTTTGCAGACAACTGTCTCCTGCCACCTCTCTAGCTGAAGACAACTTGTTTATTCAGCTTTGGAGTAATGCAAATAAAGGGGGCAAAGGAAAGGGTTAAAAACCCCAACAACTCAGCAAAAGATTTATATCATTTTTTTTCAGACTACCTTACTGAATGTGACAAAGAAAGCACAGTATAGTCAGATTTCACCCTCGATCCCGGAAATCAATTAATCGCTGCTGTACATCTTATCTGTTCTTTGTTCTTTGCAAGGGCTTTGTGGTTTGAAGGAGGTGAAGAATTAACAAATTTTCTGTGATGAGAATCCTGATGTGAAGTGGGTCTCAGAATCCAAACCACATATATGCCAGACCACATGATTGTTATTCAAAATGCCAAAAAGCTTCTCCACCAGAGCCAGAGGACACTCTTCAGCAGAGGGTGCTGCATGTGTTTATGTGCTTCTGGGGGAGAAACTGTCATAGCCATGAGGTTGCTCCAACAGGTGCCAAAATCCCTATAGGCTTTGCTATCCTATACAGTAGCTGACTGCAGGTTATCTCTTGACACAGCAATAGACACTTGCTTACAGACACAGCACCAGCCATACACAAAGTACAAACAATAGCAACTGCAAATGCAGCAGCTAGCATACATATACCATGTGGAAACTCTCAACCCATGATGGAGCAATCTCTTGCCATAACTAGATCCCAGTTCTTCACTGCTCCAAGCTTCTGCGTCTCCAGTTTCAAGTCAATCTTGATGCTGTTTCATTATATCTCTTTTCCCTGCCACCACAAAACCAGAGTCTGCTTGTGCTGGAACACGTTGTCTCAGCTTATTAAAGCACATCCTAAAAAGCTGCTGTGCTAAGAAGCTAATTCTTCCTCTTTCCATGTATACCAAGCAGCCCAAGGGGAAAGACTGGGAGAAAGATGTTAAAAAAATTATTAAGCTTCAATTCCTGCAAGAGAACAAGTGAAGAATAGAATTAAGGGGACCTACTAGGACAGATCAGTATAAAACATTACCAGAGAACTTCTCCCAGTCATGGAAGTGCTTTTTCTCCACCAGAAATATGCCTTCTGCAGTCTGGGAACTGAGTTACCTCAAGGTGATATTACATCAGGCAGCCCTAGCATTGCTCTGTGCTTATAGTTGTCAGTGTCATTGTGTTGCAAATTTCAGGACAAAGGTGATAGATGTATTTCAAACTGCCTTGTTCCCCAGAGAGCCCTGCTCAGGAATCTCAGAAACAGATCAGTATCCTGTTTCAGACTTGGGAGATATTAAATGAAGAGAAAATTAACCCGTTTATGTCTACTAAAAGGGCATCACATGAGATGCATTTCATGAGTTTACTGAACGCATATTCTAATTAGGTTCTAAGAATATGACATCTCATAAGTGTAGTACTAGAGGTCTCTGAGCTGGGTGCAGACTCAAAAAGATTCCCCACTTTTGGAAGAAATCAAATATACTAAGGAAAACATATTACCAGAAATTAGGACTTCAAGCACAGGGAACAGCTCACAACCTTCTTGTTTAATTTTTTTTTTTTTTTTTAATTTTTATTTTCACTTCAGGAACACTCATTTATCATCATGCTCTACTTATAAAAGCAGTACTTTGGCTGCTTACATGTTAACTGAGTTTAGAGCAAAAATTAAACATAATTAGAAGGTCCATGATCTTAGGCCATGGAATTCAAACTATTCCTTCTGTGCAAAGCTTCATCCTAAATGGGTTTTTATTTCAATCGAATATCTTTTGTTAATTACCATCATGAACTCCATCTGCCAAATTGAGAGTGAGCATTTCCCATACTCTGAACAAAAGACTTCAAATAACTAGATGATGCATTTTTAGTAGCATAAAACCCTGAAATACTAATGCATGACAGAAAGAATTAGCATATATTTACACAATAGCTTAAAAAGAAAAGCATTAGCTTATGTATTTACTGAATACATGCAGGCAAGGTCTTGATTATCATCAATTAAAGTTTTCATAAGACTAGTTACAAGTTTCAAATGCATTAGTATGATAATTTAAGTGGTTTTGTTTTCTTTCTTCCTGAAATGATATAGACTTTGAATAACCAAAATGAAAGAACTTTTAGAAGATTCTGGCCCTTGCTTTTAAAGAAGTGGTCTTATCCTTAGTGGCCTCTTTAGTCCTTAATTCAGCAGCTCCCGTGGCTGTGGCTGCAGCACTGTACTTCAAGACATTTAAGAACGCGGTGAGTCATAGTGCAGAATTGCAGGCCAGCTCAAAGACTTGCTCAGTGATGACCACACAGTGCCACACTAAGTATACATGGAAATTAATAAGGTAAATTTTCTCAGGCAGACCTTCTGGCTCTAGCAATCACAGAATATCCGGAGTTGGAAGCAACCCTGAAGGATCACCAAAGTCCAGTTCCTTCTCGCACAGGACAACCCAAGAATCACACCATGTGCCTGAGAGCATTGTCCAATTGATTCTTGAACTCTGTCAGGCTTGGTGCTGTGACCACTTCCCTGGGGACCCTGTTCCAGTGCCCAACCACCCCCTGGGTGAAGAACCTTCGTCTAATATCCAGTCTAAACTCCCCAAACACATCTTCAGGCTGTTTCCTTGGGTCTGTCACGGGTCACCACAGAGAAAAGTAATGAGGAAAAGTAATTAGTATCTGTGTACTGTAGAAAGGAACTGCCAGCACGTGGCTGGACACACGGGTGAGAAGCTGAGGAAGGGGTGAGTTCAAGCACTTCACCAGCTGGGCTGGTGAGCATAACTGGCAGATGCAGAAACAAACCCTTCCCTGCCCTGCTTCCTTGTGCTGGTGGGAAATAATGTTTTTCAACAAAGGAGTTCTTATGGTTTTATCTTATAAATATTTAGTCAGAAGTTCACCATGGAGACAGTCTATTCATATATTTCAACTGAAGCATATCCTGGAAATGTTTAAAGGTGCATATTTTTTGATTCCTAGATTACCGGGTTACTTATTCTCTGTTGCCTTATATTTCTACCCACACATTTGCTTAATTTTGGCTATATTTCATCTGAAAACAATAAAACATGCAGAAAAGAAAAAAAAAAACAAACATCACATTCTATTTCTACATGCTATGGTAAACACATGATAAAACTCTCATGCAGTTTGGAGATGGCAGTCATAAATCAACATCAAACTCCCTGGAAATTCTTGCCCTTCACAATTTCCAATGCTTCCTGTAGAAATCCAGCATAACTGTGAGAACGGAGAAACAGAAGTTCAATTTCTAAATGTGGAATTACCACCCAATATAGCGCTATTTCACACAAGGTTATCATGGAGAAACATACTTCTAGTAAAACAGTACAAAAATTTGGCCAGATCCCATTACTTGTAGATCTTAATAGCAGCCCTCAAAATACTGGTTTATGTGTGCAAAAACTTAATGAACCACGCAGTGATCACTTAGAGAGACTGGAACTGGAGTTGGCAAAATGGATAAGGGAAAAATATGATTGTTGCTCAGCCATAACTGATGAGGAGTTAATACAGAGAAACTGCAGAGATAATGCAGCATTTCCCCTGGCGGCTTAGCTATTTGTTCAGAATAAAGGTTACTGCCATTCATTTGAATAAAATGGGAATTGTATGTAACTTAACTGTCAGACACAATGCAGCTGAATGGACCTTTTGTTGAGAATGATAAAAGATGTGGAATTTAGGAATAAAGAGGTCTGTTTCATGCATACCAGCTAACCTCCTGAAATATCTTATTTTCCCAAGATAATATCAGCTTAGAATAACCCTGGTATTTTGCCCTCAGAAACCCTGCCATGCTGACAATCACAAATATTTACTAATTTTCAGTTGAAAAACTGTTTGTCTGGACTGCCATGTGCTTTCTTTAGACACTTTACTATCCTGACTGAAAAGAAAAATTAATTCTAAAATGTCTATGGGCCATTGTTGATGGTTTACTTCCTAGAGACTGATTTACTGAGCACATATGATTTGGGGACCTGATTTCTTCTTGTTCTTGATGTTTTCTTGGGGCAACACACCTGTTCTCTGATTCTTAAACTATGAAAACATGCTAAGGTACATGAAAACAGATCAATCTGGTCCTACGTATGCAGTTTCTCTAATTAAAAAAAAAATAAAAATAATAAGGAAAGCTTCTTCCACACTGTCCTTTCACATTGACTTTACATAAAAAGAAAGAACAGCTTGAGAAGCCAAGTTTAATGATGCAATGACTCTGGGGTCAGATCACAGCAATTTAGCTGCCTACAGAGTCTTAGTATTTCACTTGCAGGCTTTCTGCTCTGTATTTTAAACAAAAAGCCTGGGACAGACTCCTTTTTTCACCTTTGCACAGAAGTGGTTTTTTGCAAGTCCTCATTTATTTGAAAGTCCTCATTTTTTTGAAGTTACTGTGGCTGAGTAACTTTACAAGTAAAAAGGAAAAAAGAAAGTAGTTTGGAATAATTCCATGAAAATATAATATTGCATAGTGGTGTTTTATAACTACATTTTCACACTTACTAGTCTGCAAACTTGCTCATATGCTTTCTAACATGAGTGATATAATAAATTTTGTCTCAACCATATTCCCAGTAACCAAAGCATCCAAGCTTTGGGCAGGCACCAGTAAAGGAAATTTCAGACCACAGACTTAAATGTTTGTGGTTTTTTTCACTCACCAAGTTTAGGTGAATGAAAGCTGAATCTCAAAAAGAAAAATATCAGTCAAACCAGAATTTCCTGGCAGATTGGAAAATCTCAGTGAAGGCTGATATTCCTACCATTCTGAGAATTCCTCCATATCACTTAGTGTTACAAACAAAACAAAACAAAGAAGGAAACAACCAAACCAAACAAACAAAAAATCACAAAAAGACAAACCAACAGGAAAGGATGAATTAAAAACCCAGTTTTTTTAAACTGCAGATTGGGGCTCGAATTACAAAGGCCCTCTTTCAATCTGTAGAATAAGAACAACACGACAACATGTGCTGGTGCTCTGTTCCCCCTTAAAAACATGATGGAACAGGGCTCTTCGTTGGTAAATGAGCAGAGCCTATTTAAATATTTGGATTACCAGTAATTAGAAATGCTTTCACTCACCTGTTTCTCCCTCAGACTGGGCAAGGAAAATTAGGAAAATTCTGCATTGCTTATTTCAAAAGTGAGCAAATATCATTGTGCTATGCTTACCTTCCTTCTCTCTATAGATCCCAGAGGGACTGGAAGTAGCAGTACTGATCTGAATCTAAGACAAGCAACACCTCAAAAATGCTTTCAAAAATCACAATGGCCAACAACCCTAAAACCACCATGACATCAATGAACTTTGCTTCCTGTTCTTTAATTGTCTTTCAGTCTATAAATGGACATTTCCTCCAGTCCTATGGCAATGTTATTCCTTTAATAAGCTTTAGAATGAAAATTTGTCAAGGACTTTTAGAAAATCCAAATGTGTTTTGTCCACATTCTTACTAACATCCTCATTCCAGCTATTTCCCTAGACCAGAATGAAAATGCCCATGAAATAAAAAGGCATGCCAAGACTTTGAAATCTGCCCAGGAACTGAGGTTTTTCAATCATACCAGGAGATAGGCAGGGTGGTCCTAAGACAAAGCAGTGTGCTACAAATCTGCTTTTACTTTCACATCATCGCCAGTTGTAAAATTTGCACTCTTCCAGCGTAAATGACATGACATTATCAATGACATGAGAATCAAAGCACACAATTTTTATAATTGCTATGAATTTAATTAATCTTTTAGAACAAAAGGAGGACTGTGTTGGGACAGAGAAGAGCTGTCACTGCCAGCAGACACCACATTGCTAGGGGTAGCATTTAAGGAATGTGGGAAGTATACAATGATGTTTCACCTGTGCACATCCTCTCAATAGCCATCTGCATGCTGTACATTTCCAGAGATTGTTCTTCAGGTGGTTTCAAAATACTGTTTAATGCCATTCATTACTATTTTTCCCACTACTATGTAAAATCACATTTTTATTACCTTTGGGATAAAATGGATATAAAACTCCCTGCAGCATAAAATTCCATTTTTTAGTTTTGCATTGCATAAGAAAGGGATTGTCTGTGCCTACTGGAAATCCGCTGCCTTTTATGAACAAGAGTACACAAAATCCCTATTCACCTTTCAAACACCACGTGTTTTTATATATGTCCTGTAATATCCTTCTTCAGATTTTATTCTTCCATGTAGATGAGAACAGGTCTGTTTAATCAGTTCTCTGAGCAACCTGGTCTAGTGAAAGATGTCCCTGCCCATGGTGGAGAGTTTAGAACTAGATGATCTGTAAGGTTTCTTTCAACCCAGGCCATTCTATGCCTCTATGAAAATTAGCTCCATACTTCAGACCACCCTTGTTCTTTTTTGTATTTCCTTGTACCTTTCTTAGCTCTACAAAATCCTTTATTTGATCATGAATTAACTCTGCCATCACACTACTTACCTTGCTTTGCAGATCACTTATGAATATTGTGAACAACAAAATCTCTACAGATACAACTGTATATTTGGGAGTGAGAACTAGAAGATTTTAAAGTCTCTTCCAACCCTTCTGTGATTATGTGATCTGATATAGAATCAATTCTTTAATTCATATAGTTTGAGTAACCATTAATCCAGAAGAAGGTACCTTTTCTCTAAGAATATTTGGTCTTCAAAAACATTAATTTCAGATGCTTGGAAGCCTAAGTACATAATATCAATATAGTATCAATCACTGTCCCAGTGTTTATCAGTTCCTTTCCAGAAAAGCTCCTGAGATTTGAGGGACATCATTCCCTCTGGAAAGGACACACTGATTCTTCAGCTGTTAAATATATTACATATCATTTTTTGATTCTCTCCCTTATTATCACTTCATTGTGTCTGTCACCAATGATGGAACTCGGTCTATAGCATTCTAAATCTCTTTGGATCCCTCTTATACACCTCATTGCATTTTCTGCTTCCTATTTTCCTGGAAGCTGATTAGAACAATATGTTTCATATCATCAGTAATACTCTGGCAAATTCTCCTTGCTGTTTTTAGTAAATGCCATCTGAACCTGGTATTTGGTTAGCGTTTGAATATTTGAAATTTAGAAAATTTTTCTAATATCTTTTACATTGACATTTCAATTTGAGTCAGTGCCTCTGACTCAGGCTTCTCTCAAAGCAGTATCTCAGGTTCCTATAAAAGAATATCTTAGAATCCTTCCTAACAAACACTGGCAAAAATAATTTCTGCTGTAACATGGCTGAAAGTCTGCTTAGTTGTCCCTTTGTTTATCAGTTGCCCACATAATCTACAGAGTAATGATTTGTTCTCTGGGCAGAACATGTTACAAAATGTCAAAATCTGCTAGAAATTTTAATATTTCACCAATATTACACCACCTGTTAGGACCTGCTTGCATTTAACTTGAAAAATTTCATGGTTTCTTCCAGTTTATTTAAAATGAAGCTCAGAGCAGAAGTTGTCTTATCTACATCTTCTTTGCCTTAGTTTTCTTTTTATTTACATTTTCTATGTTTAAAAACTTCCTTTGTTAATCTGATTTCACTGCTTAGAAGAAGAGTGTTAAAATATGCTACTTTTTCTTCTGTGCATTCATGTACACAAGACTTCCAACCTCCATCCAGCAAAAGAATAAATGTTATTCTTTGTGAATTCAGTGGTTAGAGATTTCAACATATTAATTACTGCCTTTTACTTATTTTTATGATCAGTGGAACAATAGAAAAGAGCAGTAGTGTTACATGAAAAAGCCAAAACCTAAAGAGTTAAAACCAAAGTTAGCTCTGCTTTCTAGGGAAGGAATTGCTAGGTAAAGTCACTCACATCTCAGATTTTGAGACAGATCTCAAAGACAGAATTACAAACTCTCACTGAAAGTCAGAAATAACTGAATTATGGATTTAACAACAAATCTGTGAAAATCTTGCCATCTGTCCTCAGTCTTTGTCACCACTCCTATGCTACTACTAAGCAATGCACACTTCATACATATGACAGAAGCACCTTTATAGAATTACAGTGGTCTTTCAGTGATAAGAATGGTCCCTTAAAACATAAAACTGTCAAACACTATTGATATATCTTACTAAGCTTGAATGCAATGTTTAAACAGAGAATAAACTGAAGACAGTGACCAGAGCCTTAGGTATTTACTTAACATTATCAGCATCAGAAAAAAAAATAAATCTCTCTGTAAGAGTTTTGATGTGACATTAAACATGACCTTTTAAGTAACTGATTGGAATGGGATTCTTTAAAAAAAAATAAGACATATAGAAAACGTCAAGTTAAAAAGTGCATTCATTACTATTAGGCTCACTCAGCTTAAAAATCCATCTGCTTTCCACAGTACAATACATTTAAAAAAAATAAATGCACCGTGTCTAAAACAATAGGCAGAAATTAATTCTAACCCATTAGTATTACACAGGCTACTTGTCAGCCAATATTCATTTTGAAGGCAAGCCAATGCAAAATCAACTAATAAACTGAAAATTTCAGGTGGAGGTGGAAGCAAATGAAATCATGATCAACCAGGAATTTCCTAGGGACAAAGCAAAAGGAACTAAAGAAATGTCAGGTCTCCTATCTCAACACCTAGCATCTGGCATTCCTACACCAGGAATCCTTGTTTCCCCAGCACCACACTTATCAGCATTTTGTAACCCTGCTAAGCAGTGTTTGCTAAAGTATCCCCATTATAACCAGGTCTCCACAAAAAATCAGATTTGAAGAGAGCTCTATCCCCCTAGGTCAAAGATTACATTTCCAGAGGGCATCTCTAAGATTTAGAAGACTGAGTCCTATCACTTGTAGAGTACATACCAGAGTTTGAAATTTCAAAAGCTGAGCAACAAAAACACAGTTTAAAATCATATTGAAGGTCTCAGATCTCAGTTCTCCTTTAAAATACCTCATTCCATTTGCACTGCATTTCAGTCCACTGAATTTGACAGTAAGGTGCTTCGGGTTTTTTTCCCACATCCAATTTATGGCCATTGTTTGGTAGCATTTCCACAAAATCAAAACTCAGGATGCAAGTGCCTACCATGAACAGTACCTGAACTCTGCTACCCTCTGTCAACAACGCAAGAAAAATCTGTTGTGCTGGTTTAAAAGTTACCCAGCAGGGGAAATGAACTCAACTCAAAAGAGAGATTATAAGTCAGAATAACAATTT
>JAWWES010000133.1:16879427-16902258 GCA_035583135.1 Lophotriccus pileatus
TGGAAGGCTATAGAATACACAGGTTTGGGTTACACCCATCCAGTGATGAATTGGTCCCAACTGTCTTAACTAGGACATCTGTCTACATGGACTTCCAGATTTCAGAGATTCCAAGTGAACTGGTGTACCTACACCACACGTTGCATATTATACCATTACTTCCATGTGTCAGGACTAAGCAAATTTTTCTCACACCTCTAGACAGCTTCTCAGTATTTGCTGCACTGGCATGTGACATTCTCAGCATCCCATCTAGAGAAAAAGAGCATCCTTCCATTGTCCTGCCATATGGAAGTCCTCTGCAATTGGAAGTACCTACAGCAACCTCAGAGCCCAAACAGCTGTACATTAGAAAAGATGACAGTATCAAGTCCCTCAGACAAAACAAATAGACAGAATAGACATCTCATTTCTAAATCTCAACAGCATAGGGTAAAAGAGCTGCTCTTGCAAAAAGCAAGGTGCATCTGATGATGTGCTAAAGCATGCATTCCAATATCTACAGAAACTTCAGCCCTAAAATTTGGACTTCAGGTGCCTCTGTTTAACTGGCAGTTGAGCAGGTTCTCAAAATATTCTCTTTTAGGGACTCAGAATATAAAACCCAAGTTGGCTTCACAACTTCAAGACACCAAAGTGACTGCAAGTTTTAACTGGCACTGAATCTCAGGGAAAACTCTAGAACACAGGAGCCATACTAAACACTTCCCACACATGAGAAGAACAGATGCATGCTGCAGTGAGCAGGTTTCTGGCTCCCTTTCTGTAACTAGTGATTTGAAGATCATCATCCCTGAAGTGCTGGTGCTGGAAATCATTTCACAAAGGTGAAAGCTGTTCCAGATCCACTGAACGATTAGGACTTGCTCTTAAAATCAAATTCCTTGGCTTCCCCCCAAAAAATTAATATATGAGGGGTTTGTGTCTGTTGTTTATTTATGTCACACCAAGCACAAAGAGATCGTAATCTTGAATGAGTTTTCTTATACCATCTTCCTAATAATTTTTATCTGAATTTAATACAACTTTTGACCAAATTCAGAAAATTGTACCAATAAAATCGGTTATAAAAATAAGGAAAAAGTAAGAAGAAGATTGGAAAGACATGTTCAGGATCTAACAATACATAAAAATTAATTCTGATTGGACTGTTTCATTCTCAGTATTGATGGTTGCAAATAGAGCAAGCTTATTTGGAACAATAACTGAGTGAATAAAGACAAAAAAATACTACCTATAGTTTCCTACTGTGAATTTTCATCTTAATTCAGGAGAATCAAATATTACCCATCTCTAGGATTTTAATTTAAAAAAATCATTTTCCTATCATGGAAATTATTATTTTTCTGAAGACATAGAAATTTGTCCCAAATACACGAATGAAAGATGACATTGTATGACTGGGTGATTATTTTGTTTGGTTCTAAAACCAGGAACGAAGGACAAGAGTCCTTTGATGTTACCAAACTGAAAAAATTGCTTAGAGCAAGACTTGAAAGGAAAGAAGTAGTCAGTGACTGGTTTACAATTGCAGTTTTTACTTCAGCAAGTATATTATGTCATGCATTAAGTTGTAGGATGCTCTGGACAACTCTAACAAAGCCAGTTAGTACAAATGACTTTTGTATTTGGAGATTTAATCTAACCTATCTGATGTTCCAGAATATAAATATTTCTAAATATTTCTTATTTTATTACAGAGAATGAAGAACTATGACATGTTTCTTAACTGTCCTCAAACAGGGATTTGAGATGGCAATAGAAAAAAGCTTTTCCAAATGCTTTTGGGACTTCAGTCTAAAAGGTGGTAGCCTATTGATGGACTGAGCTAGATACTTATTGAAAAGAAGTCAACTTTTGATCTACACAATCCTTATGTCACCTTTATAAATCAAGGAACAAACTGCAGTGGAAGGCTCCAAAGCATATTCACACTTTAAAACACGACTCAGCAGTTACTGCTGCAGTCCCATGGCAGTGCTTCAGCAACTCTATGCACTTAAATCAGATTCAGAAAATCCCTCGAACAAAAAAAGAGACAGAGTAAGACAGCGATGATGACATTATTTGCATCTCAGCACACAAAGAGCCCTCTCTATCTTCCTACAAATATGGAACCAACCAGGTAATGTATGTCTTCACACAGGTATCATGAATGGTTTGGGTGGTTTAAAATGCAATATGATTCTATAAGGGAGAGACATATAAACAGACCACTTTCCATTCTACTTACAAGGAAATCTCTGTACACAATATATAATGGGCAATATAATAGAAGGGTTTTGGTGTGCCAGATGAAAGGACTCAGTATGCTGAAATTTTCAGATATGGTAAGAAAAGTTAAGATTCTGTAAGTACAACTGCTATAAAGCTTTTGTTAGATAGCAAAAGAAAATCTGTTCTGTGATCTGTCAGGAAGGAAAAGCCTGAGAGAAACAGCTGTTTTCACTGAGTGTGGTCTAACTAAGTAAAGCAAGCTGTTATCTCTTGAGTGTATGTGATATCCTCCTCCACCCCAAGTACTGAAGCACAAAAACATATGAATCATAGATATAAAACTGCTCAAATCCTCAAGCAGAAGCATAGGTAAAGCACAACATTATTATTATAATAGAACATATACTGCTTATAAATTTCTCCAAACTTTGAAGTCCTCTGAGGAGCTATATATGCAACAGGTAAGTCCTTATTTCCATTCACACTGAGAAAAGGTATGATAGATTTCCTTCCTTTCAGAAAAATAGATCTCATTGAAGCCAATGTCATATAAAAACTATATTCTTCTGACACTTAACTTCCCTCCACTCATGTTTGGAATTGATTCATGATGGTGAGGTGTTTTGTTTTTTTCAAGGATGGGGGGAAGAATTTTCAGAAATCTGAAATCTGGCTCCAGGTTTCTGGGATTTTGATCATGGTCTGATTGCAGTTTTCACAAAGTGGTTTTCTTCTATTATTTTATTTATTCTCATATTACTTTTGAAGATGCAGCCAAAGTAACAGGAAAAAAGGACTAAACCAGCAGCAGCGTTCAGACAATGTAATTCTGGAAGACCAAATGAGCTTGGTAGAAGAACAAGTGGTCGGCTTTCAAAGCTGGGAATGTTTTTACTCAGTTTAGAGCATGATATTCTGCAGAAAAATGCTACATATTTTTCTCCAAGTGACCCCAGAAAGTAAACTTCTCTAAAAGGTATGTTTTTGTTGTTTGTAAATATAATTGAAACCGTGAATCTTTTTAGAACAGGCCTTTATAAAGATAATTCAGAAAAAAATTAATTAAACTGAATCAGATGGTCCAAAAATGCACTTGATCCTGAAATGACCAACATTCTGCTTCCTTGTTTAGGAATATATAGGGGGAACTGGAGGAGATTAAGGACATGGCTAGTGGAAATGAGTGGTTTGATATGGAAAGAGGGGAAAAAAAGAGGACATGAGCTAAGATCTAACTATTCCTGGTGCCACTGGCTATTCTCAAGTAGTTTAAAAATGAAAATCATTCACACAGACAAATCCAAGAGATGAGGAATGCAAAGAATGGAATGAAAAACAACCAACCAACCAACCAACCAACCAATCCACCGCATTTGCTTTATTTTAAACAGATCCAGAATCAAAGTCATGTCTTCTGATCAGTTTCTCCCCTGAATTATATAATTTGGTAATGAAGTTACCTCTATCCAACAACTGCTTGGTTTTCCTCTTACATTGCAGATTCTTGAAGAATTCCCCTTATGTAGAAGATATGTTTTCAAAAAATACGAGACAAATCTCCATGAGCATAAACCTAAAACATATTACCACATCACAAAGAACTGCATTCAGGAGGAGAGCTGAAAACATAAATAAATGCCAACATTTGCTTGAATAGCTTCAGCTTTTCGGTATTATCAGCTGTGTGTTCACCAGGGAATCATCTGACTATGGGGATTTTACACATCTTTCAGCAACTGGAATTCTGAATGCTCGGGAAAGTTTTATATGCTTCTCCCAGTGGGGGCTAAAGGTCACAAACAATGAACAGATGGAAATGAAACACACAAAGCAAGATTTCAACGTGTAATAAAGACAATTTGTTAAGTACTGTTCCATGCTTCATATCATTCATTTTCTTTAGATCAGTACTCTGATATTTCATAAGACAAGAAGCTCTATTCAGCCTTAATATATAGAGAATTCCACAAGACAATTAATTTAAAAGGCAAAGCTGTAAAGGAGTCATAAATTACGGATTTATTCTGTTAAACTATAACATCAGAGAGTATCACAAAACAGAGAGGAGACTTCTCATCTAGAAGCACACTAAAAGTTGCCACTGCTCTATCACAATGCAGTTGACTTTGTCAGGTGAAACATCTCTAGAAATACGGAGAAACTGAATTTACCAGACACCTCTTTGCATTGTGCTTCACTCACACTCACAGCTTAAAGGTCAGGAGTAGGAACAAGAGGAGATATGTCCTCCCTTGGACCAGGGAGATTAATTCTCTGAGGCTGACCTGAATTCTGAGTTTTGGTAGGATTTTGTTGAGGCTCATCTTTAGCAGCAGCCATCAATTCTGGTTTTGTTGACCAGGTTGTAAAGGCCAAGAGACACAGATAAATTTCCCAACCATATTGTCATTCTAGAGATGGCTTACTTTTATCAATCTCAGTCCTTACATCTAAACAAACCAGAACCTTACCTCTGAATAAAAGTGCTCTTTTGTTAAAAATCTAGAGCTAAAACTTGTCTATTTTTTGTTGACCTCAATTTCATACCATTTAAATTACTCAAACCTTATTTATTCATTTAAATAGCACAGCGGTTAAAGAAAATAAATAATTTTAAATCCAGAAACTAACAGAACCACTATCATGAGACAATGAAATATCAAAAATGTGATGAGGTCATTGATTATAATGTTCCCTTCAGCAAACAGTAAATAAATGACAGCACGAAATCCCATTTGGCTCAGGAACTGAAGCCAGCGCAACTCACTTCAGTAGCTGCCAAAGAATCATTGATTATGAGGGATCAAACTCTTTGCTAGCTCACTAATATCAAAGCAGAGAGATTAATCATGAACTGCAATCCAAAGAAAACTGTTGCAGGACCCATCACTGCTTTTGATCTATGAAGGTTAGATTTGTCTTTGGCAGATCCCAGTGATGAGGCTCACAGAACAGTTTGGACTCAGCTATGTCCGCTGCAGTTTTCCTAAAACCCCTCTAAGAATCTTACTAATTCCATAAAACTTTTAAAGCCTTTTTGGGAATACAAAGTACTTTTTAATCTTTATTCATCCTAATTCAGTTATTAAGAGAGGCAGTCAATCAGTGAGGTACAATCGGATCATGCCTGTAATTATAGATTAGGCATGGGCCTACTGGGATGACTTGAAAATAGTATTACATTGCATGTTGGAAAACAAAGTAAATAGAAACAAGATGATTTCTTGTAATACTCTGCCATGTTGAGCTGACTTTCCAGATCTTTGCTACAGCAATATGACAAAGAGGTAACCCGGATTTCCCGAGGATTATTCATTTTACCCACAGGGATTGCATTGATTAATTATTTATTAACAGTTCACTTCCTCAAATTAAGCTAGCTGAAGAGCTTACAGATGAAATTTTAGATCAAGCATCTCATGCAGAGATTTTTAAGTGGGGAAAAGAGTTTTAGGCCCTCAGTAATATATAGCTGACTCTGTCCTCAGGGTTCCCTGATGCATAAAATTACAGTCAACAGACGTTTGGCTAATAACTTCAGGTCTTTTCAGAACAGAACTCCTAAGAAATTTTGCCTGCTGAGTTTGAGGCCTATTATTTTTAATTCCATGAGACATCATATGACATTATTTTCATTCACAGAATGTCACTGTACTCCTTGGAAGTAAAGAAATATCCTTTTTTGTGCCTTGCAACCTGCTCTGAGCACCAAGATCCATTTTTTATCTGACAAACATATCATGCTTCTCTCACATCAACAACTTGCGTTGTTAGGCTCTGTTATTGATACTTTCCTACTAGAATGAGAAATAGCCTTCTCAAAAATATTCACTCTCTTTGGCAAGAAATAAAAGATACAGCACAGCTAGTGCTCCATAGAGTTTTACTTGGAAAAGAAATTGCTGTAAGTTACAGCACGAAGTGAAAGCAGAGCTAGAGATTCTGTATCTTTTCTTACTAAAAGCAGACCAAAACCTTAATCATGAAGTCAGTATTAAAATTCTCTTTTCGAATGGAACAGTGTATTTTTAAAAGAAGTAATTTACAGTAAATATTTTCATATAAACATTGAGCATTCAACAATATGGTTTTCTTTTAACCACCTTTTTTTTTAAGATCAACTCAACCAGCCTCTGCAATGCATAAAATTGAAGATTTACCGAGGTCATACTCTTATGCCCTTGATGAAATCATCCGGAATTTTCCAGAACTCCGTGCAAATTTCCTTGCACCTTTCAGTGACAAGACTTCAGAACACTCTGGGGAAATTATTCCAGTTGGTGCTTCTATACAAAGTAGGGAATACAACTCCTAAAAAGCAGTTCGACTGATTGCACATCTAATATTAGACAATCCTAACTCTCAGTAGGATTTTCAGGGAGACTATTGACTTACTGTCCTTGTGTCTGAAACAAACAACCTGTAAATCATATGACAAAGTATATGGGGAGTTTATTTCTGAGGTCAGACAGGGAGATAAAGAATAAAAATGCACCTAAGAAATATTGAAACTCAAATAATTGATTTCCTGAGGCAAAATTAATAAAGGTTTTTTCTTATCCTCTGCAGTTAAACCTCAGATCTCTCTCCTGATGAAAAACTTTCTGCTGGCTAGCATAATACCAAGTAAACATTAAGTTAGTTTCTTCCGTTAAACCCATTAAACTGAAATCTAATTTTTGTGCAATGGATTTTATATTCTTTTTGCTGTTTGTCCATAGTGAAAACACTCAAATCAAAACAAATCTCAGACTAGTGTAAGGATATAAAACTCATACACTGAGAAAAAATGCAGAATAAAGGGTATCACATGCATCCAGCATGCAAAAAATTCAAATTTACTTTCTCGCTAGGAATTGTTTTATGAAACAAGAGTAAATTTGTGCTTAGAAGAAATTCTACATCAAGGGATTAAAGTTCCCAACACTTTTTATTCTAGAAGAAATTAAAATACTTCCAAAGTATAGTACCATAAGCCTTGAGCTCTATGTTATAATTTATGATCAGGCTATATATTTTCCTCTGGAGAGATTGATATCTTTGGTCCTGCTGTTTACAAAATCCAGACTGGAACCAAACTGAGGCCAATGTGTGTGTGTGTGTGTGTGTGTGTGTGTGTTGTGTTTGCAGAGAGAAATCTCTATAGTATTTAATTCTAATATGGTCCAGTTTTATCTTATTGTGTAGTAAAAGTGTCTGCTCTCAATGCTGCTGCATGCAAACATGAAAAAAAAAAATCAAGAAGATGAAATGAAGGTGAGAAATGGCAGACTCCTCATCTCACACCTGCTGTGTAAGCAGCATGAGACAGAGGATCATCTGCTCATAAGGGCTCAGGGCTGGCCTCATTCTTCTTGCAGCTGATCACACTGTGATTTCTGCTTTCCACTCAAAAGAAAAGTAGATTTAACCAGTGGCAGGTTCAAAGTCCGACCCTGAAATCTTCGGTGAAATATTCACAATAATCTGGCTAGTGGTCAGCTGTTGCTTCAAAACATTGAAAAAGCCTCAATAACTATATATTCTGAAGCCCTGAAGTATTGACTCCTTAGGAATTATTATTGATTTCTATGTTTTCACGGAAAGGTATCCTTTTCCAGCAAGATCTGACCTTTAAAAGCTTAAGTGAGACCAATTTTGAATTAGCAGAAAAGGTGAAGTGGGATTCTATCTTGGAAGACATAAGACTTGTACATCCCCAACAGTCATGACAGACATGATAAAAGAAGAAAAAAATCTTTCTAAGCATGAGACAAAATAATTAATGTAGCCTAGATGTGTAGCCTAGAAACCTCCTCAAGTTTTGAAAGATAAGCCATGTTTGATCAATTTGTGTTAGTTGTTACTGAGCTACTGCAGTTGTTCTATATGAAATGCATAGGAAAAATATATCTGTCCAAAGCACTATTAAAAATATTAATTTTTAGCAAGATACTTCAAAGCAAGTTATCTTGGAGAAAAAGGTATTTCAGCTCACATATCAAAAAGAGAATTGTGTGGCTGCTTCGAACTGCCTAAAATTGCTGAAATATGAGGTTTTGTCCTCTTTCTCCCTGCATCCTGAAGCAAAGATTTTTTTATGAGAGAATTAAACAAGAAGGCTTATACAGAACTAGAATTTTAAAGTGAAACTTCTTTTATTTTAATGTGTTTTTTTTATTTTATGTTAATTGTCAACAATAAATGGGAAAATGTATGGTGATAAACACTTCAAAATAAATAATTTTAAAATCTGCTATTCTTGGGCACTGATGAATTACTGAAATCTGCCATTTCCAATGTAATAATACCAACTTTAAAAAATCTAGACTTTTCTGCTTCAATTCATGACCAAGGAAAATTCTTTAGTTTTCCCACCAAAGGCATTTTGATTTTTGAAAGAACTGAAGCAATATATTCTAGAAATAACATTTCAGTCTCAATGCATTGATTATTACTTCTACTAATGCACTGACAGAACTCTGCATGCAGTTTCTTTTAATAATTTTTTTGTGGTTTAATTATCGTTAAAGCTGACTGAGTCTACATGAAAAATCCTTTGAATAATTTGACAAGTGATTGGAGAATTTGCTAACCAGTGTGTTTACTGAAGGAACACTACATATGTTCTGTAATACAGATTAATTGAGAAATAGAATTTATTTACACTATAAGCTGCAATGAAATGGACCCTAAGCCTGTGTCTTGTTCGCACTGTAGATTTTGACACTGTCACCATTCACAAAGAGGAGCACAGAAGGTATGACTCAGCCTAACTGCTATCAAGCAGACAAATGATTTTATAAAACTGTGAACCATGAGCCCATTCTATGGCCTGATTTTCCTTCATTCTGACACTGGAAGGTCTCTGAAGAACAGTGTCTTATTGGGGATAGGGTGGTTGGTCACACTATGAAGAACGACCATGTCTTTTTGAAGCAGTCTCAAGACAACACAAACCAACTCTTCACCTTAGAGGATAGCAGTTTTGAGAGCATTTCTGGTCCACCACTGTGGATATAATGACTATTATTTGCTGATTTAATTTTCTTTACCTGATAGCAACCCTGCTTATGAGAAACTTCATAAAGATCAGAAACCATCCAGCACCTCATCAAGCAATGAAGTAGCAATGCATTGACTTGACAACTGTGATTGACTGTCACATTACATCATCCAGCCTAATTTAAAATACTAAGAATTTCCTATAAGAGAACTTCCTGTACTTGTGCTTTTAAAATATTTTCAAATTAATTTGCAATCTTTTTATTGCTTTCATTTTCAATATATTCTTCTCAGCTAAAAATAATATTTTGTGAATTCAACTTTTCCTTGCATTGTATATAGTTATATTCTCCTTCTCCAGCAAGTATGAAAAGTGGCAGAAGGAAAAATCTGAACTTTTTAATCTAGTTTTCAGCTGTCATGAGGATAATTAATAAGGTCACAGGAGGATCTGTTTCCAAAAGTCCTGCTATATTTGTTGAGGTTTAAGACAAAGGCAATTTTCTTCTGAGAACCATCTGACAAGAGCTATTGGTTATAGATGCACTTCATTATTGCCATTGACTGTAGCATGGAAGATGCTCCCTTACCGACGAAAAGGCAGCAGAATAAATGTTAAAACTGACAGTAAAAACACAATACATATCATTTGGCTGAATATCCAATCCCCTTTGTTGGAAAAAAGTTAAACACTTCTAAAAAGTGAACAGCAAGAACAGTGCGTTGACATTGGCACTTCTGAAATATCCATTCCACACTTACTAATTGATGGCTGTGCAGGTATTGCAGTGTTGGTCAACCCCATCTCTGATTTTAATTGTTAATAAAACACCTCTTGTGTCCCTATTTTTAAAAGAAATTAATAAAAAAATCATAATCTGCCTTGCAGATTCAAAGATAATATGTAATTGGGTCAGATAGATCTGTATATGAAATCCTTCCATCAGCAAATTTCCCTTTCATTTGGGAGAACAAAGCATGTAATATACAGAAAGCAACCAAATGCAGTCTTGGCAGTCAACAGCACTTCAGACAAAAATCCTTGCTTACGTAAGTTATTAAAATTTTCTTCTTGAAATTTTATTCTTTTCAGGATATAGAAATCTGGACAGAGTCAAAACCTGTTGCTAAAAGCTACAAGAACTTTTAACACTGATTGTGAACATTCTTACTCAAATGAACAGTGTTTGTAGCAAGTACTACATCTTATTCTATATAGGGAAAAGCACTTATACCGTATTGAATATTTTGGTGATAAAAATTTATGGGGTTTTATTAGTCGAGGTACTAAACAATTTTTTCCCTTGAGTGATATTAACATCCAGGCAAGAAAAGGAGACATCAAGTTACATTATTCATGTTGAGGTACTCAGAGCACTGCCCATGCACACTTGGCACTTGCAAACTTCCTAAATACCCTCTATAAACACAAAAAGGCTGACAAACCCTGGTGAGAAGTATGGAATTGCCTGCATGATGCTCAGATTTTGCTGAGTCATTATAGCAGGGATCTGCTGTATTAGGATCTCCCTTCCAAGCAAAAGCCCATCATTTGGGTTCTGATTTACGCAAGAACAGTTACAGACATTCTGCTAGTTAATTTTATTTGCTGGTGAGAAATGCACAACATAAGCAATAACTGCACATCAAAGGCTTGTATCAATCATAGTCCTCATTTACCCCTTTTCTTCCTATCTTCTGAACACAGCACCGATCTCAGTTTTGCACTTGATCTGAAGTTTAGCCTTGTTTGTTTATATATTTACTTATTTTGGCTGTTGTGCAGAACTGTAGCTCAGTGACACAATCCCAAAGCATAAATACAGGCATAACTCTGTCGTTTGATCCAATGCCCGGTGCTTTGTTTTATGAATTCATTTAATTACTTTTGGGTTTTTTAATTTTTTTAATGTAAGCATGATGCTAAACCAAGAATTATTACTTTTAAGAGAGTGTTTTGAACTTGGAATGGTCATGTTTTTAAAACTTGCGTTACTTTGCAGGTTCTCCAAGGGGCAGTGTGGGAATATTTTTAGTGAATTTGAAGCATCTTCTTTGCTGTTTTCAGCTGCTTTTGTTTATTTCAGTTATATCAGGTCGCGATTTAACATTTCCCATTGGCCACAACTTTGTTTTAAAGTCAATAATACATCAGCTACATCAAAGAGTCCCACTTCCAGTGCTCTAATAAGAATCCTTTAGATGAATTGCTGCATCATTACTATTTGAGGTTTAGGCTGTCATTGGCACTGCTAAATCATCCTTGTTATTACAAGCAAAAGGCAGCCCAAGTCATGAAAGCCACACTGAACAGCTGAGGAGGGAAAGGATGTTTCCAATCTGCAGAATGAATCTTTTGATCTGTGATCTCACATCTGATTCAGTCCCACAGGAAAAAATGGCTCTCTTTTAAGAAGCACTTAAATGCTTTTCATGGTACACAGTAAAGAATACTGTCCCCAACATATCAGACACTGTCCAAAATTGAAATTAGTGCTTTAAATATGGGAGTTATAAACTGCCACCTCTAAATGCTGTGATTTCAGGCAATTGTACAGAAGAAACATCCTAAGTTTAGCTTACCTTAGAGACATTGCCGAAGGAAGATCATTCTGAGCGATGACAGAATTCAGGCTTTGGTGTAAATATGCCTGAAAACTGTCCACAGAATGTCACAACATGTTAGAAAATTTTCCCAAAGTGGAGTGGAAGACACAGGTAGAGAACACATATTTTGCCCTAAAAATGGGAATGAGTAAGAATGAACATCATAAATATAAATGAAAATACAGGTATTCAAAAGACATCTGAACATCTCAAAAAGGACCAAAACAACTCGTTATGAAAGCCTAGTCTTACAAATGCGGGCAACAAAGGAGAATTCTCTTTCCCCAACAGGTTAATAGGAGATGATTTGCCACAGGATAACTATGAAGCCCCAAATTTAGCAGAGAGGGCTGTTTCTGTGGACGGCAAATCCATCCAGATTATCCCACTGCAGTTATGACTTTTAGGAAGGGTATAACACCTCAGAACCTTGGGGGCAACATTGCTAATAACTAGAGACAGGTGAGATCAGCTCTGGTAAAAACATAAAGTGGGGCTCTCTGGGGCTTTACCATTCACTAAGGCATTTGGAGCAGGCCATTAATATGTTGAGGACAGTGAAGAAGATGGTTCTTGGGTCTAATCTGACTTGGCTATTTCACTCAATTTTACACGATAATTATTCAGACTAAGCACAACCCCATCAAATGCTTTCTGTTCTTAACATTAATGGTCAGCAACACCCAAGTCTTTTAAAGAAAGATACTAAACATATAAATAAATGCAGACTAAGTTATTCCCTGGTTCGCAAGAGTATGAAACATCAACAATAGGACAATCCTGTTACTTCTCCTAGAGCTGTCATTCACTGTGAAAGTACCTAGAAATTAAACAAGAGGTAGAGAAACTGAGATTTGTTTAAATCAAAGAGAAATATCTTAGATTAAAGCAGTCAAAGTTTACAAGAGGCTCAAACAGGGTCCAAAACTGAAGCAAATTAGCACCGCTCCTAACAATACTCATAGTAACTATTAATGCTTTCCATATCAGAGGGAGTGCTTAGTGCAGCATTATTGTTTTAGGAATATACTCTCCTTTTTGAGGACAGAAAGCACATCTTTTTGGCATTGAACTTTTCTACTCAGCATTTGTAGCTATACAAGGTCAAACAGTTCAGGCCCCTGTATGCAGCAAACCTAAGTTTGCAAATCATAATGAATACAATGAGATCCTGAATTAAAAGCCTTAAGATCAGGAATTCTTCCAGCCTCAAATTTATTTATCTATTCCTTTTAGTTTATTAGGCCTTTTATATAGGAGGTGACTTGTGCAAAATCCCTCGCATATGGGAACATGCAAGTTTGCTTGCCTTACTGCGGTATCTGAGGTGGAAAGGTTTAAGTATAAGAAAGTTTGGATTATTTTACAGTTACATCAGCAGTGGATTTTTGCATTAGGCTAAACATACAGTCACTACTCTGGAGTAATCAGAAAGCAGCTCTGATCAGTCAGATCATGATAGGGTCCTGCAATACAGGAGGGTGAGGGAAATATCACTGAAAAGCTGCTGCCTTTATTACCTAGAAAAAAATCAATTGTCTGCTTTGAGGTAACAACATTCTCCTGGAAAGATGAGATGGAAATAGCAGCAAAGGAGGATTAACGAAGCAGTTAGTGTGGTATTGATTAGGCCTCTGGCTTGCGGGGCTCAGTCTGGATCTGGCTAAAAGTCAACCTTACCCAAATAATGACCGAATAGATTTTTTGCTATAATAAGAGGACTAGAACCTGCATGCAAAAAAGTACATAGTGAGTGGGGTGGCTGCAATGTTTTATGTAGCTCACAGTCTCACAGAGTATTAGTTTTATGCAGAATAATAAGTCATGCAACTATTATCCCTTCCTCTTTCTACCATTAACATGAACCACATTGGAGGTTAAAAACCTTTTCATTAGGCAGATGTTAAGTGTGGAAACTACCAGAAAAAGTAACTCTTAATAAAAGGTATATGACGTTTTCCAAGGCAGAGAGAACAACTGAGTATTTGGTAACTCTTCTTTAAGAAAAAACTTCAGGTTGTTTATGGTTTTGCAGATCAAAAAGGAAATCCACCTTCTAGCACTGGCTTCTTCACTGGTTTACAAACTCTAGGAACTGAGATGCCTTATAACAGAGTGGTTATTTATAAAGTCACAAACTCAGCTGTGGCAGTGGACTTTTTCTCAAAAGAGGAAGGCTTTTCCATGTTTTGCACCAGGAATTTTACTATGTCACTAATGTTAATAATGTCTGATGTTGCTTTAATATAGTCATTTAAGACCTGGAAATGGCATAAGCCATGAGCGGTAGTACAAAAATAAGGGAGCTAGTTAAAACAAAGAAGAATGTTATGCAGCTGATCATGCCACCTGATGACAGGTAAAATAAGAGTTAATAATTTTAAAAAATATGTTTAATATATATTTGATGAACCTAAAGGCACTGAAATCCACAGGTTCCGAGAATTCAACTTGACATCAACCAAATTTTTCCCTTGTTTGGTTCTCACACAAGAAGAGCTGTTCTACCCGGGGTAATGATACATCCATATGCAAACATCTTATTGTAAACTGGTACATAGCATAGTACAACCCAGAACACGATACAATTCCTGGCTGCTAAGAACACTCTATCCGCTCACTTCAAGAAAACAGACACACCTAAGGGAAAAGGATGTATAAGCCACACAATTTATGTGCCTGCATATCCCTTGCAATGTAGTAAAGAACATGCTCAGATGTGAATTCCTGAAGATCTTAATCTTTCATCAGTGCTTCATGTAAAAAAGAACAGATTATAGAATCTTTTCACTCATGGAAAGCATATGTTTTGCCTCTGTATCAGCTCCACCCTCAACGTCACCTAAAGGTTACACATCTATCACTGTATTGTATTTGTCTCTAAATTCAAGGCTACATCCTTTAGATATTTAATTTTTGAAAGCATATATTGTTGAAGGCCACAGGAGGAGACTAGGTAGAAAACATACCCTCTAAAATGTCAAGAAATATAATAAAATTAATGTTCCTTGTAATTTTTTTTTATTTTGCAACCAAGAAACTAAAATTGGAAGCTCCTAAAAACAATAGTCATTAAACAATAACTTAATTTTTCAAATACAGTACTGGCATCAGTAACTAAATAGACAGTTCCACAACCATATACACCCCAGGAAGGAGGAGGCTTGCTCTATAAGAAAGGACTGCCCAGATTTTCCTTCTGACCTCATTCATACTTGCAGTTATATGTCCACAGCATAAACTATGACAATTCCAATCAGATCTGTCCTTGATGACACTACAGAGATGCACAAACCTGATAAGGAAGGTAAGAGAAGAAACGAGATCAGTCAGTGAGGCACCACCTAGTTCAGTACAAGTCTGTACTTCTGTAGATGAAGGTGAACATGGAACTGCAGCCTCAGTTTTTTAAAAAGCTTCCTTTATGTATCACTGAGCTTTGGAGGTCTTTTTAAATCACACATGGGAAAAATAATGTGTAACAAATCCTGCGTATCTCCAAGATGCATCTTGCCCAGAAGAGATCCAGAGTATGACAGGCTCCTTGCAGTATCAGCACGATAAAGATATCAGGACTTAGTAAAATGCTGCTCACTTCTTTAAGCATTGTACAACTATAGCCATTGCCTCTTCAGCAACTATAAGGAATCCAGTGGCTTTTATGTTGCTTATTAGAAACAAATTTCTAATTCTCCTGGGTAATATGAAAAGAGTATGTGATTCCTAGCATTTAATTTCACACGAATCTGAGGAAATTGGGAATCCTAATATTTGTTAAGCTCTTCCACTTTCTAGTACACACAATAAGAGCAAGCAACTGGTAGCAGAATAGCATGCAATAAACTGCAGCAAAGGACCAACCACTATAATCATATAGCCAGCACTAGAGCCACAAATCACACAGATAACAAAAGTTTCAAAGCAGTGGCAACTGAACTGCATCTGAAAAGCTAAGACTTGAGCTGAAAAGCAGCAGTTACTACAAAAGCCATTATAGAGGGATACAAACTTCATCCTGTTCATGTGGCTAAGAACAAAGCTCTTCAGACAGCCTTATAGGGGGTAGAAGCTTTCTCATTCCCGGTGTCAGACCTTAGTACACTCCAATCTTTATTAGCATCTGTGTCCCAACTCCCACATTGTATCTCAGTGATGTTTGGCCCTTCTGTACGGTTTCTGGAAGAATTGTTACCAGGAAAAGGTAACACACAGGAGCTGGCTTTGGAGCTCTGGCCACCAGTAAGACAGTACTACTTAAGTCACTAAGTCTCTTTCCCAAAGAAGTAATGTAGTTCTGTGGCAGTCACTAGAACATAAGCTTCCTGAGGCTGCTTTATCTTGCTCCATCAGTCTGTCAACAAAATGTCAATCATTATCTCTCAATATTTGTTATTTATGTATTGATACATCTATTACACTCTTGAGAAAGCTGATGGAGAAAGTAATTCAGAAAAAAAATCTGGAGAGTCAGAATTGCATGTTTCTATAAGTAATTAAGTTAAAATCCCACAAAACACCAAATTTTTTCTTATCCTTAACTTCACTTTTACGCATCACAGTTATAACTAAGGAACTAAGAGTTTCTTACCAGACTAAGAATTTGATACAAGTAACAGCAGTTCTGAAAACTTCAGGCTAGGGAACTAAGTACAAATCTATTGAATTTTAGCACTTAAATAGATAATAGTGCAATGAATTATATACTGAAGAGTCTGAATGAAGCAGAAAAGTTGTATTCAGAGAAAAGTGACAAGAAGGAAGAGCATATACCCAATTAGTTTCGGTCAAAGTTAATAATTAAAATCCAAACAATTCCCTGAAATTGCCAAACTATAAGATTCTAAACAGTACTACATCTATGCTCTTCCAACATACTGAAATTAATTTGGAGATCACATGTAAGAGACTAATTTCTTTAGCCTTATTTACTTTGTCATTACCTATTTGTAGCAACAACACTTAAAGCATTTAAATATAGTATTCTTCAGAGTCTAGAAGCAGAAACTCAGAATTGACTCCTTTATACACTCTGTGGAAGAATTCATCAGTGGAAGCCTGGGAAGAAGGTTCAAACCACGTCTTCAATGATACATTTTTTTTAATGTAAGTGAAGCTGTGTCCCAACCATTCATAAATTACTGATGTCTTGTATCCTCCAGTCCATCTGTTCCTGCAGGGCTGAGAGGGGAAAGGTGCTCACGGATTCATAGGCCTCTCAGCTTTTCCAGAACACACCTTGTATATTTATCTGTTGCCATCACCATATGGACCAGCTGTTCCTGGAGAGGAAAATGTGGATGTGTATTGGAAAAAGGAGCACAGGTCTTTGGTTTGGCCTCAGTAAATTTTTCAGTATAATATTCCTATGGAATCTAATGCCTAACTACAATCAACAAGAGGCCCAAATACTACACAGGAACTGTTACTCTTGTTTTGAGCATCCAAGCAAATCTCCAGGATCCTGGTAAGAAACACCACAGAGCCAAGAATATGGTGGTGAAGATAATGGGTATGAAGAACACTTTACTCCAGACATCCCCATTAACCTTCCTTCTACAGAACATTTGCAAACAGTTGGATCCAGATATCACCAAACACTGGTTCTCTAAAAAAATGATTTTCACAAGTCTCTTTACTTGCCACAGGCTTTATGGTTGACATAGGTTATAGGAGTTTTTGAAGTACAAAATATGTTCACTGAGTTATGGTTACATACTGGGTTTTCATATCAAGGTTTTTGTGGCAGTAGGAGCAACAGGGTGACTTCTGTGAGAAGTTGCTATAAACTTCCCCCATGTCTGAGACAATGACAGTGAGCTCCAAAAATTCTGGAAAGACAAAACTCAGAAATAAAGGAGTGCGTGTTTTGGCAATAATTCACCAAAACCAAAATGTATGCACACCTTAGGTGCAGGAACCCTGAGGGAGCTTGGTGAACTGCTCTAAGAGAGATACGAAATGAAGGATAGAGCAGCATGGAATTGTTGCGGTCTTGTTTAAAAGAATGCATCTAATGGGAACTCAGCCAAAGGAATGGCCCAAAGGGTGATCAAAAGATGAACTTTGCTACATTAACTCAGAAATACATATTGCTTTTCACACCCTGAATATGCTAATGAAGTAAAACCTGTATATGCTTTATATGAATGACTAAAGTCACCACAATTCTACCTAAACATGAAATTACCTCAATGACAACTCCACCTTTTCCCCTCCCTCAAAGAAAACAATATAAATATTGCAAAAGTGGGGAAGAATGTCAGAGGAGACAGCACATTTGTATCCTCAGACGGTCAAAATCACAGGATATTCTGAGTTGGAAGGGACCCAAAAGGATCATCCATTCCAAATTCTTAAGTGAATGGCCCACACAGGGGATTCAATCCGTGACCTTGGCATTATTAACACCATTGGGCAAGACTCAAGTCAAACAAGAAAGGAACCAAATATGTCTCCTTTTTTTGTTTTTCTTTAATTTATTCCTTTACTTATCCCTGTCATAATTACAAGAAAAATTTTTAAAAGCAATATAACAGCAGCAATAGAGGAAGAATTCTAAATCAGATACATAATTTGTTTCCCATACGAATACTTGCACTGGGGTGAAAAACTGGAAAAAATTCTGTACCAAGAAATGAAAATACTCTACCAGAGGGATATATTCATAAATCAGTAAGTTACAGCAGGATATTCCACCTCTAGTATAGAATAGGCTGTTTGCATTAAAAATATGTAGATTTAAAATGCAATAAAAAAGACCAACAAAAGAAATCAATAATGATGCATTTTATTTCAAGCAGTCATCACAGCAGTGCCACAGCAATCAGTCATATTTTTCTAGGCCCTGTATATAATAATCCCCCTGATCCCTATATAATTGCCAGCTTCACCTTTTGAATTATCAACAGCTCTCACAGCTTATTGCTTCATACTTTCTTAATAAGCGCCTGCAATCAATAATCTTGCCACTGAGTAAGCAGCAACCAGCCAGCCAAACACAGGGTGTAAATGTTTCAGAAGTGATCATTACAGGGATATGAATGACAGGGTGACTGTGCTAATGCAATAGGCATGCAGTAAAGACATAATTTGGAAAATCCGCTTATTGGAAGGTGTAGATTCTTTGCCATGGCAAAATGGTGTTACTGCAGAGGAGAACATTTACCCTTGAAAATGAAACCTCAAATCCTCCTGAAGGGTGTTTTTTTCTGAGATGGCAATCATCATCACCAGACTTTCATACCTCACCATCAACACGAAACACTCAGCATGTCTGCAGCCTGCTTATTTCATCTGGAAATGCAGCTGTTCACTGTTTCGCACAAACTCTGTCATGATTGACAATATGGATTTGCATGCAAATTTGAGAATTAGTGTCACTTTGCTGACAACGGTTTAAGTACTACTGTATATAACAAGGGTCCCCCCAACCTTCTCTACTGCAACTCACTCACTAAATACCAACATAGAAAACATCCACCTAGGTTTGAGAATTATTTTGACAAACAAAACAAGGAAAATGGTTCCAGACTTCCACAAATTAGAGCTTTGAACAGAGCCAATTTTTCCAGACTGCTCAGTACTGACACTGAACACATTTCCAAAGCAGCTCAATTCCTACTTAGGCAACAAAACGAAGTTAGGCAGGTTTTGAAAATGTCCCAGTGAAATAAGTGGTCATTTTATTCCGTTTGTCATAGTGGCTGGAGGCACTGGACTCTTCAAAATCCATCCATTTAGGCACATGGACGAACTTAATAGGAAATACTCAGAAATTCTGAAAATATAAGTGTTTATTTAAATGTCTAAATGGAGTGTACACCTTTTTTATTTGTTTTATTGTCCAGTCTGAAGGTTCCTTAGAATAATGGGTGAATTGTGATGACTCACAGTGGCAAAATATTTTCCATGAAAAGTAATATCAAAAGCTCACTAAACTTGGCCGTGTTCAACATACAGTTAAATTCACTGTTCTTTGGAGATGACAGTCCACTGGAAGATGAAAATCCAGCCAATTTATTGAAATACACAAGAGATGACAAGAAAAATTATACTTACCCATATATGTAATTCTATTTTTGAACTCAGAAAAGCTTTGTGGTAAAGCCAGAATTTGATCAATACATGAATACATGACAGAAACTGATTTGGAAAATACTATTAAAATAGAAACAGATTTTTACCTTCATTATATTAACTATCAGTTAATATTTGTCTTTGTTGACAGGTGGTTTATTTAAACATTTTTTATTGATCAATTTTTTATGTACTATTGATTTTTCATCTTGGCTTGTGAGATATTTTAAATAAAACAGTAAGGCATATTCATTTCGCAATGAAAGCTAAACTAAACTGTATGCAAGAAGATAATGTAAGAAAATAAAAATCCACAGTGGCCTGTTTTTCAATTAACTATCAGTGTTAAGGCTCCAAACAATTGCTTATTTCCTGTCAATCCTGTTTGCAGATAAATCAGGGTTCAGTCAGTGCCTATTTACTTTATTTTGTTTATCTTCCTTCTTTTTTTTTTTTTTTAATTCTTCAAAAGCCACATAGTATATACTGAGTTTTGCCTTATTTTTCTTTAAGCACTGAATGACTAGTGAGCTTTCCCTTTGAAGGACATGCTGAAACTGAATATCTAAAAGTCCTGCAAAGTATCCAGCCTTCTAAATTAGCTACAAAAATTCATTGCTGGCATTCTGACATGCACATTACCACAATACCTAATACAAAGACCTTCAGGCAAGACTGCTGGTGAGCCATTAGATGAGATGATGATGATAGGAAGCTGATGATTAAACAGCATATTCTTAAGGGACCACTTCTGCCACTGTTAATTATCTCACGTTTCTGTCTCAGAGCTTTATATATTGCCCAACACAGCAGCACCATCTAAGCACTACAGTCCATCAGTAGTTCCAGTAAAGTCTTCAGTGCATTGCCTGGCCTATCTCTTTTTTAAGGAAGAAAACTGCATAAGGGTTGATTTTGCACAACATTTCTCATGGATTTGCTTCTGTTGGTAGAACAATGAGGTACAGGAAAGTAAGACATTTGTTAAAATAATTTCATGTACTTCAGTGAATTGCTTGGGGATTGAGGTATCACATAATATGTGAATATGGAAGCGAGGGTCTGGCCTGCAAATGAGTTCTGTTAGTAACATAAAAGAGTTGGTTCATGCCTCTAAGAATGCTTCTCTTAACAGAAGGAGAGAGCTGTGTGTTTGTAGCTAGTGCATGGTAGCTTCCACTGTTTTTCAGGCATATCTTCAGGTTCATCTCCCCCTTTCTGACAAAGGCAACTACACTAAACAACCTTAGCTTTTGTAAAAAAAATAGCATGAACATTATCTGTTGCACTAAAGAACTATAAGCTTTCCAGTCTTCCCCTTTACTTTTTAGCATAAGTCGGCTATTGAAATAGGAACTACTAAATTACACTTGCTTTTTTTATTCACTGCTCCTAAGAGATGCTAACAAACCTTCTCATGTTCCTCACTCCCTCACTGATATCCCTGCTACAGAATACTGGGAACATCCTGCAGTTTTCCAGGACTTTAAAACCACCGTTTTGCTCCAGGCAGGGACTACCAAGAGTGCTGTCAAGAAAGGTCAAAGACATGTCTCAGTTCTGGAGACACTCAGGCTCTAATCCAAAGCTTACAATTATTGCACAGAGTCTTTTAACATACTTTGAGAGAGTTTAGATATTTCTCATGCCATGAATGAATGTGAAAGCTTCTACTGATGACAACAGGCCCCAACAGAACCAACAAACATGGACTGACTGAAAATTAATCTCAATACATTTAAACACATAAGCTCTCCCTTACCATCCTTATAAGCACAGTCTTGGAGACTTGGATTTAAAATTGGATCCTCTAAGACTTCTGCTACAAACTGTGTAAGCAATTCAGCCATATAATCCTTCAAAAGTGGTTGGATCAAGTGCACAAGTGTTTCAGATTAGCAGCGATATCCAATGTAACTGTATATGCAACTTTGTCACTGCTTAGGTATCTTCATATAACAAGATAAGAGATGGCCTTTTGGAGGTAAGCGTGCAAACACCTAACATAGGCATTTCATAGCTTGCAATAGTGAATTTAAATGGATTTGAACAGAAAGGTTGAAAATTAATAATAAAAATGCTATCTGGCTAACAATCCTTAGTCACCAATTCATCAATTAATAAGAACAAAATTAATTGCTACCTCTGAAATTACCTCAGCTATTTTCAAAAGAAACTGACAGCTTGATGTATTGAAATAAGAGTGATCACTTATTGTAAACAAATTTCAGTTTGCCTACCCCCACAGCTCTTTAATTTCAAGAAGGATGGTGCAACTCTTTGGTGTGTCTGCTGGACAACCTTCAGCTCTGCATTAGCTAATTAATTCAAAGAAGGAAGAATGTCTTTTCCACAGAATCATCAGTATAACTAATATTATTTGTATCTAACCATAAATAATACAGGGAAAATATCTTTTAGTTCTTTTTGGGTATTAATCCTTTGAGGATTAAGAAAGCAATGATAATATGTGGCATCATCAGTATCAAGAGCATCGCTGCAGTGTAGACATGCAGGCAGCAAAGCATGGTTTCAGAAACAGAAGGAGAGAAAGCACTTGCATACAAAAGAAGGGAAGGAAATACTGTGCAGAGCTATTTAAGGAGGACACAGGACAAAGATACATTGCTCTAATTTAAAGTAATGGGCTGATCTGATGTGTTGACAAGCAATGGAAAAAAGTACTGATGAAGATTTAAAAAACAAAAAAAAAAAAAGAGGAAGAAGTGATATAAGTAAATAAAACCACTGAAAGGCAACATTTGTTGGTTTATGGAAGGACAGGTGTTCTTCAGTCTCTGGTGGCAACTTCATGGAAAACTCTTCATAAATTTGAAAAGATTACTTTAACAGGCTTTTCCTGAAAGCATGACACAGGGCTTTGCAAGAAAGCACACAAAACCCAGACAGAAATGGTGAACAGCAGAAAGAGCAAGGAGAAAGAGAG
>JAWWES010000133.1:16915162-16934163 GCA_035583135.1 Lophotriccus pileatus
ATTAGCAGCACTCTGATGCTTAGTATCTTGCACTCTGTTTAAACCTTTCCTGGTACAAATTTATAATAGAGTACATAATTGCATATGTAAGATTGCCTTATAGAATCTACTCATCTCCTTTGATTGTAATAGTGCATTATTTGTAGGGATAAGAAATGTTGTGGACATTTTCCTGAATTACTAGGTAGAACTGGAACTAAATATAATCATGCATTTAGTGGAATGAATATGTTGTTTTGTTCACACTGGGAGTTTTTATCCTGAATATTTCCACTTAATTTTAAGCATGCACTGCATATTATGCATTACACAAGTCATAGATGAGAAAGACCTGGATAATACTGATTTCAACTGACACAATCTTTTAAATTCTTTCCAGGCACATAGAAACAAACGCTTCAGCTCATGGAAAACATACCCCTAACTTCTTTATCACGTGTAGTTGCGGAACCAGATACAGCAATCAAAACCAGAAAAAAATTTGCAATTAGTGTTCTGTTATAAATTCATACAAAGAACAGAACAATCCAGGTTAAATGCAGGTTAAGGATTATAGCTCTTAATGTAACCTAATTACATAAATCAATTGGACCACATGAGAGGAAATGGTAGTTGGCCTCTGTCATTAGAGAGGAGGGGAAGCTGTTAGCACCTGTGTAAAAGAAGGCAGGCAGCATAAAAATTTCTATGAGCTATAAACCCAATATCTCTGTCCATTTCAAAATTTTTAGTATCTTTGTTGTTAATTCATATTCTGAGATTGGCTTTTCAAAGTATGTCATATGACCTCTCCCCAGTTTTTTCTGACTTCATCCTTAAACTATCAGGGAGTTAGTAAAATGATGGCATTGTTACATTAAATTGGCAGTTCTTCAATAAGAAATATAATACTAACCTTCAATACAGACAGATTAAAGAAAGGCCAAAACTCTCACGGGCAAAAGAATGGATGCTGCCAAAGCTATGATGAAAACAAGAGGTAAAGTGCAAAATCATTTGGTTAGCCAAAAAGAGAAGCATGCCTAAATGTCAAGAACACCTTGTCAGCTCACAAATATGAAGGTTCTTTTATGAAAAGATCCTTTGAGCTTAATCACAGAAGAGCAGCAAATCAGAAGAATTAGTATAGTGTAGTAAAATATCTGCAGCTATTTTATAACATTTAGTTAATTGTGTCTGCTTGAAGACAAATCAAATGATTCAGATAAATCACTTCATCATATTGTATGAAAATAAAAACCACAGAACTAGACAGGAAAGACTAAAGGAAGCTGAACTCAAAACATATCTGAAGCAAAAGTCAAAATCTGTTCGGTTTGTGGCCAAGAAAGAACAAGGCATTTCCCAAGGAAGCAAAAATTCTCCAGACCAAGTTTTAGAAAAATCAGAGACTGCATGTTGTTTTACAATAAGAGCATACTTTAAGACATTCGGATTAGAAAATTCTTTCACCAGAAGCAGAAGGCACTCCCCAGTCAGCCACATCACCTTAGCCAAGAGGCAAAGCATCTCATTCAAAAGAAAGTAGAGATCAAAAATATGTTCAATACATTTCTACATATAAATTTATGCGGAAGACCAGATGTCACTATCTGGTTGTCCATCTCCCTTCTTTTCCTGTCCTTTGTTGATCATCAAATAATGAGACTTTGCCACTAGTATCCTTTTAACTAATTTTAATCCCCATCTTTAAATTGCTACAAGATCTGGGAAGAAAAGAATGGCTTCATGATGCCATAACATTCTAACTGAACTATGTTGAGATCTATGTTGAGAATTCAGCCAAAGCTAGGAGACACCGATAAACAGAAAAAAAGAAAATCACTTTTTCATTACAAGTATTGTTTAGCCCAGTAATGGTTCAATTATGGTAATTATTCTCAGATTTAGCACACCTTCATAAAGGTCTGCTGAACTACTTATGTGTATTTTACTAACAAGTTACTAATTACCTAAAGTTTACTTTGGATTAAATTACATTTTTAAATAATTTTAAATAATTGACATTATTTCTAGAGAGATTAAATCAAAAGATTAATCTGTTTCTTTACAGAGGGTTTAGAAATGTTTGCATTTTTGAGGTTTTTCTAGAGAATTTACTGAAACTAACCCCCTAGAATATTAAACATGCTCCAGGCTCAGCAATTATGACAGAATTGATGCTTGAAGAGGTTTTTAAAGAAACCCTGACTGTGAACTTTCTAATCCTCACTAAACATCCTGTGTGTTTTCACAAAAGCCATAAACAGGATTAGAAATTAGACATGAGTAAAAAGTACATAGAGATTTCCTTACATTAAACAAGATCCCCTTATTCCACTTAGTAAGAAAAACTGCACTTGTAGTGCATTTATAACCTTCTTTGAGTTGTTTGCAAATTGAGTTTTTCTAAGTGCTAGATATTCTTAGGTGACACTACTGAGGTCTGACTGCATTTTTCAAAGTATTCATAAAGAAGTTTATACTTAACAGCAGCAGTGATGGAAACACGTTGCCCAGCAGAACACAAGTACATAGAGAGTACACAATGTTTGTCTATACTGATAAGCATTGCATAAATTAAAGAACAGGAGAACCTGTATTCCCAAGATGACACTGTCAGCATCTTCTCACCCCTTTCTAACTCTCTACTTCATTGTAAATCTATAAAGCTTTAACATAAGTTACTGCTAAAAAATTTACTTCATGATAAATGAAGTCTTAAGCTGCAGCGTGGATATAAGAGGAGTTATAAGCTTGTCTACCAGAACTATATGTTACCACTTGTAATATCACTTATGAAGACTTGATGAAACATACTGATGTTATAAACAAATACTTTGCAAGTGATGTCCCAGAGTGCCCAATATACACAAGACCCTACCATCCAGGTTCACTGGCCTACATATCTTCAAGACTCTACAGTAAAATCCAACTGGAAAATATAACTGAAATTCAGAAATTTTGCTCTAACTGAATATGCTCTAATTAAATGCATCCCTGTTCTTGAAATGAATTATCCATAGAAAAAAATTATTCTGGTTCAAAATAAAAACTGAATTCATTTTACTGAATAATAAGTCAATTTTGTATGTAAAAAGGAATCTTAGCTTATCAAATTTAATTTGTTTTGGAAAGAAAATTAATTTTTCAGATTTATTCTTTAATTTTAAAAAGCCAAAAAGATGTAAAAACAAATGAAATAGAACAAACACATATTGTATTTAAAAAATTACAACCTCTCACCCTCCAAGAAGCAGCAACTTTTAGTATCCTTAGTATATCTGCATAGACATCCACCTGAGCACACAAATAAAGGTAATATAGAAATTAACACTTCATCATGTCACACTCAGGGATATCTGGGTTTCCCAGGGAAGTGACATTCCCTAGTACCAGGCTATCTTCCTGCTTTATTTTGCCCTCTTCTGTGCTAGCCACATCTGGCCATAAAAGTTTCCAGTTTAACCCAGACAAAAGTCAATGTATGACTCTGATATCACGTTGAGTCGATTTTTTCCAACAGACCTTTTCTGGCCAATTTAGAAGTCAACCCATAGTTGTGTTAAGGAAAATGTGCGCTCCTAATTGTCATGGGCATTTTTTGACATATTTTTCTCTTCACATGTACATGAATTGGAACAAACATTCTTCATTCTTCTGTCTTGTCGACTAAGATTTTAATTTCCTGAGTGCAGTGACTTATGTACATTTCCAAGCCTCCCTGCAGAGGGCTTTGAATTCAGCTGGGGCCTCTGGATGTTGCTGGGGCTCCATGGAAGGTGACAGGCACACAAAAGCAAAGTGCAGGATCCAAAGCAGAAGTGATTCATACTGAATTAGAGCTCATAAGACCTCCTCATTAAAAAATTCCACCGTGGCTCTACTTACCATGCATGTCATTCCCTAAAGTGCTTGCATAGCATCTGCCACCCACAAATTATGAACTGCCTAAGAATGAGGAAAAGTGCATAAAGCGAGTCAGATTGATTGTTCCCCTATGTTCTGTTGTTAAAGGGATAAGAAAAGGGTAAAAACACCAGATCAGAAATTACTTCACCACACAAAAGCAAAAGGTAGCAGAGAATATTTACACTTCAGCACTGACAGACCAGATGAACACAGCTACCACACAGCAACACTGTGAGCTTCAAAAAGATTTATATTTAAGCATGTATTAAACTCCCTCAGAACTTTTCTGTCAACACAAATTGTATTGACTTAACTACAGTGGAATTGTCAGAATTCTGCAGCCCAGTCCACACGTACATGTGGTTACAGAAGCACGAAGATGGTCATACAAACTGACATAAAGTCACACAAGAATAAGAGATTATTACAGCAATGTTAATGCATCCAGCCTAGAAAAACTGTTTCTTTGACAGAAAAATCGAAGCCATAACTAGGAGCATCATATTTTCACATAAGCAACCTGAATTTCAGATAACAGGTATGCTCAGCCAACACAATGCAAAGGTTCACAGAAACAAGAAGCAAGGGGATTCTGGAATAGGGGCAGCAGCTCACAGATGAAAAAGAAGGGAGACATCAATGCAGTCATTATAACAAAGTTACCTTATTGCTGACCAAATATTACTACATTAAAGCTATGGGGTATCACAGAGATTTCAGCTTACTAGCTGCCAAAATATATAGAAACAAAATTTATAAAAAATATGCACAGACCAGATCCTTACTGAAATGAAGAACACATGAAACATTCCCCTTACGGTGGCAAATACTTTGATTATATATGGGTGGAAACAAAACTGGAAAAACATTACATAGTGTATGCTCAGTGTGAGACAATAGTTCTTGTGCTTAATATATTGGTAGCACTAGGCTCTAGCACTTCAGTAAACACAATCAAAGCAGCACAGCTGGAATTTGTAACCAACTGAGTTATCAGTTTACGAAGAGCTGCTTCATAGAGACAGTGCCATCTGGGCCAATTACAGACCACATATCTTAGGCATTACGGGAAATGATTCCAAGTCACTGTGTTAAAATTCAACATAGTCTTCTTTTGTCTTGCTTTCCCTTTGATGCCTAAAAAACAAGGACGGGTAGCAATGATTTTGGCTCAGCCCAAACATATGATAATGCTGGGGAAATTTCCTACCTACCTAATTGAAGGGATTTGGATGCAAAGGCTTATAAGGGAAGAAGTCAGCATAATTTTCTGAAAGTTTCAATATACACTAAAAAAAAAAACCCAAAACCACCTCAATTTTGGACTTGCCTATTCCTTCCCATGCTATATACAAAGTACTCATTTGGGAATAAGCAGTCCAGCTTTCACTTCTTTAGTGTATTCAGATCACATGGAATAAATAAAAAGAAAACATGCTGTATTGCCAAGAGCACACCATTACAATAAAGCCTGTGCAATAAACCAGAATAAAATAGAACTATAAGGATATGAATATTATTACACTCCTGATGCCCAATCTGCCAACATTTTGCATCAGCACAACTGATGTATATTTTATGCCTTATTTGTTTGCTTTTCTTCTAACAGATTCTGCATAAGCAAAACTAAATCATGTATGAGACATGTCCTTTTCACTCCCAGTAGGACTGTAATATGCAGTTTGTCCAATATAAAGTCAATCTCTATTTAAGAATAACACTAAGGTATATAGCCACCAGGTGACATGTAAAGGAAAAAAATCCTACATTTAGGGTTGCTCACTGGTTGTAAATAACTTACCGAATATTCAGCAGTAAAAATTTAATTGGGCTACATAAAGCTACTTGAAGTTACCTTAACACCTTAAGGATGAGTTATCCTCTCTGCAGAGAATACTGGGATTTCACTCATTCCTTTGAGGAACACTGCAAAAAGAACAATTATTCCACAGAATTCAGCCTTTTAGCCTCACCACGTTGCTGCCCTTGAGGGCTGCTCCTTTTTCACCTCTAGCAGAAAACACAGCAATGACATAAGTGGTAGATACCTTCAGTAGGTGTTCAAACAGGTACCAAAGCAGTATCATAATGAGTAAGTAATACTGAACCTTCCTGTTGTAAAATTGCTTGAGAAAAGAGCTTCATTCCAGTGCTTCCATTGAAATTTGTAAGAACTCATCTGGCAAATGTAAAATCAGCAGTGCTCAGTAGGGAGCTGCTACCATCTGCCTTCAGTGACTGACTCCGTAAAATAATTGCTTCTTTTATTACTCTTCAGAAAAAAAAAAAAAAGCTATAAAAATTATGAACACTACTGTTTTGTAGTAACTTCTATGATAACAAATAAAATCTACTTTATTATACATAATAAGTCTTGTCTTGTTAAAATTTATAAGCAAATAGGCATAAGAAGAAATGGGCAAATGACTGGGGGTAAAGTTAGAGAAAACTGGGAAGTTATATTCATTTTCCAATTGAAGTTAGTACAGTATGGAAATTATAGGGTGAAATGCAGGGGCTACTTCCTTGATGGATGTGGTTGGCATGCTCGAAACTACAGTGACACCCCCTACACAATACATGCTAAAGTCTCTGTTGAAACCCTTGCAGGGAGGGGAACTTGATGGTATCTTGTAGCTGATAAACCTGTAGCACCTGTCAGCCAAGAGAGATGGAAGAGGATGTCTTGTGGCTGAACCAGAGTGCTCTCCTCAGATGAACTTGGTTCATTATAATCTAATTATGATACTAACCCACACCTCCATCAGAAAGTTGCCCATCTCCAAGGTATGACCACACCTCACTGAGCATGTGCTCTGTGTTTTGTTGACTATATCTTTGAGAGCCAAGCGAGAGAATTTTTCACCAATCGATAACAAAGGTGCAAACCTAGAGTCACCCAAGCTCCACATAAGCATAAAGAAATAGTATTAAAAAGAGTTAAGAATGAGGAGACTTCATCATGTTAAATTCTTATTTTGAGCTAGCTTTAATTGGGATTAGAGCTTGTCTGTATATTGCTTTTATATGTTTTTGCAGTCAGGTGCTGTCACCAGCAATCTTCGAACCTCAACCTGTCATGGTTTTCTATTCATTAGTAATGTGTGTTATTCCATAAACTCTGTGTGAGCCCTTCAAGGGTGTCAGCTGTCACTGGCATAGTGTAACATACTTGACTAAAAGTGTGGAGACCTGGGAGGAGGTTGTCTTTAATATTGTTGGCATGTGTCCTTGACCAAATTAGCCAAACTGTTCTCCAATCCAGTGGATTTGGGGATATGGGAATCCAGTGAAAGGTTCCCATGATGGGTTGCTGACAGGCCGGTAGGGCACAAGGGTCTCAGTTTTCTTTGGACACTGACAGACCAATCAAGAGCAAACTTAGAGGAAATCCTCCCTTTCTTATGTCAGCAGACTACTGTTAAGAAGAAAAATATCGTCCAAAATAACTTAGGGAAGTCTTAAGACACACTGATCATTCACTGTGTAACAGAACAAAAGACAAGCAAAATCTCACAACAAACTGACAGAAACATTTCTGAAAGCAAAGATATATACAGAAAGATATTGTTTTATGGTAGCAAGATATTCCATAATCAGTACCATTAGATTTATTCCTGCATACTGAAATGAATATTCTAGTTGGATGCTGGCATAGAGCTGAACTAAATGAAGCATGAAATTACAGGCAGGTATTCTTATGCTATTTGCTACTTAAGTGCTTCTGCATTTTTTCACCAAGAGTTCTCAAATTACTTTATAAATACCAATATTCCATTTTACAGATGGGGAGACTGAGATGCTGAATAGTGACATTTGCTGTATAGGAATAACAAGCAGTTTAGTAACAGAGGTTTCACACCTACTGGGGCTTAATTCAAACAGTACTGCCTCATGAGCCACAATCCCATGGCATGACTATGCAAATAACTTCACCAGGGGCAGGGAAGGAATTGTCTGCCAAGATCATCAACTCCTGCATGTTTTTATTTTTCTGACAAATCCTCTCTCTAGCTGTAAGTTGTCAAACAAAGAGCATTAAATTCCCTTCCTTGTAATAAGCAAGAGACTAGTGAAATGTTCTTGCAGAGTTCAAGCTAATCCAAAAGAGGTGGGTTTGGATGTGGGTTTTTTGTTGTTGTTGTTTTTGTGGGGTTTTGTTTGTTTGTTTGTTTGGGTTTTTTTAAGGTATTAGGTAAATGATCATTTTCTACTCCATTCTATTCAATGTCAGATGTTAGTCTCCTTCACTTGCTTTTATGGCAAGGGCATCAAAGCAACTTCACCATGGAAGGAAATAAAAAAAGATTTAGGAATTTAGCTTATTGGAAACCACACTGCAACAGTATCCCAAACCTCAAATTTGGTAGCTAGATACCTAGAGAGCTGGGGAAGGTGGAAAGAGTCACTTTCAGAGTCCTTGCCCAGGGACTGTTTTTACTGATTAATCATTTACAGTAAAATACATAAATAACCCCGGGTATACAAAGAAGAATAAAACATTGGTTCTAGGTTTCTGAATGCTTGATTTTTAATAAAGAAACATTTTTATGCTTCTGAGGGTTTTTTAATGCTTTTTGAGGTCTGTAAAAATATATGAATACTATAGTAAAGGAAGTAAACAAATAATCTTCTATATCATAAAAGAAAAAAAAACACTAGAATTTTCTCAGCCTAAATCAATACTTTTTAGAGCTACATCTTTGCAGTTTAATTTACAGTAAACTTAAAAGATCAAGTATCCAATGACACATCACACTGAAGGGGATACCTTGTTTGCTGATTGTTAATTTGCAGAATAAATCATGATTATTATAAGGGGAACAAACTATGTTTCTTTAGAAATTTAACATGTTTTTGCCATGGAAATTAAGAAAAATATTTTGAGAGATTGAACTACAATTTCTCCACAGTGAGTAACAATAGTTTGGGATGAGTTAAAAACAGCTACTTCTATCAGCATGAATTCTCAGATATTTTAAAAATTCACCAGCTACTATGAATGCCAACAGGAACTAAAAACAACCAAAATACACAAATAACCTCCACTCACACACACCAAACAAGCAAACAAACAACAACAACAAAAAAAGAAAAAAACCAAACTAACAAAAACAAACAAAAAAACCCCTGCCCAAACCCTACAGCAAACATTTGCATCAAAAGGAAGTGCAAAATCTCAACGTTTGAGAAAGAATAGACTTCTGATACATAGAACTTTTACATAATGAAATTTATTGAATAGTAAAGACTTTTTGACCAAAAAAAAAACACAACCCCCCCCAAAAAAACCCCAAACCCCACTTCCTCTCAGCATTCTACTTTTATTTAGATTATGACAAGAGCATAGGCATGCCAAGGAAAAAAATTGTAGATTTTATTTCCATAGGAAGTTCTTAAATAAAGTAACCCTGAGCAGACTTGGATCTCCAGGGTGCAACACAAGAAAAAAAAAAAAAAAGTAAATGAAATTAAATTAATTCTTTCCGTTAATTCCTTAAGTTCTCTGATTAAGCAAGACAACTGGTCCATGTGCTTTAATCACTTCCTCATGGAGTACTACTCAACATCAGCATATCTATGTCCAGCATGGAGCAGCAGAATGCGTGGGAACAGGCAAGAACATCTTGAGTGGTGTTTTCATACAAATCCTGAGATGTTCCTTTAAGTGAAGCTGGTGCAGCATATGGCAGTGCTATGCCTCTGACAGCATTGTCCTTGTCTTACTGGTGCATATTTTGCAATAATGTAGAGGCTGGAGACACAGGTTGAAATAAAAGACCTACATATTCTTCTTCTGGAGCAGGCAAGTTTTTTATCTCCAACTATAATGTATTTGGTAAAAGGAGCACACCACAGATGCCCCCTCAAGGCAGTCCAGAATTCCTATCTGCAAATGGCACATAAGGTTTAATCAGCATATGAGAAAGAAGGAGGGAAGCATCTGCTGACCTGCTCTAGCCAAAACACAGACAATTTCATTCTTCTTAAGACGAAGTAGCTCAGCAAGCAATCCCCTATTTTATTCCGGGGAAAATGCAAGGCAGCCAACCATCCCTACTAAATCAAACTGTCCTGAACTCTTCTGAAGCTGTAATCCTCAGTGGAGGCTGGGGTCTGCTAAATTAAAACATTAAAATATTACTTAAGTAATCACCATTTTATAAATAGGATAACAGTTTCCTCTGTAGCTAACTGTCCGTATGTGAGACAACAAGAAAATGTTTTCCTATTTTTAATGTTAACTCCTCTGTAGACATACCTCATTTAAGATAATATCTTGTTAACATGCCAAGTCTAAAATAGCTGTACAATAAGAAAGAATACTGGGTCATATCCTCAGCTGCTGTAAATCATTCACTTCAACAGAAATAACTCAGTGCACATCAGCTACAAATCTAGAACATTGTTTATTGCTGAACTTGCATAAATAGAAGTGCTCTTAAAAAGTACTGACGATAATGTCCCTGTCATTCATCTCAGGAATGTATTTTCACGATGACTGGTCGAAGTTGGCTTTTCCCTTGCATTTCCCCTGCTTTATTGGTAGCTATTATTGGCAATTTTATATATTTCTACAGAAAGTTATAATTGAAACAGAAAACATCTTTAATTGATGTGGATATTTGTTGTTTTGAGGACTGGAATGCTGACTCAGAAGTTGACTGAGAACACCCTTTCTAAATGACTGGCTTCATATCTTGTAGATTTGAGATGATAGCAGAAAGTCTTCTTTTTAGTACCATTTGCTTAAAAAAAAATTCCTGCAAATAAATGCAGCACTGGAAGAAATTCCTTGCCATCATCTGTGCTGTTTCTATTCCTCCTTACTGCAGTATTTGCAATATCCCTGAGTTTAGACTAGCTGCAGCAGCTTTTAACAGAGAAGAAAGGCAGGCTCTGTGATGTAGGTCACCTGTGAGCTTTGAATACCATTCCAGCTTAAAGTGCATTGAATGCCTTCGGTCCTTCAAGCAGGTGGCTAATATACATTAGAGAAGCACATGGAACACCATGTTCAATAGGTTAGGAATCCTGGTAACATGATAGAAAAGCGAAGACAAGCTTGACTCTTGTGCCCTATATGCATGCCTTCCTGCTGCTTCCACCATTTCAGTTCCAATACACTGCGAATACATATCATGCTTACACTTTATGACTGTAGGAAAAAAAGCCACAAGGCTGTTGTCATGAAGCTGATCCCATAGGACACCTCCCTGCCTGCAACAGCGGACTGTGACTGAGGTGATCAGGCTCTTCCACAAAATATATGTGGGTGAGATATTCACAAATTCCAAATAAAAGTGCTTCTATATTTAGAGGTGCCTATACCTCAGAAACATTAAACAAGAACCTATGAGTGCACAATGTCAACTTCCAGGTAATTTCTCTTCCTTTTTTCAGACAGAAGCAGAGGTCCCCACCACTGACAAATTCACCCCTCATTCAATGTATACACTATTTCTTTCCTTCAGAAAACTGGGTTGCTCCTTGGCATTACTGCAAGTCTGTGCTTGTTAGTGTGTCGTGCATTGACCAAGTCTCAGACTAAGTCTGGATCCAGCCACACCTAAACTCCCCTCAAAAGAAGTTTAGAAAGTAAGGGAGTCCCTTCTGAAGCTCATGACTAAATAGGAAGGTCTCCTTGACATTTTTATCTGACCCTGTCCTCTATGCAGTAAACAATCAAGTACACCTTGCCATTGAATCTTGTTAAACCACTTCCACATTTACAAGCAAACTTTGTTAAATCAGTTTTATATCAGTAAACGTATTGCTACTTCTCTGTTACAAGTGAAGGCATCACTTCATCCATGACATCTGGGCACAAAATTTCAATTACAATGCCTATTTTCAACAGATTATCTCTTGAGCAATTAGTTTTCTAGTACCTTTTCCCCAACCAGAAGGATGTCATAAAAAAATATCTTTTAAGCAGTTGCAATGAAAATGTGCTCATGCAAATGGCTGAATCAGAAATAGGTGTCAAAAACACCAAAAAGACATTGAAGAAAACTTTCACCTAAAAAGTGTAGAAAAACACACTTATTTTTAACATTTAACTTGGTTTCTTTTAGGAATCTTTCAACTGGAGCAGATGTTTAGGTTGTTATTGTAGACCAGTGGTTTTGACAGTAATTGGTTGGGACAAATAAATGTTGAACTTGAGTTTGGCTAACCCAGGGATATCAGAAACTGTGTCTGAGAAAGAAGGTCTGGAAAAGTTTATGTGAGGATGTTTATGTGCAAAAATAATATAAAAAAACACATGGGCAGTTTTACTTCAAAGGCTAATGTAAAAAATGAACAGTCAGAGTGCAGCAGAAAATTATTATGTGTGGCTTCTTTGGATTTTTGTTCAGTTGTTGTTCGTTTTTTTTTTTTTTAATTAAAATTAATCTTGGGAGAGGGAACAAAATGAACCATAAACAATCCAGTTCAATAAAAAAAGCATTATTCTAAATAGAAGGGGAAAGTTCCCAGTAACCAACCTTTTATGATTTAGACTCTGTAAAATTACAGCTAACAGTGATTTTCATTCAAGAAGCTGCAAAAGAGAATAAATTAATGTAATATTTTAAGGCAAGCATTGTTATCTTTTATTCTGATGGAGGACAAAGCACTGCATAGTGTGATAAAGAGACTATTCATATGCATTCAGTATTTACATAATATCTGACAATGATGAGTTGTATCAGATTTCAATGTGTGCCCAGTTTACATAGTCATAAACAGATCTGAAAGTACAGCCCCAGTTTATGGACTGTTTATGGACAGTTTATTTCCTTGTTACATGCAAACAAGGCCTCACTTCAACTGATGCAATATGCAGAGTTAGAGAAACAAGCCACACTTGATACTCTAGGCTTTTCTCTATGCGAGTGATAATATCTTTTCATTCATAACCCAAAAACATAGAAAAACACTCCCAGTGTGCAGACACAGAGCTGATTAAAGACTTAGACTGTCAGTGGAGCAGTTTACTGGCAACTAGTTAGCTGAATATCACAACAGAGCAACCTCCTGTGATTTGGACTAAATTTGCCAAAAGCACAGAAATATTTCATAGTTTGTAAGAAGAACTGGCAAGAATTCAGAGACTACAAATAAAGATAAGAAAATTATTAATTCACCACCAAGTGTAGACACCTAAAGCTTAAAGACAATGAACAGAGGAGGAAAAAGAACCTCAGGGAGTTTGAGGGGGAGGGGCCAATATATTTTTCCACAAATAATAGCCCTGAAGTTTGAAAAAGGATTCACCAAAGCATGCCAGTTGCTATTAGCCCTATATACTTTGTGAAGCAAAGGGCCAGTGGAGTTAAATTGTACATTTAGTACAGCAGGCAAACAATGCTAAGAAATGCAACAAGAATGATAGACTGTTCTGTCAGAGAAAACCAAAATATACAAGAAGAACAAGCATTCAAGTTCCCAAAGACCATGTATTCATTGCTGGTGAAGTAGAAAGTCAGCTTACCTAACTTTCCTTAGCTGCTTAATATAATTCGTACTGATACCAATCTAAACTGTCATAGCCTGACTGCAGAATTACCTTGAGATGATGGGAGTGACAGATTCTGCTTGCATGATATCCCATCTTAGAAGTTAGTAAATAATCGGATTATGCCACTGGCAGTGCCACCTGCTAGGACACCACCTTGATGTCTCTTTGTTCTGAGCCATAAGCTCTGGAACATAATGGTAAGCGATACCTCCCCTTTTGATTTGCCTGGACTTTGAGTATGCATAACCAGTATCAAATACCTACAAAGGAAGTGCAGAAGTATTCTGATAGAACTGAAAACTTTAGCCTTGTCTCGCTTGACTCTTGGGGCTCTATGCTCTGCTTCTTCTCACCATACAACAACAGCTCACGGTCTGTCATAACTTTGTGCCATTCTGAAACACTGTCGGACTGTTACCTGTCCCACAGAAAGCAGCATACACACAAGTAGCTGCCAACTTAGAAATGTATTTCAAGGCACGAGTAGGGAAAACATGAATAACCTCTCCCGTTCATGAAAAACTTCTGACAGTATTTCAAACATAGTGGTTGTTTTAATTTGTCAAGGCTGTCTTTAAAGAATTAAAAAAAAAAAAAAAAAGGCAGGAAAAAAAAAAAGTGAGAATTTGAAACTCAGGCCAAAATATTCCTGCTTGTGCACCTTGGGTTGTCACCAACAGAAATCTATCCTTTGGTACCTAAGTCCGACAGACTTTATTTCATCATCTGCAGCTACTAAAGGCTTTGACAAGAGACAATTACAAGATTCACCACCTCTATAAATCGCAACATTTTTATTTGCCCACCCATTTTCAGTATACATCCTTAAAGAGAAAAAAAGCTCCTGAAACAGCAAGGTCTAATTGTCCTCAGTCTAGTTTGTCCCCAAACACATGATGCAGTTAAAAAAGAAAAAAACCTCACAAAGATATTTTGTAGTACCTATGAAATTGCTTTACAGACAAATATAGAAGTCAAGTCAGGCCTCTAGGTGAAAAACGACACTGAATTAATTAAATTGCAAATTTTAGTATGTAAAGGTAGCATAAATATTCTGTTAATGATCACTATGGTCCAAATTTTTCAAGACAGATCTCAATACATGAGATACAAAATAATCTCTTAATAATCCATTACACGGGTAGAGTTTTGTTGCTAGAAGAACAGAAAATCTGGTAGGAATCAACTAAAATATATAACTCTAGATAAAACCTTACGAAATCTGTATTTCAATAATAAGAGCATTTACCTAAATAATGATTCATTTAGTTATACACTAATGTTTCCTTACATTCTAATAAAACTACAGATATCTTTCCCATGAGAGAAACTGAAATACACTTTTACAAGATTGTTTGTTCATGTGTTGTGTATTATGAGAAGCAGAAGAAATGACATCTCTTCTCTCAGGGTGCTTTTGACTGCACAGGAAAGAGGAAATAAGAGAAGCTTTTTCGTCTGGTTTTGCATTCCGAGGAGATTTAGATACCTATCTGTTCAAACCAGCAGATGCCTAGCCAACCTTACCCTAAAAACAGGCTGGTATGTCTCCCTGCAGTAATCAGAATGCAGAGTTTAACACTCATTTGCAAGGAATATAATTATTACAGTAGGAATCTTTGTTTAAATGTTGCTTTGGCTGAGCATGTTGAAAACTAATGTCACATTGAATTCCTGCAGTTGATACGTTCATTTACATGCATCATGGGATTCAGATCCCATGTAAGAATTTTGGAAAACTGTGCATGCATCTTTATTTTTAAAAAAAAGAAAAAAGCTTTTAGTATTCAATGTTTTTTTCCCCAAGTTTCAGACCTCGCAAGCAGTTGCAGGGCTCTCAGCGATTTCTATTTTGACGTTTTATTTATTGAAAATACTCTAGATTTAGTTTAATTTACTTTGCAAATTTTTATTATTTTTTTCACCTGCCTTAGATGGAAAACCTACGCACTTGAAAGTCGTTTATTTCCACAGAAGCATCTGCAAATATCTGCGTAACCCCTGTTGAAATTCTATTCTGTAATTTCTTGCAGCAGTATTTCTTCAGGCACCATATGCTTGTAACTTCTGTAGTAACAAAACTGCTTTAAAGGAATAATTATCCTTTGCCTCTCCCAGCGTTGGGTTAAGAAAAACCCCAGTGTCACTAAGTTTCCCTAGATCAGTTTCATTGTGTATTTACAGATTTAAAAAGTGAGGAGAGAATAACTGTAAAAAGAAGACAGCTGGAGCTGAATTTCTGATACACACTATTTGTATAGCAGACACATATATTATCACAAAGCATTTCTGTATATTCTCTGGTATATTTAATCCAAAATCATAAAAATCTTTTTACCAAGACTCAGTTAAACTAGTCTAACAGGAGTTTAGTTTTTTGTATGATAATGTCCTCACGATATCAAAAACTTTATAGTTGTTTTCGTAAAAATACAGGCATCTGCTTTAGAATACTGCTTGAAACCAATGAAATGTGGCATATTCCAAATCATGTCATCCAGTATCATCCTAAAAAGAAGGTTTTATGAGTATTCATTCCTCCAGTGCACAATCAAAATTCTTTAGTAGCTGCTGAAAACATAATTTTCTGATTCTGTTGTGCTCATGGTAATTTGGGTAGTCAAAATTTAAAGAAAAAAATGCTCATTCCTCAAGGTATGCTTGTATATTGTAACTGGGCAGAAAATAACCCATGGAAATTCTTCATTGCTTCACAGCACAATTGTGACACTGAAAAAGATAGGAGAGCCTGCTTGGATTCAAAAGCACAGACTTAGAATGAAGACTTCAGTGCCATAGATAACTCCTCTAACCCTCAGATTACTGAACATCAAATAAATAAGTCTCCTCTCTTAACTTGAATTTCCATCTCAGACCTGAAGATTCTTTGCCCCTTGAAGTTTAACCAAAACAAGTAAAGCCTTTTCTACCTCACAGCTCAAAATATTTGGCACTTTCTAATAGACTCACTATTAAATCCCTCAGTTGTTTTCACAACAGTGCTGCTCCGCAGTTGATTGTTGCAGCTATAGAACACAGCGATTTTCATCACCTTTAATCCCTTATTTTGTCACAGTTGATCTTTTGGCAAAGTATGGGGTAGATAAACAGTGATACATCTAGGTTTTTTGCTACTGCTATAGATAGAATTGCACAGTTGCCTTATCAGGCCCCAACTCTGAACTAAACCCAGAGCACTACATTTTCTCCCTCCTGTAGATGAGTGAGAACTGGTTTCTGCCCTCAAAAGCTGCTCTCGTATCTGCTACATGAAGTTCTCTAACTTAACTGATAGTTTTCATAGGAAACACATGCTCTATTGACCTTGATCCATAATCAAACTTGATTAAACACAAGCAGGTTACAGACCAAGTCTTCTACACTTATTCTTTGAACATCTTTGTATCACATTTCTTGGTAGCTTCAGCTACTTCCGCATTTCTTGGAACTCCTCACAGACTCTTAGACTGGATTTCCTGGTCTGTGTGAACCTGCTTCAGGCAGAGGAGTGGGTTAGAGAACTCTCTGAGATATTTGTAGCCCTGTATTTTTCAATGGTTTTTTTTTTTTCCCTCAAGTTCGGATGTATACCAAAAATATGCATCAAAATGCTCCTTTAGAATGCTTTTTCTGGCAACAAAGTCACCTTCAAAAGTATCTAAGTTTATCAGAGTAATTTAAGAATTATTTTGAATATAACTAGAATGCCCTAGAAGTAAGTTAAGCATATGCTAGTAATTGCATTACTGAATGGAGACAGATTTCAGGATGCAGTCAAGTCCATTTTTCAGCTCATATTTTGGGCTACTGAATAGCTGCTTTGAGCCATGGTGACATTTCCCAAAACAAGTGCTACCACAAAACATGTGCACTGAAAAAGTTAACATATAATCATAGAATCATTAAAGTTGGAAACGACCTCTAAGCTCGTTGAGTTCAACTGTTAACTCAGTACCACCAAGTCTACCACTGAACTCTGTCCCCACATGCCGCATCCACATGTTTTTAGAACACTTCCATGAATCACTTCCCTGGGCAGCCTGTTCCAATGCCTGAACATCCTTTCAGTGAAGAATTTTTTCCTAATATGCAATCTACATGTCTTCTGGTTCAGCTGAGTCCATTTCCTCTTATCCTGTCACTTCCTACCTGGGAGAATAGATCGACATCCACCTCACAACACACTTTTTATTGATATGATTTAAGCACCAACTTGTCTTCTCTGCATAGCAAAAACTGCACGGTGCTGACCAGAATGAAGCATTGGTTTATGAGCAGAAAAGAGTATCTCTCCAGTAGTGTGTTTTAAGTGCTTTAGGTACACCCACAATATTAGTAAAAAGAGATTGCTACATAAAAGCTATGGTTATACTTGGTATTTTGGTACAAAAGTACTTTTCTAGAATACTAAAGCATTCCACTGAATGAACTTAATTATCATCTTCCAGTTTTCTCAACTTCAAGTGAGCAGTTCATACAAAAACCATTCTCCTCCTATCAGTGAGATTGGTCACACAAGTCACCCAGATATACAGAATAGAGTAGTAATCACTTAGTATATTTGGTGTATGCAATTTCTTGCACATGCCCTGCAGAAAAGACTTTTATGTTAGTGCAGAACTGCAAGATCAGGGCTGAAGTTTATGATCTGTCACTGGATTACTGCAACAAGGAGAGTTACATTGCACATACTCTGAATCTGGCACAATGTGTTGTAAAGTTCACAACATTTGGTGTCTATAAGGCTCCAAATAAACTTAATTTCCCTTGTACATACATGTACATTAGGCTACGACAAGCAAGATGAATTTTATCTTATGAAAAGTAGTTTGGACTGAAAGTTACACAGATACTTCCCATATAAAAATACTTCCCAAGAAAAACTTATGTTTCATGAAATGTACCTTAAATTATATGCAAGCTACAATATAAGAAATTGCTCTGATAACTTCAGCTGAAAAATATGATTAAATGATTTTTCATATGTAACAACATGTAGCATAAAATACTTTTTATGTTTACTTTACCAGTTTTCCACAGTTTTTATCAAATTTCTGATTAAAAAAAAATATTCTAATTTAGTCAGTTTCAGGTTAGTAGTACTCCAAGTTTAAAACACACCCCTAAGAGAATTAATTCTGTTTAATAAATAACTTTCTATCAAATGATTAATCTCTTGATTATTTTAATTAGAATTCGCCAAATGTACATTATTTCTGCTACTAGAGTAGGCAATAAATTACATATGCACTTAATTTTATATGGCTTACAGGCTTGAAAAATTGCTTATTCAGAATGACTAACTAATCTATCACTTTTTTAGTAAAGAGGACAAACTGTAAAAAGAATCCTAATAAATTTACTAAACACTGTCTATGTACAGAATGAAATTAAACAAATTTCAGTTGCACACATGAGTAAGCAGGCGAATGTTCTCTGGGTACTAGAGGTTAACAATAAAATGCAGTGAACCTTTTAACTAATTGTTTCTTCCTTCTAGACATTTCTGTGTTTTAAAGTGATTTCCAACATAAGCTCTTTTTGATTTGGTTGTTGCTTTTTGGTTTGGTTTTTTGTTGTTGTTGTTGTTGTTGTTGTTGTT
>JAWWES010000133.1:16934263-16958898 GCA_035583135.1 Lophotriccus pileatus
CCAACATAAGCTCTTTTTGATTTGGTTGTTGCTTTTTGGTTTGGTTTTTTGTTGTTGTTGTTGTTGTTGTTGTTGTTGTTGTTGTTTGTTTGTTTGTGGTTTTTGTGGGGTTTTTTTGTGGGTTTTTTTTGTGGTTTTTTTGTTTGTTTTTTTTTTTTTTCTGGGACACTTACTCAATAAAAGCAGTACAAATAGCAGAACCTACTTCCCCCCTAAGGCATATGTGCATATTAGTGCCAGGTGTCAAACAGACTGATTTTACACCAGGACCTCGGTGTAAAAGCTACCGTGGTAGGTGTGCTTCAGCAGCCTGTATCTGAGGTGGCCAACGAAGTGTAAAAGAGGGACCTTTACTGCGGTGTGTCCTCAGTATGTGCTTCTCAACACCGGCAGCTGCTGTTCCAGCTGTATAAGGAACAACATACAACATAAGGAGTGCTCAGATTGGCACTGCACTGCTGGGTCTCACCCACTCTTACCTCCAAAGAAAAAAATGACATGCCATTTAAAAAGCCAAAGGCACTTTGTGATCATGCTGTCTTATTTCCTATGGAGAAAAAAAATCAAATCAATATCATATTTTATCATAAAAGCTGAAACCTTTTCAGAAAAAAAATGGACATGGACATGGACTGGAAGATATACAAGAAGGATCTCCCAACATCCAAGAATGGTAATAAACCCTTACAAGGACAGTTTCAGGTGAATGTAATAGCTAGGAGGAAAGCAAGACAGGCTATACTAATGAGCTGTAGACTGCCACACAGGAACAGTTATGTCCTTGAAACATAAGCAGCAGAACACCAAAGGCAGCCCTGGATCTCACTATGCTCTGTCAAATAACACAGTCCTTTACTATCAGAAGTCTCCATCATACAGTTTCTTTGGCAAATAATCAAGCTACCTCTTATCTTTCTCCTGAACAAAAAAGCAACCCAGTTTACTTAGCTTTTATACAAGGCCTGGTCTCCCAACACCTACTCAGTTTTGCAGAGAAAATATCTTTATAAAAGCTGACATCTAGAGTGTGCACAAGTATCATAGTTGTCATACATGCTTATTTAATATTTTCTTGCTCAGTCTTCTCAGATTGGGGTATCATGCCAGACTAAATTCACAACTTCAGAAATAAACACAAGTAGGACTTAGTTGTATTTACTACAAACATTACTCTTTCTCCTAGCAGTCTCTTTACATAAGCACATTGCTTTCTCAGGGGGGAGGAAGATGTGAGGAGTAAATAGAGTATTAGAAATAAAGTTTGCTCAATTTTGCTTTTCTTGGTAGTAGCTTAGCAACTGAAGAACAAGAAGGAAATGCAAAATATTTTCTTAATTTACAAAAAAAAAAAAAAAAAAAAAAAAGAGAAAAATCTCTTGTCTTGGGTTTGTGTGACAAGATTTTGGTAGAGGCAGTTGTTGCAAGGATGACCTCTGTGAGAAGTTGGTAGAAGCTTCTCCCATCTCTGACAGAGGCAGTGCCAGCTGGATTGGCAAAATGGATCCACCGCTGGCCAGGACCGAGCCCTTCAGTTACTGTGGTAGCATCTCTGGGATAATGTGTTTAAGATGGAGAAAAAGTTTATCTCTGGGATAATGTGTTTAAGATGGAGAAAAACAGCAACGGCAGCTGGGAGAGAGCAGTGAGAATATGAGAGAGAAACAACTCTACAGACACCAAGGACTGTCTCCTGTGAGAGGGACCACACGCTGGAGCAGGGGAAGAGTGTGAGGAGGAAGCAGTAGCAGAGACAATGTGTGATGAACTGACTGCAACACCCATTCCCTCTTCACCTGCACTGCTTGGGAGGAAGGAGGTAAAAGAGTCAGGAATGAAGCTGAACCAGAGAAGAAGGAAGGAGCAGGGAGAAAAGTGGTTTACAATTTGGTTTTATTTCTCGTTACTCTACGCTGATTTTATTTATTTATTAAAAGAAATTTATTTCCCCAAATTAATTATTTTTTTTTTTTTTTGCCTATGATGGTAATTGCTAAGTGATCTTCCTGACCTTACCTTGACCCTCGAGCTTTTTGTAATTTAAGTCTGATGTACCCTTAAGCCCTTCAGTACACTAAGCCATTTGATCTGGCTGTTGAAAATATAAGAGTGTCAGGAGAGGGTGCAATAAAACATGTTTTCATCATCTGTTCATTTTCTGTCACTCCACTTTCCCTATTTCTTCTTCAGATTTGGTGTGCTATAGCACTCATACTCAGTCTTCATAACTGGGTTATGGTCTGGTAAGCTCTATGCATAATGGCACAAGAAATGGAAACTTTTGTTAGGAACCCCACTCAACCTTTCATCCTGCTCAACATTTCATCCCTTCTAGAGATTCGAAGAAAATGCAGAGCCCAATTAGAAAAAGCAATTTATCTTCTCCATCTTCTGAAAGAAAGGCAGACGTGTGCCAAGCCATCTGAAGAATACCCTAAGTGTCAAATTTGCTGGAAGTGCTAGAAACAATTGAGAGGCATAACATTCTAACACATTTTGGAAAGAAACAGTGTTTGCTGTAGTGTTGGCAACTGGAATATATAAGCAGCAACTGTCACTAAAAGACAGGCATTACTCCTTTTACTGCTTCCCACCAACAGCTCGTCTGCCAGGCCTGCAGTTTCTGCAGAAGTACAGTTTCTGACACCCCAGCTTTCTACAGAATACTCTCCTGCTCTTTTTCAGATGAGCTAAAAACTCACTTCCAAATACAAACATCTGAGACACAGACTACAGTTGCAAGTTTAAAAAGCACTTGAATAGGATTCTTTAAACCGTCAAGATCTCTTTGAAAACACGGTAAGTGCTCCCAAGTGTGTTGCTTTTTAGAGGTGTCAGTTGGCTATAAACTGTCCCTAATTCCTCACATCATTATTGGACTATTCTTTCTTTAAGCAAAGTTCCAAAGAAGAAATCATTTAGCACAATATAGAATGCTGACTTCAGATATCATTTACCTTTGATTAGCAAACTCCCCCCTCCTTTTTTTTCTTCCATTGTGACAGTATATATAACTCTGCCCTGAACTGTGTCCAATCTGTCAATTTAGCATAAACTGTTAACAGCCTGGCCTGAAGTATTTTCCATCACATCAGGCAGAAGGGATCTGGTTTCATTGTCTATGCCTCACAATGCATGCTGGTGACTCTGACATAGCCCCTGACTTGTTTGACTTCTTTCAACAATATTTATGCTATGCTTTGCAAAACTTCCATTTTGTACTTCCAGATACAATTTTCTCACATCAGGAAGCTCAAAAAATGTCTGAGGACATCATTAGGTAGCCCTCAAAAGGGTTAATGAATGCAGAAAAAGGGCCTACACCATTTTAGGCCAGCTGAATATGCAATGTTTTTAATAAATTTATCTTTCAATCCAAGTGGAGGACAGAAGATGGGTCATGCTTTCAGATACAGAGGAACAGCAGCAGACCTCTGTAGCAGATCACTAACCTACAGTACAGGAGTATTTTAAGGCTTCTGTAGAAAAAGAATTTACAATTTCCTGAAAATGAAGTAGAAACACTGTAAAGTTAACTCATTCATATACAGTAGTTGCTCTGGGGAGGCAACACCATCCTGCCAGAACTTGACTTTATGTGACAGCTTTTTTGGTCACTGAGCAAACGAACCTGCCCAGGTATAGAGAGGTCTAAACTCTCATGCTGTACCAGGTGCACATTCAAACACCAACTCAGTGGTATGCCAGCAGTCATTTATACCACATGTTCCTAGAAACTTCCAGAGATTTTCTTCTCCCTGTTTCCTTTTCCAACACACAGCCTAAATTTAGTTGAGCTCCAGAGCTCTTCTTTCTGGGGATCTGACCATGTAGCCATCTTGATGAGAAAAGGAGCATTTGTATATGTTCTAACCCATAATGAAACTCCTTTTTTTTTTTTTTTTTACAGCTTGTGGCTCTCCTAATGGCATGTTCATAAACCTGGTGAAAAGCAGTACACAGACAAGTCAGTTGTACAGCAGATGAAACAGGAATTCTGTCGGATATAATTCTCACCCAAAGGCTTGGGTTCACGTTTCCTGTAAGATACATGCATGAATACCTATATATGTAAACAGATTCTGCAAAGGAAATATAAAAATGCCTCTCCACCACAGATGCTTTTCCCTTTGTGACACCACAGGATGGGAATTCTCCTTCAAAACATACCGTATTGGCTGAGGTTACAAAAAGGGTCATTAAACAAGGATCCCTTTTGATTCAAGAATGTGTACCTACAAGGTTGTGGTCAGGTAGGGGAAAATTTCTCAGACACTTCTCTTTTGCAGCTTACCCCAGCTTGGTCTTAAACAGGCATATTTTGTATTTTAATACTTTGGTTACTTTCTAACAATTCTAGGAGACTGAAACAATAAAGAAAGACCTGCGCTTCTGTTCAAGGCAGCTGAGGCAATTCAGTGCTAGCAAAAACACAGTCATCGGTTCTTGCAAAAAGAAAAACAAAACAAAAGAAGTCTTCTGAACCTCAGTTAAACCTTGTAGTTTGATTTCTTGTAATGGTTCTGGACTAAAATGTATAAAGATTTTAATTAAGCTACAAATTTCTTATTAAAACTAAACCAATATTGACACCTTTTATGAGAAGATTCCTTAAAGCTGGAGGTGAGGGCTAAGACATTTACATGCTTTTTCTCCCATGTTGTCACTTCCTTTTTGTTGTGAAGGCTTGAAAATTTAAGTCTTTGAAAAAGCCAGCAGTTCAATCCATGCAAAGCATATAAGCTTCTAAAATACAGCTGTCATCGCTGGAGTTTACAGGATTTCTAATCTTCTAGGAGTCTGCCTGATGACTGTTGGCTGCTTCATTGTCTCAGAACTATAATTTGGCCAAGCATATGAGTGCAATTTTGACATTCACCCCTTAAAATCCATTATCTCTTTCAACAGGGTACAAAACACAGAAACATACGAAGCAGGGGGAAAATTAATAACAGCCCTATAATGATATTGTTCCAAGCATCTGTGCTGTCTGCTTCCATCCTTGATTTGCTATCAGCTGTTATCAGCAGCCTGCTGAAAACCACAGGAAGTGGGAGAGTAAAGATGATAAATGCATACAGCTTTCTTTGTAAGTGGGCAATATTGTGAACGTACTGATGGAATAACACTAAGGTCAGCAGACCTCTCTTTATTGCTGAAGATTTATTTTATGTTTACAGCACAAGAACTGATAACAGTAAGTGTTTTGCACATTCTGTTACAGCAGTCCATCACAGTATATCATATGTATTTATGTAAGCAGGGAAAAAAAAAAAAAGCTAATGTTTTTTAACAAGTTTTGAAACTTGTTTGTAGCTTCATGGGAAATAGATGGATGAAACAGTTTAGCACTGAAATAAACAAGCTTGGTATAAGGAAACAAATTATAATTGCACAATTTTAAGGACAGAATTCCTGTTTTAATGAAAAATAGACACAGTAAAACCTGAAGTTACTAGAGGAAACTTAAGCGCCGTGTTCATTCTTTTTTATCTCCAGAGAGGACGTCGTCATTTAGACCAATACTTTGACTCTCACAGCTAACAGGGGAGACATTTCTTCAGCATAACTTTTGTACTTCTGACAATCTTCAACCTACAGTGAGAGCTTCAATACGCCTGTTCCACTAGTGTCTTTCCCCGGTGTTTTTCTCTGAAGCTTGGTGAGAAAACGAAGGTTTCTTATTAGAAGCTCAGTCGTCAATGTCCAGAGTATAACCATATTTCTTCTACCTCACTGCTTTCTCCTTCCTTTCTTTCCTAGATACAAGCTTCTACAGCACCTGGATGCCTCCTTACAGCTTAGTCTCCTATGCTCATCATTAGTGTGTGTCCCATGCTCAGACTGCTCTCTTTAATCTTTGCTGCACAAAAGCATCACAATTATCCTTCCCATTGCATTTCTCTTCTCAGCCTTTGGCTCCTCTCTGCCACTTGTTTTCACTTTTTTCCCTTTACTTCTCTTGTCCATTGATGTTCAGCGTTTTTTGACACACTTCTGACGCACAGAAAATTCATCTTATCTCTTAAGATCCCTGTTCTGTGAAAACAAATTAATCTGCATAGACTTGGATGACTTTGAAGGTAGTAAAGGCATTTAAACAAAGCAGAGAAGGGTAAGAAGAAACAGACTACTAGTGGCAACTTTTTGACTGCTGTCTCCAAGGAAAGAAGGAAATGCTCCTACACAGTGATTTTATACTCCAAAAATATTTTATATTTTACTATTTTTGGAAGATGGATATTATGATACATTCCATTGCACACTGTAATGTATTATCAATATGTATCCCTTTTACTAGGGAGAGTGGTATTCTATTATATTCCTCTGGTGAACATGCATTAAAATCATTCTTTTGCTGAGTTGCACAGTATGTGAGTGTGTTTGGGCTGTGCCCTAGTTAAAAACCATTTATTTTGTCTGTAGTTTCCCAATTCAGTATTGATGTTTTGGACATCTCACCCTCATGCAGTTCACCTAGTCTATGCATGATTCCTTGTATAGAGACAGCAATGTTTGTAGGCAGCTGTGGTATTATTTATTAGACCAATTGATACATCCACAAAACACAGACCATCTCAGGGCAAGTCTTTAATTCTTATCTGATTTTTCACAATTTATCTCAGATAGGATATCCTTTCAGATGTTTTCTTGGTTATATCTTTAGAACATTTTATCTGCATTCCTTGTACCATAACAAACAAAACCCTTCATGACTAGAGGAATGTGGACAGGCTAAAAAAGCCCTACAATTTTAAGTGCAAGGGCATTTTTTCATGCTTGTGTTCAAAGAAGAAGAAAGCACCATCTGGAAAACAAAATTCTGCTAAACCAGCTTGAGACATTTGTACTTTGTTCTTTGAAAATATGCTGTCTTGGAAACACTGACTTAAGGGTTATAGGAAGGAAAGAAAAGAGCATTGGAAACTAGATGAGAGGGAAGATGCACACATCAGTAATTTATAGATGTATTTAGTTTCATCAGCTAACTTGGATCCAAAATTTCTGCATGACAGTTATTCTGTGGAGAGCTGATGGTTCTCTGATATCTCAATGTGGAAAGGAGAAAGTTCACCGCTATCACCTCAAAACTGAGTACCTCTTGATATGGCATATACATAAAGGCAGGCAGGAAGGCTCAGTCTCTGATACATAAACCAGTTCTGAGTCTGAACAGGTTTGTGTATGGTCCCATATTGCCATACTTTGCAATCTTGCTGTCCAAAGGTTATCAGCCAGTCATTCAATTGGCTTTAGATACTGTTGTGGTGTCTGCATATCTTCTAGAATTTAATATTCAGTTTTGTGAAGCAGGAAAGCACAATCTCCAATGGGCTCACAGCTCCTAACAGCACAGGCGGGTTTAAGTGACTTTCCAAAGATCAAGCAGCTCTGTGGCAGAATAGGAATGGTTACAAATGGGGTTTTCCAGAAGAGATGGGTACAAGCAGGAAACAGAAATTCCTGATTGTAGCACGTTGAGGTACTTCCATATTATGTTAAAGGGTAATTCATAACACACTTTATGAAACACAAAATTATTTGAAAATATTTTGGTGGGTTTTTTGTTTGTTTTTTTTTTTTTTTTCACCAAAGAAACAATGTCTGCCTGATAATATCATCAGGGTACCAGTGCGGGAGTACCACGTTAGGAGGGATTGGCTCATGAGATCCTTTCACGAAAGACCTTTCAAAAATCATATTGAATTGATATCCACTATTTCAGAGAGGCTTAGTATCAGGCAGCTTTTGTCCTGGACTCTATATAAGAGCTTGCTCATCACTGCAGAGATCTTGCTGGTAATCATCTAAGGAATGAGAAGTCTTTGAAAATCTGGTTAAATACTTCAGTGTGATTTTTTTTCTTCATAAAAATCCAGCACAAACATTACTTTTTTGTAACTTAAAAAAGTGCAAATGAAATAACTCTGTTCAGATATTTTTTTTTTAATTTAACACATATATGATTTCCTTGCCCATTGTGCCCTTCCTCAAAAACTTCCAATCCTTGAGAAAAAGCTGGGTCATAGTGTTAAAAGAGGTGTGAAAAGTACACCATCTCTAATGAAACATTTGATTTTTAAGTATATTTAAAAATGTATAATCCTTTTTGAAATGAAATTATGACCTCTTTGGAGCTGTGCTGGATTGGACAGATTCCGCTAAAAATTAAATTAGTCACCAAAAAAGAAATCTTTCTGCTGAATGCCCTGCTTAAAGCAAATCTGAAAAGCATAACAAAAAAAAGAAATACATTTCTTGTTTTAGAAAGAGGACTTAAACCTTCTTTCAGTCCTTCAAAGCTCAGCTCCATGTAGAGTTGGACAGTTCTATGTGTGGAGGTCTTTGAGCTCTACCAAGTCTTCAAGGGAGCATGGCGTTTCAGAAATGAGTACATCCTTTCTAAGCTGAGGATCCAAAATGAACAAGACAGAATGCTCTCTCTCTTCTTTGCAGTATTCAACTGCTTAAAGAAACTGTATTTCTTACTGATTTTGATCGACTCCCCTTGGCTTACATCTCAAACCTTGAACATAACGGCTATTTTGGAAAAAATTATTAGAAATAATATTCCTCCGGAGTGTTAGAGTGCATTTCAAACTATTGCAGTTATTTATTTCTTTGTTACTCTATCTGATATTACTTTCTATGAAGTCTTCCCCAACTTTATCAGCTCTTGTTTGGTACGTTCATTCAAACAATGAAAACAATGTTCTGTTGGTCGCGGCTGTGACTGACGGAAGAAGGTTTGGGAGAGCTGGGCAAGGAAGATGTGACTGTGAAACTCAATGAATAATGCAGGGTGTGGATGGCCCCAGATGTTACACAGAAGCTGACTTTATCTCAGCGCAAAGGGACCAACTGGTGGTGTAAACATTTCTCTCTGAGCCTATGATTGCCCTGGGTTAACCAGAGCATCAAGCAGGGAGTGAACATGCTCAGCACAACGCCGAGTATAAAATCAGAACAAAGGAGTTTTGAAGAGAGCAATGGCTTCAACCCATATGTGCACAGCATCATGACAATGAACAACAGTATTGTGACAAACTGTATATTGCAATTGCTATATATTTTGCAAAGTGTAGCTTACATTAATATTGTTTTATGCAACGTATTTGTCTCTCTTCAGAAATCCCATGTAACAACCACTATCTCTAAAGAAGTAAAGTTGGTATTCAATATTACACCCTCCTCATGTGAAATATCTAAACTGAGCTGGTCAGTGGGAACTGAACTCTGAAAACATCTGTGAATAAACAGCTGAAAAAAACCCCAAAGGTTTAAAAACAGTTCAAAGGAGTTAGAACCCAGAAGAAACAAATTTGAAAACCCTTTGTTTAAAATTTTATGATAATTTAGTAATAATTAACATAATTATTAAGTAATAACATTTTTGAGGCATGAATGATAAACATAGAGAAATAATCTTGTGCCTTGTGGGAGCAGACTTATGGATGTATCATTTTCCTCCTACCATCTGAAGAAAACCGGACAGCAGTACATGTCACTTTTTGAATTGATTCTAAGTTATTTTACATTTTCAAAGGCAGCACATTTATGTGCACCAATTTTTATATATTATGTAGGTAATAATTATTATAGTATGTATTTGTGTTATTAATTATTAATATATTATTGTATGTTAATATGTTATATTTTTATAGATTTAAAGTATTACTTAAATAATGGACAAAACTGTAACTTTGGGCACAAATATATTACCTAGCTAATTTAAGCTGTTTATTTTATTCCTTGGATAACTAGACTGAATCTTGACAGATATAGGCAGTAATTTTTTGTGTGCAATGTCTGAAGCAAGTTCTCAAGCAAATGCAACCACATTTCAAAAACCATTAATTTATGGGAAAAATGCCTCTGCATGGATCAGAGTTATTGTTTATTTGTTTGATTTCTTGCCAAGTAACGGGCCATAATTAAAGTAGCTTCTAGCTTGTTGTATGGGAGGGGGAGAGCTTGGGAACTTTGGACTTGATTTATTTTTCACAAGCCTGATAATTAATTCAATAACTAATGTAGGTCTTCTAAAAATAATTAAAAAAAGAAATCAAAGTCTCTTAGACTTTTGAACTAAGTCCTCAGCATCATTCCAGTGAAGTCAATGCAGAAGAGCATCAAAGAGGATTTGTTTGCTATCTATGACTTGGTTTTCACTTGGCCTCCCGTTTCTGTAACTCTGTACTTCCAGCTCTGTAACATACACTGCTCAAGGCATTTTGTTTAATTGATTCTTTATAACAATTAAATAGATCTAAGGGGTGAATCTAGTTCTCTCAAAAAAAAAAAAAAAAAAAAGCTGCAATTGAACTAGAAGTGTCATGGAACAAGAGTACTTTTACTTTGTTTTGAGAGTGGAACATAGCCTCATTCTGCCAAGACCTTTGACTTAGTGTTGATTCAAATTAATTATATGGTGTGACTTAAATTGATTTCTAGAAAACAAAATGAAAGAGGTGAAGGAAAGTGACTCTCACTCCTCAAAATTCTAGTTTTTGAGATGTGCTCCCAGATATTCCTGTCATGTTGCTGCCAACTACTTACAAATATATCCTGATATAGAGAAATTGTGAAAAGTGAGAAAGATGTAGAGATCTATTGTCAATACGATTGCCCAAGGGAGTTAGGCTGCCTATCCATTTGTGGAAGCAGGACTTCATGCTGCTGACCATTTCTGAGTTGCCATGCCTTGAAAGAAAATACAAGGAAACCAAAGGTTGTCATTATAGTCTACTTTGTGCCTTGTCTGTTTATCTGTAAGACAAACCAAACAACATTTAACCTGAGAACTTGTCTAGTTTCATTTAAGGAAATCAAATATTCAGCACTGCTTTTAGTAAGTAGGTCAGAAAATTCCCCAGGGCATCCAACATGCATTTTATGTAAACATGAGTTGTTAGGCAAATGAACTAAAAAAATGGACACAGCACATTTTAGCATTTACATCATGATCTCTTCTTGGAATTAAAAGGAAACAAAAGAAGCTATAGGAGTCTTACACTACCTTAGTTACATATTTCTCTTCCATGATGTGAAAGGGTGTCTCTGGAATCTTGGGCTTTGTTAGCTTAGGTGTAATACCAGTGTAGCTTTGGCTCTTTCACACCTCACCATGATTGACAGAGACTCGATATTAGCAGCCCAGGTAAAGGGGTTTGAGCTCAACCGTCACACCCAAAGCCTAAGGACAGAGTGTGTTTTTCCAGATGATCCTGGGTTCCGGATACAGGTCAAAATCCACGGGGCATTAAAGCCTTTGTATCTCATCAGTCAGCCCAGACTCTCAGTCTCTCATACATCATAGTGTTGCTGCTGGCTGGCTAGTAGATGCAGCATTTTTGATACTTCTTCCAACACCTGTAAGCACTGTGTGGCTAAACTGATTTCCTTTCTTTTTCCAGAAGAGGTTAACAGAAAATGATTAGCAAAATCAATGAGTGAGGTAAATTTCAAACTGTGACTCTCACCTCAAAATGTTTCTTCTGCTTTGTATGAGCTTTGGTGTGATCCAATCTGAGTCCAGCTCTCTTTGGATGTGGAAGCTATGAATTTTCACCAGGGAGCAGGACTGCTGTAGGGAAGGGTTTGACGAGCTAAGTATTACTTCTAAATGAGTTTACTTTATAACATGACCCTAGCTCCCACAGAACTGGATTCTGAAGACAGTACAATTAAATACAGGTTTTATTATACTCATTCCTTGGTAATTTACTAAGCAATTTACTCAATAATAAACCTATTTGACTGTCAGTATTTTGGTTTGATGTCTAGATTTTTTATTTTGTTTACATTTTGGTCCTGTTGTTCAGTACCAATCTGAAATCTGCTTGCAGGTTTATTTTATTAGGTAGAGTCATTTGATTCCTTGGAAACAGTTTCTTAAATGTGAATTCCTGAGTTACAAAAATTGTTTGAAATATATTTTGGAGTGTGATAGTTTCTCTTCATATATTCAACAGGCATCTTCTCTCAAGGTCTTCAAAGTTACAAGAGGAAATGTAGATATTCATAGAAAAGTACCCCAGTTTGGGACACCTGGAGGAAAATCCCTTTTGTTTCTCCATTATTCACACTGTTTCATAAGTGCTAAAGATGTCAAGGAATCAAGAACTGAAATGTTCCACAAGGAATGCATTTCTATTCAAAATAGTACACAAGCATTTTACCTCACAGTGCCAAGGTCATTTATTGCCTCAAAGACTGCTTCTCTTCCAGAGCATCCCAGAGGTGAGATACCCAATTTTTCCACAGCTGTGTACTATGAGTCCCTGGATTTTCCTTTTGCCTTTGTCCTTTCAGAGACAGGGAAGAGCTTGCAAAACCATACTGCATTGGCTCTGCCTGCATTTGACAGTGACACATGCACATTGTTTGGTTGAAGGATAGAATTTTTCTGAATTCTGGCTTTGTTAAAGGACTCTGTGCCGTATGGGTTAACAGAGGCCTGTTAGTCCCTCAGAAGAAGAAGAGGTGGACCTGACGGGTTTTCGTGTATTTCCCTGATGATGGATGAGAGATATGCACAGCTTAATTGGAGAAGAAAAAGAGTTTGTGAGTCTGAGAGTTAGGGAGTGTGAGAGTTATGTTTGGCCTTGGAGTACTGCAGGTGTCCTGACGTGGGAACGTGGCTTAGCCTTCTGATATCTCTTAGGAACCCACGACTTCTGCCAAGTTTTTTGTAGTTAATTAGCAGTGTTGTTAAGTTCCCTTTTTAGACTGTGAATGTTTTTTTTGCTTACTTGCTGCTGGTTGGTTGCTTGCTTGCTACTGCTTCTCTGCTTGCTTAGAAAAGATGTAAGAAGGAACTGAGAACAATAAAGAAGATGTTATGTTACCCTAAATCAAGCCTTCTGATTGATCTTTTCTTTCTCGACCGTCACGACAAGATAACGGTAACACTGTGCTACCTAAGAGAGACTTCAGCGGCAAATAGTAGCTACATCCAAGCTGTAGGGGTTGAACTGAACAGTCCATTTGTCCTCCTCTTTGTACAATCTTCCAATTGTTTAGTTAAATGCCGTTTGTGGCATGTTAAAGCACTTTGTTTTGACTTCTACATATAGCCAGTTCTTGAGCTTCCAGACACCTTCAGTACCAAAGAGTACAAGCATGTGTAACTTTTGTTAAAAGCTAAAAAGATTGCTTGAAACAAGTCCCTGGGAGGATGTGCCAAGATTCCTCTTCCATTCAGGGCAGTGGGAATTTTACAATTGATTATGGTTAGAACCTTATCTTAAAGTAAGAAACATGACCAGCATCACTGCTTATTGCAGTCTGAAGTCAGTCATCCTTTCTACTCTGTAAGGGTAGGTAACATAACTCTTTGCTGACATACAAATTTCAGTTGTGGTGATGAACTTTTGTGACCAGGAAAAACCCATTTTCCATGATTTTTCGTGGCATTTATGTACTTGTTGTTCTTATTTCTCTTTGAATTTCTTGTTTGACTTCATGGACCGTCCATCCTGACCTATCTGGACTGAGAATTACAACTTAATTACTAGAATGAATCAAGCAATTCATCATCACCAAAAATATAATTTTCTCTTGTTAGTAAATCAGTGAGAAGCAAGCTGCTGCTCTCTTAGCTGCATTTGATATTAAGATATTTGATAACAATCTAGTAAGCAGCTTTTATGGATAATTCTGACTTTATTATAGTTAACTCACAAGCAGTTACTGGTGAATATTCAGTAATCAGAAGCAGAGATGCTTTGCAGTGGGTACCCAGAAAACATGGCTTTCTGGGTAAGCGGATAAGTACAGTTCTTGAAGTAGATCTTTGGTGTTTCTGCTCCATTTCACTTTCTTTTCTTATGGATGCACAACTGTTAAGGGAATTTTGAATAATGCAGGCTTTTTGATGCACAATCTGGTTTGCACGAGGAGCACAGACCGGGAGGCCTTGAACGATTCATGGGAATGACCTGTGTAGATAACAGGAGTGAGAAACAGCTCAGCAGCAAAAATAACACCTAGTACTTTTCTGCAAGATGTTGACTATCTTGTTATGTGTGCTTCTGAGTTTTACTTCCAATAGAAAGGAAGCAACAGGTGCCCCTTTGACCAATAGTATAGCAGAAATTATGTCTGCACCGGGGAAAAGTTGTATATAAACCGTGTATTTCATGAATAAAGCAGAGCACTTGATACATTACTTCTGTGAAGATAATCAGTGACTCCGAGCTCCTACTGCAACACACAACTGTTGACCAGACCTAAATGTCAAATCCACATGACATCAGTATCTATTCACATCAGTCATTTATTAGACTTGTTCTACCAGCATTCTTACTTTCTGGAAATCTATAATGATACATATCATCACAATTTAAAATTTTCCAGGATTTTTTGGCAGCCACAGTTCCTTCTGCACCAGTGGACCCTGAGATTAGCTCAGTTGGTTAGAACATGATGCTAATAATGTCAAGGTTGTGGGTTTGATCCATGTAGGGGCCATTCACTTAAAAGTTGGACTTGATGATCCTTGTGGGTCCCTTCCATTTCAGAGTATTCTGTGACTGAAGAGTTCAGCAACAGAACAGGATGCCAATAATTACCCCACCTTATTGCCAGTAACAAACCATCTGTGTGATGGGTTAGAAATTCATTACTTGGTTCTTTAAAATTAAGTAAAGCTTCTAATGGAACTTAATCTCATCAAACCTGCAGAGAACTATTGCCCTAATAAATGAGATCAATTGAAGTTCTGCTCTCTAGCATGGAACTCCCTCCTCAGCATTATAATAGGTAGGTTTGCATTGTCATTCATTAGCTCTATTGTCATTGACCTGCTAACTGAACCCTTTGCTAAGTGGGAATAAACTAGTAGCTAACCCATAAAATACTAAATGTTCAGAAAGACAATAGGATAAAATACGTTTTGCCTCAGTAATGGAGCTGTAATTAGGCTCATTACAATTCCATATCTATTCATAATAAGGGCATATAACTACAAGCAAGCTGGGAAATATACCAAATTTAATTTCCAGACAAGTCTTATCAATCAAACATTTTCAATGACGTGAACAGAAAGCAGAAAGACATTTTGTAAGTATTTATTTTGTAAGTGTATGACTTGGGTCACTTCTGTGCCCTTACACCTCTTTCATGGTTACTTCAAGAATGTGAATGCTAACAGATGCAGAAGGGGCAAAATCATTTCTAATTCAGTGTCCATGCTGTGCTTGTTATTCCCTTCTTCTAGTCATTGTCAATAGTTTTTCCACCCATTGCTTAACTCAAACAAATTTGGCAGATGTGTCAATGTGCAAAGATCTGAAGGCCTTGAATGTTTCATAAGAATATCTATGCCTTTGGTACATACAAGTGGGCTTTGCATCCTATTTAATACAAAGATCACTGACACATATGCATGGAAAATCCATCTTTCCTGTTTCAGATGCTTGTTTCTTTAAGTAGTTAATATAATTATTAAGACCAAACGAGATGTTTGTCGAAGATGAGTTGCTATCCAAGTGGATCCTCAGTCTGCAGCACTGATTGATTTTAAAAGGAGGGAGCATCTATCACAGCTTCACCAACACACGAGCAACCCAGATCAAGGGAAGTTTGTTGTCCTCTTGTTACAGAGGATTCTTGTAGAAGTTCTGGTAAAGTGCAGAACTTTTCTAACATCTGAGTTTGAGCTTTTCCTCCTAGAAAAAGAGGAGGAATCCTGCAGACTTTAGTTCCTTCATCCTTTCTATCTCTCTGCATATGGTACGGTCAGAAGTAGAGATCACTGCTAAAGTCCAGAAGCAACATGGTGCTAGAGACGGCCCCGGTGTAAAAGTTCAAACAGCAATCAAATGCACACCAGGCTTCTCTAAATCCCAGTAGCCACTCAACACAGTTTCTGATCTCTTTATTTCTTTTAATCCCCTCCTCCTTTTGTCAAGATATTTGACCAGATATGACTTCTTTTGGAAATATTCAGATGAGTGATCAAAAATTCAAACACCTCTGGGTTCAAAAATGAAAAGCAAATATTGAAAATTATTTCTATTCATGAACTAATACTAATTCAAGAATTAACTACAAGTACTTAGCAGTGGGAAAATAATCAGATCTTTATGAGTCAAGGTGAAATTTTAGATTCAGAAGTTCCATACATGAGTAGGGAACAAGGTGACATGTTAAACTGCCTTAGGGTCTAGTTGTTGACCAACATAATCATTTTACACTTGTATGTCAAACAAGCTGTTCACCCAACATTTTTTCTTATGGCTGCTAAGTATCTTATTTGCAACTTCTGCTTATGATAGGGAGAGCAGAGAACTTGAGTGACTTCCTTGCAGCACTGGCACATCTTGAAAACTTAAGCACTTTTGAAAGCTGGTGGCCTTAAGAGTATGGCCATATCTTTTATTCCCCACAAATGAATTATTATATGCAAATTAACCACGTGTGACAAAAAGTAGTTGGGACTTCCCATGTGTCCTCCTTGCCTCACACACATCCTCTGCCTTTCTGCTGTCTCTGAAGGGCAATGTGCTTTATCATAAGATAAGAACACCAGGTGGGAATTGCAGGAAGAACTGCCTGGATGCTTGCATAATTAATGCATTCCAGAGATGTGGCAGCTGAGATGTTTGAGACTTGACTGGTGCACATCAGGCTGCATGCAGCTGGAGAATGGGCCAGTGGGGTGAATTGGTCACACAAGGCTGCAGGCAGCTTCCAGGTGGATTCTTCCCTCACCTGGAAGGAATACCTGCAGAGTATGTCCAACCTGAAGGTGGAGAACACTCACTTTTGGACCTTGGATGAGTGAGTAAAAGTGCTAATATCTGGTCAAATGAAGAGATAAAATTCTGAACACCTACAGAGGTGTTTTGTTACTTTGTAATTGAGAAGTCTGCAAGGCCAAAGACTTTAAACCTGCATGCTTCTAACATCTAGCCAAACCTGCTTATATTATAACCCTTTAGACATAGACTGTTGACCAAACACGAGACTAAATGGATCTAGCTGCACCTAAATTTTTCTGAGAAGTTTAAAAAGCAAGGGAGCCTCATTGAAGCCTCTTTCTGACTCAACAGAAAGAACCACAACGGGATTATACAGTAACTCGTTGTACTAGATAACAGGGCTTTTATTTAGATACTCTATTGTCAGTATTTAGATACTGTATTAGCAATAGTCTAATCATAATCATCCACATAATCACTGTGCCCTACTTCTTGTGCATGGACAAGAACCTTCCCTCAACTGCTCTGCTACACCATGACAAAGAAAGAAAGAAACAAAAAAGTCAACCAAACTACCTCTCACATCGTTATTTGTAGCATTATAGAGCAGTGCTAGGAAATTATATTTTCCATCTCCAGACCACGCAATCTGAATATATTAGATTGTTATCTCTGAAAGAGGATTCTTTCACCCGGTGTGCAAGAGCCAATCAGCACACTGAGAGGAGATATTTGATTTTATTACAATTCCGCAGAATAGGATGCCAAGCACCTTTAACAGTTCGTACCCCTTCTAGGAAAGGAGTAATCTTTTATAAAAAAGGTAACAAAGAAGGAATCATACAGGTGATTGATCACTCACACTTATATATGAAAATTCTTAATGTGCATTTAGCCGTCTTGGCCCAGTTCATTATAGTATCCTTACAAATGCACATTTCCCTGGGGATGTATTTTTTTAGCATTGTAATCATCTAAGGTAACTTGGGGTTATATTTTCATCCTATCAGCTACCACCAAGTTATTTAATCATATAGTCTATTACAGTCTCTGCTTGAGTCTATTTGAACAATTAATTGTCAATGAAATAAGGATTTCTAATATTCTGTTCCAGGGGACTCTTCACTGCTCTGTTGCTCTGGCATCCCGTTCTCATGGTTGCAAGGACAACTCCCAGCTGCTGTAAACTTTTTTGTGGACTTCTAACTTTATTTGACAGTAAGATCATATGGGTGAAATCCCAAAGAGTCAGAGGAATAAAAAAACCTTCACACATGCAATCTGTGTAGCTACTACTACCATTCTCTTTCTCTCTGTGTTCCCTTGGGGCTATAAAAGGCCATTCTATCAAGGATGAGCATGAAGATGCCAGTCTTACACTTCTAGTCCCTCTGAGCTCACCCCTGCATTTGCCTCTGAGGCACTCAGCTGTCATTGCTTGGTGACACCTCCACCCTCAGATCTACTATTGCTATTACTCTCAATTCATTTATTGGGAGATAATATTAATGCAAGAGCCATAGAACCCAACAAGAAAAAGGTAGGAACATTTTTACATGACGATTGTTCAGCTGACTGCTCTACCACCAAGGTACTATCAGTAATTCAAGTCTTGTTGCAAATGTTCATCTTTTGGCATTGTTTGGGTTCCAGGTGCTTCCATCTCTCACATTTGCCCAAAGTATACACTCTTATGTACTGGCTTTCCATCTACTACAGAAAATACAGGTTCTCCTTTTTCTAGAAGAAAAAAAGTACCTTTTTTTTTTTTTTTTAGAGTAAAGATTCAATCCTAGCTACTGTTTGCAATATGCTTTTGAGACACTTGGAGGAAAGGCAGTTTATAAATGCTAAGTATTATTAATTATTTTCATTGTTATTGTAACATTTTCCCATCACTTTAGAAAAGCAACCACATTTCCCTTCTTTAACAAAAGCTTCCATATTAAATTTATCTATTCTACCCTTAAAAAGCATCTAACATCCAAGGAATGAAAAAATAGAAATGTCACAGCATAAAATACAATCTCTTCTTTGTGGAAATTTCTGTCATATTTTATCTGCATACTACATCTGCATGTGAATGGACCAGTATTCATTGTGAAAACATTAAGCCTTCACAGGATGAAAGGAAATAGAAATAGTCTGAAAAATGAATACAAATACACATGCGATATGTGTGGGTTTTTTCAGTATGATGTATGGTATTTTTCTTCTCTGCATTAGTTCAAAATGTGAACACATTAAGGGCTTAAAGAGTTGGAAGCATTCAAAAATATTCTGATTGGAACCAGAACCAGATCAGAAATATGAGTAGACTTTGAGCTACTGTACCTTAATGCACCAAACTCAATGGGCCCTTTGTGAGATCATTTGACGTGCATGTGTAAATCCCTGCTTGCTCGAGGCAGTCCCAGGTAGCCAGAATCATAGATTCCCTATCTGATTATCCTCTCATCCAGACCAGTTCTTTAGCCCTCTCTTACAGAAAAAAAAAAAACCAAAACATAATATTTTCCTTATCCTGGATCTTCAGAGTACGATTTAATAAATGTCTCCCTTCCTTTAAGCTGCACTGTAGTTGCTATGCAGAAGTGGTTGCATCGAAATATCAGCATTGCAGCTTATCTAACAGAATGGCATCAGTCTTATCTTGTTCTGAACTCTAAACAAAATGTATCAAACTTGCCAAAAAAATTTAGGTCAGTTCTTCTGTTGCAAAAGCCTTTTAAAGGTATTTATATGGGTGGAAAGGTGTAGGAAATTCAGATGGATAAGAATCCCGCCCTTTAATTGCAGTTATACTTGTGTCCAATTCTCTGAGTAAATGTTCACACTCCTATTTTTCTGGAATGGATGAGAAACAGTTATTTTACCTTAGTGATTTTATTTCACATATTTGAATATGAAACACACAAGAAGCAATCTACCGACTACTGGGAAAAAATAGGTTAGACACCATAATTCACAACACCTGCAAAAGGCAAGAAATGTGCAGATTATCCCCTAAAATATACTACCAGGTGTTTAAATCGAGATTCACTCTGACCTTTTCACAGCTAAATGTTTTAACTACCTACAGTAATATGCCATCTAATCTTACAAAGGAGTATATGGCAATAGTAATTGCTGGTGCTCATGTTAATATTCTTTAATTATTACTTACATAGTATCAAAAAAAAAACCTTTTCTTAACATGTATTTGAAATCTGACCTTGGAATTAACTTGACTTTCAGTGTAAACTACCAAGCTGACTTTTCTGGCTACCTCTGCTGTTTAAATGTTCCAAAGGCCTTGTCTGCTCTCACCCCACATTTTATTATCTCCTCTGAGAGATTAGACTTGTACATGCTCTTACACTTTTTCTATTGGAAGCAATACACCTATGAGATAATGATCAAGAAATCAAAGCTCCTTGGAGTTTGATATTCTTGATTTTGCAGCATTAAAAATACTAACTGAAACCTTTTGTTACTCAGTAATGCTGAGTGTCCAGTTTAAGAGGTCTCTAAGATTCCTATTTTCTGGACAATGTCTGCTCAGAACTCAAAACAGCTGCAGCCAGGTCTGCAAGAACATAGACATCAGATTACTTATCAATCACAGGTGCTAAATACTCTTAATAAACTCTAAGCAATGCTCCAAACAAACTCTCATTTCACCCAGATCATGAGACAAAATTTGTTTCTTTACATGTTTTATCTGTCAACAGCAGAAAGTAAGTTATGCTTCAAATGCAGTATTGTGCTCCTCTTTCCCTGAGGATGAAAGAAGTCAAGTACTGGCAGACAGCTCCCTTGTTCACAACCATAAACTTCTTATTAGGCACCTTCTCTTGAAAGGGGTTCATGCTTTCTCTCATTGTTGCTCCTTCTCTCAGACATATTTCTCAAAGGTATGCAATTCCCACCTCAGCATCTGGATTTTGGATAGAGATTTTTCCTGGTTTAAGCAACTGGTTACACAGCTGAGGGATCTTGAATAGAGCTGGTTTCTGTTATTCCCTGGTGAAAAATAGGTCTTAGACTTCCCAGCCCACAGCACCTGTCTGAACCCTCTCACACAAAGAGTAAAGAGCAAGTGTCACGGGTGACCAAGCACTGGAACAGGTCACCTAGAGAGGTTGTGGAGTCTTCTTCTATGGAGACATTCAAAACCTGCGTGGACATGAACCTGTGCAATCTGCTCTAGGTGAACTGGCTTTAGCAGGGAGATTGTACTAGGTGATCTCCAGACATTGCTTCCAACCCCAACCATTCTGTGATGACTCTGATTCTGTGGATGTCTTAAAAGGATTGTGTTAGGACTTGAACGTACAATTAGGCTCTAATTGTCTGTAGGGCCTCTCTCTGGACTTCCACACACTCCCTTCCCCCAGACCTGTGAGCTCCATACAAGGACAGTTCCTTGACTCTAAGCCTGCTGTGAGCTTTGCTGTAGGTGGCTCTCTGCCTGCTCTTGCTCTCTACTGAGAATGGGTTGCTCACTATTCTTTCTGAATCGTTTTTAGACCAGCTTTTCAACATGTGTTTTTCTGAAGGTCACTGACTCTGCAAAGGTACTGCAGGACTGTGTCCTTACCAGTGAGGCAGCTACACCTACATTGAGTTTCCTAGTTTGTCTTACTTGGTGGAACAAGCAGCGATCTCAAATGACAGCTACAAGGTTATCTTTTACTAGTAAATGCAGCAGCTAATGGCAAAAAAAGACTTATTTTTAAGCTAGTGGTGGGGTTCTTGAAATACTTTGTATTAGCAGCACTCTAATCATAATGGTGTTTAATTTCAGGTTAGCATAATCACACTGAATCACTCTTTGAATCAGCTGGTCCCTTTCACCAGCTGAAATGGGTTGAAAACGTTTGTAAAATTTCTGTTCAGTGGCAGCTTTACTCATTAGCTGCTCTTCTCTTGTGTTTAATGTTGTAGATGCAAGATTAACGTTGTAATATTTCTTTTGCAATCTTTGAGTGAGATTGCCAAGTAGCAAAGAACTTTTTCCCTGTATGGGCTCTCTAGAAAGGAAGTCCTCTAGAGAGCTAGAAAAGCAATAACTGTGTCTTGGAGAAGAAAAACTTGTAGCATAACCTGGAAGGTGGTTCTTTTGCTACGTATATAGTCACTAATATCTTAAGAGTAACATCTCTTTCATTCACACTGTTTAAAAGCACTGCAAAATTAAGGCTTAATTCTGCACTTTATTTGTTTTGTGGCATTAAAAGACTTTGCTTGGTTTGGCACCTGCCACCCTTTTGCTCTCTCAGCTGTCACAACTAGAGCTACAACTATACTGTAAGGCTGTCCTCGTGTCTTTTCTGCATTTCCTTGTGATTTTGCTCTGAGCAAACAACCAGGCAATTTTAAAAGGATTGTACTGAATGGTGTCCTTTCAGCTCCAAGAAGGGTCACTGCATTGTGTAAAAGCACATTATAAAGCTGTGGGACTTGGTTTGAAAATAGATGAGAGAGGGAAGCAAGGTAATGTAAGTAAAATCATAAAATGAACTTTATGTATCATTAATTCTGATAACTGATTTTATTACTTTAGAAAATTATTATGGCAGTCTGCTACAAAATACTTAACCTAATTTAAATTTCAGAACAAAATTTTTTGGCAAATCACTGCAAGTGATATTTTAATGAATAGAGTGTAGCTAATTTAGACTTCAGATGCTTCAAAAATTGTGATTTTGCTAAGATAAGCTTTCTTCTATTTTCTTGCTTCTGTATTTCAATACTATTATTAGAACTTAAACTGTGACAACTGTATTTTCACTCTGTATGTACAAAAAAACCAACCAAAACCCTGAACACAGATTATAGCAATGTTTTTACAGAAAATGTTATATTTATGTGGTGACAGTCACTCAAGTTCATGATCTGATTACTTACCCACTAACTGAGTTGGCAGCAGATTCAAGTCATTTAGGGTCTGCCTGCTTTTTCCTATCAGGACTGGCTTATGTTCTAAATTGTAGTAAAGTTTAGGAAATTAACCCCACTTCACCACTCCATTCCCACCCCCTTCCACCCTAGAAGTGTTTAACTTCTCCAGTCTTCTAGCAAAATTTTTCTGGCCAGCATAAACCAGAAGAAAGCAATAGAGGCAACTTTAGGTCTTCAGTATTACTTCTGTACTGGTCTTCTAGTAATGAAAATACTCCCCCTAATTCAAAACAACAAAGCTACTTCTCTTTAGCACATCATATACTCATTGATTTATACACTGCCATTTACCCTGGGACCATGCTTAGCACATATCCTTACAAATATCCCCAAGACCCTTTTAGCTTTTGTGAAATATGAGGGCATTTTGTTTTTGTCCCAGGATGGCAGTGTTTTCCTAAATTTTCACTACGTAAATGCCCATTTTATAGGACCAGGCTATTTCTCTTTGTGCTCAGCTAAAGTCTGCTGCTGCCATTCTACTTGTTTTCATCTCCTTTCAAATATTTGGGATATTTCTTTTGCCAGTTCTCTGCCCAGACGCCTGGTACTTGTGTCTAGGATTCTTCATTCTTGATTTAAATGCTTATGTGAGAAACTGAGTCCCCATACTCCAGAAGATATTTTTCACTAGTACTCCTTTTTGACGTTTTTCTTTTGAATGGTCTTTGAATCTTGCAAACAAGGGGCATATCATAGCTGCCTTTTGAGGCCAGTTGGAAAACTTAGAGATACCTGAAGGATATTTACTGTGTTTTTTAACAGGGTTTTTTTGCATTCAAATCAGAACTACTTTTAATTTATCCCCTAAAGCATCTAAAATATACAGACCCCCAGTTTTATGGGGGTTCTGAGAAATGACCTTAGTAAATTCCCTATTACCCCTGAGAGGAAGTTGTTCAGCCCATAAAAAGAATCTCATTTTTTCCACATCTCTAAACAAACACTAACTCTTTTGTGTGTTTATAACCAATTCAAGGAACACATTCCTGCCTGCAGTTAAAGCTGAAGTATTGATTTAAAACAGGGTTCAGCTTTGCCTGGCACAAAGATACTCGGTTTATCCAGGAACCTTGATGCTGTGAGGCAGAAATCTTTGCAGCCTATGTATTATAGTTGTAATTTTGTCCGAGGATTTTGGGGGATATTTGGGGAGGGGGATGAGTGTTGCAGTTTTTTCTGCTTTTCTTAGGATATCGAAAGCACATGAGGCCATCCCTCCTTGCACCAGAAAATGAAGATAATGAATGGAAAGCCTGGTGTGTAAACACACATGACAGCAGCTCACAGTCCTTGTAAAAAGTGATGGTGTTCTTCAACAGGCAGCCTGCCAGACATCACCTGTATTACTTCATATCAGTTTCAGTCTAAGAGGACAACATATGAACAGCAAAAAAACATGTTTTGTCCAAAATGGGTTCATAAAATACACCCCACTCTGTCATAACTGTTGTTGTCTTTGTCACATAAATGCATTCATGGAAGGTGCATTTGTGTTTGATAAGAAAAAAAAATAAAAAAAATTACACTCAGATGGTTACCAGAAACACTTGAGGAACATTATCCCCTATCACAGTAAACCTGTTCTGATAAAATGTACGGCATTCTGCTAGGTAGGGTTTTCTGCTTGTTAACAAGAGTGCTCAGATTACTCAACACAAACAGGTGGTAGATGAAGTGTCAAGTGTAAGAAAGAAACTAAACTTTTCTCTTCATAAAAACTCACTGGCCTTATATTCCATGTTTGACTCAAATGCCGTGTTTTTGGAAGAAGGTCTGAATTTTCAGTCCTTTCATTGAGGTAAGTAATAACACCTGGCTTCCACAGCATACTTCTACCTACGATATTTGTGTTCTTCCACCCTTTATGTTCCTGGTGAGCTTTTGAGCTTTTTTAGGCAAGTGGTCACATATCATGAGAAAACATTAAACATTAATTTTCCCCTCTGTGATTTTCTGTACAGGATGTCCTTTTTGCCTCAA
>JAWWES010000133.1:16958998-16976999 GCA_035583135.1 Lophotriccus pileatus
ACTTGAGGAACATTATCCCCTATCACAGTAAACCTGTTCTGATAAAATGTACGGCATTCTGCTAGGTAGGGTTTTCTACTTGTTTACAAGAGTGCTCAGATTACTCAACACAAACAGGTGGTAGATGAAGTGTCAACTGTAAGAAAGACACTAAACTTTTCTCTTCATAAAAACTCACTGGCCTTATATTCCATTTTTTATTCAAATGCCATTTTTTTGGAAGAAGATCTGAATTTTCAGTCCTTTCATTGAGGTAAGTAGCTTCCACAGAATACTTCTACCTACCGTATTTATGTTCTTCCACCCTTTATGTTCCTGGTGAGCTTTTGAACTTTTTTAGACGAGTGATCACATATCATGAGAAAACATTAAACATTAATTTTCCCCTCTGTGATTTTCTGTACAGGATGTCCTTTTTGCCTCAAAGTTTTTGGAGGTGGAGAGTACTCAGTCTACTGAGGAAGGACCGGTATCACCTTCACAGCATGCACAGAAGAGAGTGAAGGAGAAAGATGGTTCTGGACACTGACGTGCCTTCAGTTCACATGCTGAATGCCCTTGGGAGCAATGTGGAACTTTGCCACCAGTTTGCTCTGTTTCTGTCTGTTGTCCACCCAAATGTCTCAAAGGATCATGAGGGATCACACAGAAATAGTCATTTTCATGCCTCAGGGTATTCAAGGGCATAAGAATCATGCACAGTCCTTGTTTCTACAGAGCTACGGTCTTACCCCTTACAGGATTAATTCTGCTACTACACCTAGGAGCAAGTGGATTGGATGGATGTCACAACTGCCTTCTGAATTATTTTTCTGAATAGTATTGCCCTCTTTGTTTTCAGTTAGCTAGCTGTTGGAAAGCCAAAACAGTACAGTGGTTATATCGGTGTGAGACCTCCAACTCCCAATAAACGCTGAGACAATTCCATCCTGCCTACTTTCTTTTCCTAAGAAAAGTGTAGCCACATAGGAGGAACTATGGTAGTAAAGACATACATGCTGCATGTGCTTAAAGAATATTCTTGGTTGCCTGTGGGGATGAATCTGAAATTAGACTGTTTAGACATATTTAATGCACTGGATTCTTTTCTGAAATGTTGGAAGAGACTCAAGCAAGTCGTTTCACCTCTCTATGCCTCTAAGGCACCTCATGCTGTCTGATTTTTTTAGAGAAATGGGATGCATTTCAGGCCAGGGCTAGACTTGACTTTATCCTGTTACAGCTAGCCTGAAGTAATCCCTTTCTTTCTGATGAATTACAGAAATAGAGGAACATGAAACCATTCATGGATTAAAATAAGGCATTGGAAAATCACACAGAAGTTATTGTTGTCTTTATGTCTGCTGGTTCACCACTGAAATCATCCCTAGTGCTACCTGGTCACCTCTGCATCCTGAGTTACTCCATAATGTTTCAGTCTGTCTCTACCCAAAGTAATGAGCTGACAGCTTTTGAGGTCTCAAGCCACTGACAACTAGACTTTGGAAAGTTGCAAGTGTCTAAACTTATTCATCCTTCAGGTAATATGACCTGGCTAGCATGATTTTGTTCCCTTGGTCTTTTGTCCATATGTCTCTCTATTCAGCCCCCTGGCTTGGTTTCCTGTCTCTGTGTCATTCTGAATTAAATGTATTCCCTCCCATTGAATCAGTCATGTTTGTATTTGGAATGTGCTGTCATTCTGCTGCATGTCTGATGATCACTTAACTTGATTTGCCATCCACTCTGGCTTTTACGGATGAGCTTTCCTGCCTTCATCTGCAATAATGCTCGTACGGGTGAGAGCACGTGTAACTACTGAATGGCACTTCTTCATTAAGAAAGCCTGGAGGCTCATGTAAATACACAAGATTCACTGTTTTCACCACATTTCCATCAGTTTACATCACATGAAGAACTGGCTGAGAGTTTTTCTTCCTGCTTCTCCCATACAAGCCTCTGCAAAATCTCTTGTGTGCAAGTCATGAAGAAACACTTAGCATTGTTACCACTCTAAATTGCTGATTATCACAGGTGGGTGACACTGTGTAAACAGAAAGGAAATGTCTAATTCCCACTCCTAAAATGATGGAATAGAAATACTGCTTCCATGTGTGACCTGACTCCAAAAGAAACTTAAAAGTGAATTTTGGTTTAATCCTGAAACGGAAACTCTAAAAGCTGGAAACCGAACCTTGCTGCAAGTCTGTGGAGACTGTGGCTGTGAATACTGGGGTTTGTGATATTAAGTGAGAATTAGCCTGTTTTGTTTCAGTATTGTCTGGGCTTCTCTGCTACACAGGTCCTCCATATTACTGAAGTGGTAAATCCTGTTAAAAGCAATAGAGGTTATTTAACAAAATGTTTACTTTATTCAGAGCATTACAATTTGGATGCAGCCAGTTAAATCACTTGCAAGCTCTAGGAGGATTGCCTATGCACCCTTGAAAATCTTTGTCTCAGTACCTGTAAAACAGATTTTTGTCTACTTAAAAACCATGGTCAATAGAATCATGAAGTGAGTGTAGCTGTGTGAGTTTACATCTGTGTGTCCCAAAACCTAACTTTTAAACCATTATATTTCAATCAATATTGACAGAATAGAGGAGTCAGAAATGTTGTATTTGACAGCTTTCATGAAATTATAGGCTTCGGCAGTCAAGAAAGAACCTCCTAATACCTGCAGGAAGGAAACACAGTAATACCTTTCCTCTTCCTAAATACTTGGAGAATATACCAAAGAAGAGGCCCACTGGAGACACAAGACTTCACTAGAAAATAGACTTTGCTTGTTCTGCAGTCAGATATCTTGTGGTAAAATAAAGCATCTAAAAATTCAACCATATGCCTCTAAAAACATTTTATTTGCATTATTCCTGAGCCCCACTGAATACCTTGAGGAAAGAGTTGGTTGGTCTTTCTGGAAAAAGAAAAGTGCTTCTGCAAGCACTTAAATATTTACCAATGAAAAGTGATTAATTAACTTTCTGGGATGCTTTCTATTTGGTGTAATTTACTGTAGTGCATCCATCAGGACAGTTAATTTAGTGACACAAGCACAACATGAAGAAATGCCATGTCAGCATTAGTTAATGTCATTAATTAATTAGTTAAGCAAAGTTAATGTCTTTCCCTACCTTGTGCTGGAGATTACTACTGTTTATAAGGTTATTACTATTTATAAGAACATGTAGTCAAGACAAATGGGAATGGTTTCAAACGGAAAGAGGGTAGGTTTACATGAGATACCAGGAAAAATACTTTAAGTGTGAGTGTGGTGAGGCTCTGGAACAAGTTGCCCAGAGAAGTTGTGGATGCCCCATCCCTGTAAGTGTTCAAGGCCGGGTTGGATGGGGCTCTGAGCAACCTGGTCTAGTGAAAGGTGTCCCTGGCATGGAACTAGATGAGCTTTAAGGTCCCTTCCAACTCAATTCATTTTATGATCCATTCTATGATCCATGCTATGATTACTAGCTGTTGTGGTCCTCAGTGGCATCATAGTTCATTTGAGGAAGCAGAGATGCTCAGTGACTAACCAATGTTTGTATGCTGCTTCACTGGTACCTTCTTGAATGAACTGCCTCTTCTCCCTAGGAAGCCAGGCAAAAAAGCAGTTTCACCTTCTTGGTGCATACCACAGTCTACATGTTCACTCAACTGGCAGTCAACAAAGCACGACAGATCTTAAGCTCAATTATTCTTTTTTTAAGTGGTGGTGGATATACAGTAGGACAAAATAGTGCAAGCTCAGAAACTTGGTGCTGTCATGGATCTTCTAAGAACTTCAATTTAGTCCATCAGAGGCAGTGTTCCCACTTATATTGGCTAGTTCATCAGGGTATACAGAGAGAGAATGAGATATTCTCAGGCATGATGACACCTCACTAACATATTTATAGATTTGCAATGGGACCATGAGGCTGAATGTGAGGATGACCTATAGTGTGAAGTGTTAAAAGAGCAATTCTAATTCCTTTGCTTATGATGGTCATTAGAAAATCACTTGCTTTTCTGTGTCTTTTTTGCAGCTAAAAGCCTGGATGGGAGATCCTGCATATAATTCCACATGGAACTGTCAGGGGAGCAAATTCGTGACAGGTCCGCCCTGCAGTGTAATACAGTGTGTTGTTATAGATTATCAAGGTAGCTGTGAGCTAATCAGAAGAGATTTGTGCCACAACACAGCCCAGCAGCTTCTTGTTACAATCCCAATGCAGCTGCAGTACAGCAGCACCGCCCAAAGTCATTTTCCTGTGTAGATGGGCTGTGGAGCATAAGGCAAAACAGAAATGGAATGAGCAGTCTGGAGGCTGCTAGTTCCAGCACCCTTGAGGCAATGTATGGAAGCTATTGCAGTGATATTCTAGCCTTTCTTTGTCTAGATTTGCAATCATTTAGTTGCTTTAAGTAGTTTTTGGTTCCCTTTGCAGACTTTGTCATACTTTCATGTATTGCCATGATTCAGTTCAGACCCTTGGCTTGACTCTGTGCTGCATCCGTGCTTCAATTTATTTATCTAGGTGGTATTTACCACACATGCAGTTTTACTGTTCTCACACTCATTTGGTTTCTATTTGACTTTGGTTTCATCTTCTACATAATAGCAAACTCTATTGCTTTGCTGCTTCAACACCCCATTAAATAATTTTTTCCCAGGAAAGGATTTTGCTTTCTGCGTTTTTTTTTTATTCATTTGCTGAGAGGAAATATAATTTGTCCCCAAAGCCATCATCTTACACTCCTCTTAATTAATGAAAGTACTGTGGATATGAACTGCCTTCCTGAACAGTGCATTTTAGCCTTTAGTTCCTATATTTTCTGAGGAATTTTGTGAAATGATGAACACAAAATCATAAATAGGACAAAAGTTGGACTTTCATCACGTTGCTTTGTTTATTGAAATTTTAAGCCAATTTACATTTTGGAAAAGTTTCATAGTAATGGAAAGTTCTGTTTCCTTTTGTTTAGTTCAAGTGCAACATTTTCAGAGAGCTGAGTATGGCTAAAGCACTGTGCAGCCATTCTGAGTGGAGACAGCTAGCACTGAAGTCCTTCAGATATTTTCCATTGCCTCTCTTTTCTGAGGAATGATTCTAGCATCTCAGTTCTCCAGGATTCTTGCCTTACTGCAGGCCATGACAAGAACTCCTTCCTCTCTAAGCAATGGCTTTTAAACAGACTGAAGATCACCCACAGTGACAGCTCCCCTATTGCTTCTAGAAAGTATGAAAATACATATTCTTAAAAAACTGTTCTCCTGGGGTGGCTTGAATAATGTGCTTCTACTTTACAATGGTTTCCAGATAATGTACCACGGGGGAAACCTTTCATGCCCTTGAAGGCGTATTCCTTGCATGCTGTATACCAACCCTGAGATACATAAAATTTTTAACAGTATCCCATGTGTTTAAACTTTCTTCCATTCACACAGCATTTCCTTATTACTTACTTTTATGGGCGGTGAATCTGTGGTGTCCATTACATAGATCAGTGTTTACTATCCCTCTTAATGTGTTTCATTTAGAGTAAAGCTGTATAGTACATCTCTTTTCTCTCCACTATCTCAGTATTAAATACTGCTGTTTGGTCTTCATTCATGTATGCATCTCTTTTTTTTTTTTTTCTTTTTTTTTTTAGAAAAAGCTTTCTTCTTATTGTAATGAGCTGGTCTTTTTCAATGCATTTTTTTTCAAACACTGTAAGTTTGTTTTTGCAAGATCTTGCTGAAAGGATGGGTGAGAACACAACTAAATGCAACCTGTGAATGCAAATGGTGAAATATCAGGCCTGATTTTCCATGCTGAAAATACTTTTCAGGGCTTAACATCAAAAGTACTTACAAACCTAATGTAAAGAAGTTGAAAAAGTGCATTTCAGCACAAAAATCTCTCTGTGTTTGGGCTGAGGTTCCCTCTTACCAAATGCTGTCTTTGTATTAGTAGCCCACTAATCTTGTTGTCTAAGAGATGGATTTAAGTGATCACATTTACCTGGGGAAAGTAATGGTTTGCATCTGGACCCTACTTGTGACATGAGAAGGAGCTCTGAGTCCCTTTGCTGCCATTAGAGCTCTAAAAAAAGTACAAAGGTGGACTGTGGGTTATTATACCTGGGTCAGAACAGCTGAATAGTTCGTGCAGTATTTCCTGAGCCTTTACAGTTAAGCTACGCAGGACACTTGGTCTTACTTGAATAGGCCTTGAATTGCCGGCCTGAAATTAGTGGTGGCTCACAACCTGCTGAAGATGCTGTGGACATTCAATGCCTCAGTGGTAATCTCTACTAAACTGTTGCAGCCAAAAGCGATGCTGAGTTTTGGTTAGAGTGCACAGCCACAAGCACTTCAGTTACCAAGGAAGGGAAGGGTGGATATCACCAAATGACTGGGATGGATACCTAATAAAATAATAGCTGTATACAAAGAACTTGAGTTGCTAGATATTTACATATTTCGTGTATTTGGAGAGAAAAATTCCTTTAATACTTAACAGAAGTAATCATTCATGCTTTGTAACTGAGTCTGAGAATGTATTCTAAACGATTTCACAGATGCATTACCTACTACTACTATTTTGTTCAATTTCACGTCTTTTTAAGCAGAGAATGGCACAAACTAGTGATAGTAGTACAGGTGCAGCTAGCCACCCAGCTGTTAAGGGCATGGAGTTTTACAAGAATAACTGTCTGTACAGAAACTTTGAGATATGAATGCTTGTCTTACATCTAGTTTGAATAAATTTGCTTAGAACTGGTAGGTTTTTCCAGAAACAGGGAATGTCTCTCACCACTCAGCTGTGATGTGTTCCTTTCCCATCACATTACCTTACCCTGGGGTAGGGCATATATTCTTCCCTCACAAGTCATGGTGCAGTTGTTTGACATTTTTTCCTCCATCACTGCTAGGAAAGACCCTAGTATGGGTTATGCCAGTTCTTGGGCTGGGCATTCTGAAAAAAAACCCAGAAGATCCTTCTGACTTGCAGCAACTTTAGAGTTAGGCATAAACATCAGAAAATAGAACATCTTGTTCTGCTGGTAAATCTCTCCTGATTGGGTCAAAAACCAGTTTGCTCTCTGGCGTAAGGTAGCTTGGGATATTGCTATATTTTAGTAGCAACTGTGAAAATTCAAAGCCGAAGCATTTTCTACAAAGGTGTAAAGAACCAACATTTTGTGGCAACATTTATCTAAGTTACTGATGTGGACATGAAAAAGATATAACAGATTAAAAACCATCTAACCAACCAAAAAAAAAAAAAAACAACTGCCCAGCTGTAGTCAGAACAGCTCCAGTGAGGATTGGACATGGAATACATAAAAAGAGTCCAGAGCAATGTGTCTGACAGACTGAACTCATCACTGAAAGTTGCACTACACGTACTTCCTAGTAGCACAGGAACAGAGCGGGCTAAGAGCTGCCAATTTTGCCACTTGTCCAAAGGAAATATTTCAAGGAAGTATTTCACCCAAAACTTTGTTTGGAAAATAGAAAGTACAGGATTAATTGTGTAGTAGAGGTGAACTCTGAGAAGATGAGGTCAAGCACACCTCTGTTTTTCCACACAAGCAAGAAAGTATAAGAAGAGTGACTAAAGCAGAAAAGCCATCTTCTGACAGGCATTAGTCTTGTTAAAGGACTTGTAGTCCTGGTCTATTATGTGTAAGTTTTGTTATAAAACATGAAGGTATGTCCTGCAATATATATGCCAGTAGAAGAAGAAAACAGCTGGTGTCAATGCAGATCCTGAGATCTCTACTGGCATAAATGGAATCAATTTAACTAATTTTTTTTATTGCCTTCTGCAATGGAATGAGGAGAAATATTAAGACCTTTAATTGTTTCCTTTAGTTTTTCAGTAAGACTGAGTTTTTAGAGTGTTCTCCTCTTTCCTTTGGAAAGTTTTCCATTGGAAAATTTAGTGACCAGCCTGAACTTTTTAGCACCATTATAAATGAGGTTGAGAGTTTCTTCCAAAAAGAAAGACATAAAAATCTTGTCAGTTTAAGCAGTCTTAGTTTTGGGTTTGCTGGATTCTTAGTAGCTCATCAGTTAGTAAAATTTTTCAAATCATCTCTGAGATAGAGATCAAAAGATCTGAAGCTGTAATGTAGACTCTAATTAGGCTGTCTGGAGTTATGCAGCAGGGAAGATAATTCATATCAAAATTAAGTAATGTTATAGCTATTAGTTCTCATTCCTTAAATAGAACCTAAAAAATTCTTTAAAAGTGCATTTTTTTCAGTTTTGAAGATCTGGACATTTCAGTTCAGTTTCTGGAGAGAAAGTTAAGTCAATAGCCATCTATATGGAATTAAATTTTAAAGATGAGAACAGAAAAATTTATATAAAAAACTAACATCACACACTAAACAAATTATTTTGTAGTGTCTACACAAACTGGAGTTTTATGTTTCAGGTCTCTTTAATGGAGCAAAAGTTTTCCACATAATTAGTCATGAAAAAAGTCCCAGTTTCACCACTCAAAATTGCAGTTAGTCTTAGGCTGAATTCATCTATTCATTTAAGCACGAAGTTGAGGTATTGAAGACAGAGGAACAGTCATTAGATGCTCATTCCATCAGTGAAAAGAGATGGACACATGCAGACCATTCACATATTTGTTTTCATTTTCCCTCTGTACATGCCAGGGTCTGTCAACTGAGTTTATATGGAGCTGAGGAGAGTTATGTTTTATGAGCTGTGTGAGTCTATATCAGACACATCTAGTCCTTGGACACCTCCTCAGTCTTAGACTAGATTTTTAAAGGAATCCTTCACATCAATACCAAATTCCTATTACTTTTGTTTGCTTCTGATCTCAACCTCAGGTTTCTCCTTGGACAGGGTTTCATTTAACAGCCTGATGGGTGAATTAATGCCCTTTCTGTTTCAGATTAAGTCAAGATGCTTTAGTCAACAGCTTCCAAGCAGAGTCCCATTCATTTGCTAGACTGCAGTGTCTTGAGAAGGATTTAAAACAGTCTACTTCTTGTCTCAGTGATGTCATTATATTTTGGCTTCCACATACTTGTTTTAAGACTGTCCAAGCAGCCTTAAAGCACAACCTGACAGCATGAAGAAAAGGCAAGGAGTTCTCCTGGCTGAGGAAGGAGGGTTACACTCCTTGGTGTGTAGACATGCTTTCGTGTTCCTTCCATTTGAAAGAAACAAGGATAACAGTCTGACCACCAAATTCCCTGCATATTTTTTGCTTTTTTAGTGGTATTAAGGTTCCACTTGCACCTGCTGTGTAAGAAACCAAGGCCTCTAATGTCCATCTGCTGTTCAACTTTTTTGTTTAATAACAGCTGATGCCAAGCTCCAGTGCATCTCTCTGGTATACTCAGCCTTTGAGTACAGAGAGCTTCAGATAAATAAAAGAACTGAAATTGGGACTAGCTGATAAAAACAGATGCAATGAATCAACAGCATCCTCCTACAGTGAGCAAAAGGCAAACCACAACTTGCTGCAGATTGCAGGTGGGCCAGAATCCAGTGATCTGTGCCAATTGATAACAGTAGAGATTTGGAGCCAGATTATGCTATATTTTTGTTTTCTTTTAAGATGTGCTGAATGCTTCATAGAATCTGAAAAATATTCCATGAGTGCAGTCCAGCTAACATACTGCTTTGTAAATAAGGGCTCCTGCCTGCTCTTTTTTTTTCTCTTAAATGGACATATTTGCACGCAGACAGTCTCTCTCTTTACATAAATCCTTCTGTTCCTACCAATCACTCAGCTGAAGTCATAACCCTTTGTTTGTGACACTAACGTGGGTTGCTGTGCAGGTGATCATGATGCTAAGGAGAGCATTATGACTCCAAGTGAGGAATGAGCAGCAGGAGCAGACAAAATTGTAACTCAAAAATATACAGCTTGAATACAAATATAATCATTGTCATATCAAAAATGTTACAGTAAAACTTTGCAGAATATGAAACATGCAAATAATACAAAGCAGAGTGGCTCTCCAAAGTTCTCCAGCAACTGTAAGCTACTCTAAAAGAAGAAGAAAAAAAAAAAAAAGGTGAATGTGAATAATTTCTTTGTAAGCATGAGTTCTTAGGGTTTCCTGTTTTGTTTTCTCTTCTGTGAGGAAATAGCACTTCTGTCCAACTTTTATAATTCCTAATGCTTTCCCACTTTTACAGTTTCCATTTCTAAACTGTGTGCTTTAGTCAGCAGGCAGTTTTATCTGAACACAGCCTGGCTGCTCAAAGTATGTGCCATAAGCCAGAGTTCTTTCTCAGAAATGAGACTTCAGAAACGAAGCCAGGCTTTGAACTGATGTGTATTAGTGTGTTGGGTGTTTGAGCATTCTTGCACACAGAATGTGCAGAAAATGCAGTGAAGCCATCAAAAATATTTCAGGTGCGTGCTTTTTAAAATGTATCATGGGGTTTTCTGCAACTGTGATGTATCAGTTAAAAATCGTAAATCGTCTTGAAAATCAGGTCACACAAAAGGACCTCTGATGATCTCTTACTTTACTCAGCTGTCATACACTTTTGGTCTTTTTCTTGATATTTTCTTGCTATTAGTAATCACGATTAGTAGGAATAATTGTGGCTAGAAAGAACAAGGACTCACATCACTAGATACAATAACAGAATAAATTAATAATTTCTTTAGATAGTTTAGAATTCTGAGGATACCAGAATAGCATTTTAGTAAGAATTTACTACAAAAATATCATCTTTTGAGGATAAGGTTTTCATTAAAGTATTCCTAATGTCTCAAATGGAAAATATGTTAAAAACCAGTTTGTTCATCAAGGATGAAGGTAAATTAAACCTCTCCAGCATATGTGCCATATCTTCATTTGTATTGCAGCAGCCTATTGACTGTATTTCTTATTACCTGTATTGATTCCCTATTACTTCCTCTTTTTTCTTTTTGCCAGTGTTGACTAGACGACATTTCTGATTTTCTTACAATAAAACAGTCCTCAAAGTGAAAAGAAAGTGGAAAGGCTTCAGAATCATGCTTTTTAGCACTGATTAGGGATGGATGGAATTCAAATGCCATTCTATTCTGCGACCTTGAGTCAAGAGCAGTCTTAAACCTACACAGCTGGAAAATACTGCTGGTGGGAAAGTCATAAGGAACACAGTCTGTTCCCCCTACACTGGTGTAACAGGAAAGAGTTTTATCTCCTCATGTTATTTGGAAAGCTTGTAAAATATTTGCAGTGAAATTGAAAAAAAAAAAAAAAAGAAAGAAACTAGATGTTCTTTCAGGTCCCTTCCAACCCAAAACATTGTATGATTTTAGGTTTCCTTAAAGCAGGAGTACTCCCCTAATTCCTACAGGTTATCCTTGGACAAACAACGAATAGTGCAGAGACCGTTTTCTGGTGAGACTGGTCATGATTTGTAATCTCAGTACTGCTCCATACACTGCAAGACCAAGACTTAGTGATGTCCTAGAATGGCTCTAGCCTCCTACGGTCTTTTATCATTAATTTAGGCTTTTTATCTAAGTCAGAAGTAACTTTCTTTTGGAGAAAATTGCATAATACCTTGGATTCCTTTACCCGTAGTCTGTGGTATTAACATAACTGGACCTGTGACACAAAGTATGCTATTGATTCCTTCTGAGGTTAAGATATCTTTAATTTTTTTATCCATATGTTAGAACCCCATTACATATCCTAGCAGCAACCTGGAAGTAGGACCTTATGGGAAATACAGTTCACATGAGGAGTTCAGTTCACCAAATAAAGCACGGACCATTAGGTGGTTGAACTATAGCTGCTGGGAGGTACCACAACAGTATTTCAGAATCAGCTCAGGTACAGTTACACATCAGAATATATAGTAATATTAAGATGTATTTGTGATTATATAGAGAATATTAATTACCCAGTGTCGGCAGCTTTCTATAATCTAGCTAAAAAACTATCACTAAAAACTTGATTTGAAAATGACCTACCAGCAGGATTGGACATGGGGCAAAAATATTTGCATTTAAAATGTATTCAGAGGTGGTTAACCCATCATTTCTTTAGCTATGTAGTATTCTTTTCTTGTGCAAATATTTACTTGCCATAGATGACAGGGATTAATATATGTAGATGTGTTGCACCATTGGATTAAATGTTAAATAGACCTCTCCATGGGGTCGTTCAAACTAGTTTCAGAACTGACAAGTATCTATACTTTTCCGTTCACAAGGGATGATGGGAGGGGGTAGTGTGGAGATGAGAAGAATGGGATGGTTATGGCAGTGCTAGTTATTTTTCAGTTGGAAAGCAATGGAAGATAATTGCTGAGACTGGGAGGAAATCATCCAGCTTGACTGAGCTGTAATGCCAAGATCATAATGGAGACAGGACTTAATTAATGAATAGCAGTATTCTTTCTTATTATTCACTGCTACTTCTGACCTTGAATAGCTCCACTAGTTTCTGATTCCCCTTGAATTGTTCAATAGAGAAAAGAATGAACAGCTTTGAACTTAAACAAAGCAGAGCTCCCATGCAGCTATACCTTGACTGTTACTACACTAAGTCGCACTGAATGGGGAAAAAAACTTTTCAAAGCTTTCCAGGGAGAATCTTGTACCTCTTGTTCTCCAGTGAAGAAAAAACATTCTTCCTCTGCAAGAAACAAAGATAACTGCAAGCTAAGTGAAAGAGTCCCATAGAAGACAGAAAAAAAAAAAAAAAAAAATGGCAAGACTTACCCCAAGAGCTGCTGGAGGATTAACTTTTTTTTCGAATTGGATCAGTTATTTCAGTGTCTAAACACAGATTGTTGAAGCACGCCTCTTGATATTTCTCTTGGCCTCCTATGGCTAAAGAGAAAAACAAACCTAACCGAGCAGATCTGTGGGATAGTTTTATCAACCAGTAGTCAGGGTTAACTGGAGAGATCCCAAATAGCTGGAAGTTAGCAAATGTAATACCATCTGCCGATGTCCACCCCATCTACAAGAAGGGTTGGAAGGAGGATCCAGGGAACTACGGGCCTTTCAGTCTGACCTTGGTGCCAGGGAAAGTTATAAAGCACATAATCTTGAGTGCCACTTTGTGGCATGTGCAGAATAACCAGGGAAATAGGGTCAGTCAGCATGAGTTTAGGAAAGGTAGATTCTGTTTGGGATTTTTTTTTGGGGGGGACGGTGTTTGGGGGTATTTTTTTAATATTCTGTTAATTGCTGCTAGTGCTTATTGCTCCTGAAGGCCATGGAAGATGGCACAAAGCAGACCTGCATAACTTATCTGTTTCTCTGCCTCTTGCTAAAAGACTCCATCTGTTGTCTGGGGAAAAAGACCCAAGACAACAGCCCGCTATGACCTTCATTCATTTGGTTACCAGAGAAGACAACCCATCCTTGCTCCTCTGTACAAAAGACCCATTTTGTCATGCCCTGATTGCTCTGCTCCTATGACTCATACAGCAGAGAAAGATTTGTATTGCTTCTAAGTCCCTTGGCCACCTTCCCTAATTACCTCCCTTAGTACTACGGCTGCAATTTCTGAAGTTGCCTGGAGGAGCTGGCGGTACAGTTCTCATTAGTTTTAATAGAATCATTAAGGTTGGAAAAGACCTTTAAGATCACTGAGTTCACCTCGCACCACCTTGTTCACCACTAACTCATATCCCATGTGCCAGATATACTTGGTTTTTGAACAGTTCCAGGGTTGGTGAATCCACTGTTCCATGGACAACCTGTTCCAATGCCTGATCCCGCTTTCAGTGAAGATATTCTTCCTAACATCCAATATAAACCTCTCCTGTGGATCATTGTAGTACTGCTTTTTGTCACCTGAGAGGAACATGTTCACCACACGGCTGGAAAAATCAGTTCAATTGGCAGTGTACTTTGCCATGTCAGATATAGTTGCAAGTTGTCTCACATTTCTTTTGCTTGGTTGTAATATGTTTGGATAAGCAAAAGGTGTGAGAAATGCTTATAGTGGAGGCGAAGTATGTGTTTTTTCATAATTCAAGACAGCTCTGTGATCAGTATGACAATTAGTTTTGTGTACAATTGACAGCAAGAGAATTTGAATCTGCTTAGAGGCAAAATTAATCTTTTAAAAGAGAGCAAAAAGAAATGCAAGTGGCGTTTCAAGATTAGTCTTTAAAGGATTTATAATAGATCAGTATAATTAAAATTAAAGTAAGCAGTAAATAAAATAATTACTGTGCCCTATCTTTCTCAGTCCTGAGAAACACCATGAATTTCTCTAAAAAATAGATACTACTTATTCTAACTTCCACAACCTACCTATTTGGACAGACAATTTAATTTCAAAATAACACAAGAAAAATATTCTTTAAACTAGATCATTAATTTAATACTTATTAGATCTCAGTAACGAGCAAATACCTACAGATAACATGATATATTCAGTGTCCAGCAAATAAAAGGGAGCTGTGGAACAGCCAATCTAATTACTTAAATCTGCCTGCTCAGAAAAGAGACTTCCCATCCCTCATTAGGATTCTGAGCCACATCTGTAGCCTGAGAAGAATAAAGACACAAGATGAAGGGGCAACGAACGGAAAGTAGGAAAGCATACACAGCTTCTTATTTTCCTGAAGGAAGGGAGGATAAATGACATAGCCAGGAGCTACAGAGGCCCGGGTGAAAGTTGTATTCTGTCCTTTCTGGGTCACTGCCACTGTGTGCTGCTTCTGTTTAGCACTTATCTTTGCTGAAATCCCTTCATATTTCCTAATGACACCTGCTCTGAAGCTGGGCTAGGCAAGGATGTCACGTTAGAAAATTGCCTGTTGTGCAGTGACAGCCTTTGGCCAGTGAGTCCTATATCAGCACAGGTAGGGTTGTGACAGTTCTTGTATTTTCCTCTCAAATTTCTTATGACCCCTTTTTGGATACCTTCCATGCTGTCTAAGAAATCCTCTTCCCCCTATTCCTCTTGACAAAAAGGGGATGCAGGCCCACTCTTCAACCAGAACCCACACATTGTGTTTTGTTGCACCTGACAATCAAGTTGTTGTTAGTGATGCCTTTGAATTTTTAGATTTTTAGCTTTTTGTAGATTTTAATGTAGCTATATAGCCTGTCACACTTTACAATAGTAGTTTACACTTACCAAAACCAATACCCCCATTTCATATCGAATTTTCTAAATTCTGTAAGCTTGTTTAGACTCCTTCAAGGGAGGCCTTCCTTCTGTTTAGGAACATGTGCACCCCAGTCCAGAACAACAAGATATCATCACAGTCAAAGCAACCTTCAAGCCCGGAACCTTGGAGAAGCTCCAAAGACAGGGTGTGCTGTGAAGAAGAAGATGAGGAAGAAAGGGGTCTTAGGGCCTCCAACTCAATTTCTGGGGAGGTGTGCCTGGGGGGCAAATCTGGGGGCGGCTGGTTCTCAGATGGGACCATAAATTGTGGAATCCCTGGACACGTGTGCACGCCTTGTCTGTACTCCCTGCATTAGAAGGCCTTCATTAAAGACCTGCTCTATAACATCTCTGCACTAAATTAACCTGGAGTTTTTTTCTGCCCCTGATCTTTGAGGCAACATTAGCATAAAATTCCAGTGCTTTGCTTGAATGTATCTTTACAAAGGAAGACCTACAATTTGGTAATAAGGCCCTGAGTTGAGAGAGGACAGACAGATAGATGTCCACTTTACTGATTTCACTCCTATTAACAGATGAGATACCAAGCAGGCTGCGTACAGGTGGATTAAAACAAGTCTTCTTTCTTACTTGATGAGGAGGAGAATGACTAAGTGAGATTTAGTAAGCCAGAGATTTAGGAAGTTAAAAAAAAGAGAGACATAACCCAGGACATGGAAAACAGGTATCATCTGTTCTGGGACTCAAAATCGGCTGGGTTGAATGTACCTATTCTTTAAAGAGAGTACATGGAAAGGACTTTAAAATTCTATAACTGTCTTATTGGATCAAGAAATAGGGAAAATGCAGATGTGCAGTGTGAGACAAACAAACCTATACACAGTTCCTTACAGAAATACAGTTCAAGGCCAGCACAGAAGCTTCCTGGGCAGAGCAAACTCCGAGTGCACTTGGTGCCTCTAGGAATATTCTTCCTCTTGCCTGCAGATCTATTGGGTATCTGCTACTTACAGCCTGCATGGGGCTCCCTCGACTGTCTCGTTCCTGTGGTCCATTATTAAACAGTGTTCCTAGTGCTTTCAGGCAAAGGAAGTCACCCTTTGGAGAACAGCAGGCATGAAAAGGCAACCAGGCTTCTGTGCTGCACAGAGCAAACCACAGGTGGTGAGCTATCAACACAGGGTCAGAAGCCTGTGTAAGTGGGAGATTCATCAGTGGTTTGAATATATATCCATATAGCAGAGATGGCAATGTGAAAGGAAATTTCTTGCAGTCTAAACTGGACTGGTGTGTTACTGCTTGGTGTGAGCCTTACAATCTCTTCCACTGGTGCTATTTAAAACAAACAATTCTGCAGAAGCTGTTTTTGAAACACACATGGTATGTTATTATATTACATATTGATGCAGAAATACTCTATATCCAGCTGGATGGAGGTCTGTTTAGTGTTGCATTTAAACCATGGGAGAGCAACAGTCTGGTGCTGCATATCCACCCCTTTTTGCTATGGTTCTCTGTTCTGTCATAGCACAGGCTGGTGCATATGGCTTTTGGTAAGGGTGCTTGGCAGCAGTCCCTCATTCTGGTGCAGTCCCAGACAGTGATGTTAGCCTAAACACACCTGAGCACAGGCAGTGAGCTCTTACAGGTATGTATGTAAGTTTAAAGCTAACTTTACACCTGTGAGACATTGATAGCAGCTACGTTACCTATTCCCTCTGCCAATATTTGTGCTACCAGACTAATTATTCTTCATCCAGGTTTGAAAGATTAAATTATTTTCTGGAGCAAGTAATATTTCTCCCTGAAGACTTTTTTTTTTTTTTTTTCCCCTCTGTAAGTCTCTATGTATTAGAGACTTCTAAGGTTTTGGACTTCTCTTCTTATAGCACAGTTGTGATATGCAATCGACTAGACTAAGCCAGATTGGATTCACCCTTTTCAAGTGATCATATTCATTAGATTTCTTATTTACTCTGCTTATTAATCTTTATCAAGTTTCCCCTTGTATATGTTTATGTTTATTGGTATTACTTGTTTGGCTTATGACGTGGCTCATTCCATGAGGATGGTTCTCTAGAGCAGGAAACCTGGACACTGAGAGAGAAGGATCATATTTCACCATCAACAAAGAAATAGAGAACTCAGGAACTTGAGCCCAAAGTTTAGCACGAACATGAGAGAGAATAGAGAATGTCAGATGAGAAGTTCTGGGGCATCCCACAAGCATGAGAGATGGAAAACAAGAAACTCAGGAAACATCAGGATTGAATTTGATCAGTTTTTCAAGAGGGTTAAGATTTGATGGCTCCTGTGCATGCATTCTGAATTATTTGAGAGTCTAGTCCACCCTGTGTCCCATGCACTGTCAGAATCCTGTCCTTGATGCTGTCTGTGAGTCTTCTATGATGTAAGAAAAAAAAAGGTAGTAGCTCTATGGCATATGACTCTTGAAAGGATTTTAAAAAGTTAATAATTTCCTGGAGATAAAATAGTGTATTTCAGTGAGTTGGAGCTAGGATTTTCTTTTCTTAGTCAAGTCTTTTAAAAAAGAGAACATGAAACAGCAGGAAAGCTGGCTGCCAGCCAAGAACAGGGCTATATAAAGTTCAATATATTTGCAACTTTGTTGCTATTCTAGAATGACAGCACTTTTCCATATCTATTACTTCCCTTTTAATAAATAACCTTCACTTTACATCCTATTTAATTCTGTATGTAAAGGTCTGAATAATGTATTATGTCAATTATTTATTAATGTCAAACTTAATTTTAATAAGTAGATGAAAAGACCAATTGGTTTAATTTTTTATGCTTTGCCAGTGGTAAGGATTTTTAAAAATATTTTTGTTTGCAAAAGGACTTAACATTGCATATAACTGTGTGCTGGTTTAAAAGTTACCCAGCAGGGGAAATGAGCTCAACTCAAAAGAGAGATTATAAGTCAGAATAACAA
>JAWWES010000133.1:16977099-17006810 GCA_035583135.1 Lophotriccus pileatus
GAAGGCTATAGAATACACAGGTTTGGGTTACACCCATCCAGCGATGAATTGGTCCCAGCTGTTCTAACTAGGACAAACTGCTTGAAATTTATTGCTTGTCAGCTCTGAAATCATTACAGTTTTATTGGCAACTGTATAAAATGCAGAACATACCTGTGCTGAAGGGTTAGCAAATCGTTATGGATAAAATGACTGAAGTTATTAAGCATGATGGTGGGCCTTTCTCTTAGTTACACTTTAAAATGAAATTCTGAAGCCCTAAATCTGGCCCTAGAGAGCTGGATACTGCTTTCTTTTACTCAGTTGAATGGGTCCACTGGTCAAACACCTGAGGATATGGAGAATGGGTGCTTGGAGGTGAAGCAGTGATGTATATAGATGTGCTTGCTGCCACTGAATTTCTTGGTACTGGTGCTTCTGCTTTGCTCTGTGCTAGTGGAAATTTCAGGGCTACAGTGGGACTTGATCTGGGTCTGTGTGTTAACAGCCAATACATATTAAGCACTGCTTACAATTCACAGCTGGGAACTGAGCAGAGTATTGACTGAAAAGTAACTACCTGAATGGAACAGTCAGGGCAGTTAACTGTCTGCAATTCTTGTCATTTCTGTTTTCCTTTATCAGTTTTGACAACAGGCAGGGGATACCGATTTTTTAATTTTATGTTTTTCTCCCTCTGCTCTGATTTGACAAAACTTATCTCAGAAGCAGGGCCTGTAGTTTGTGGACTTATTCACGAAGTGTGCTTACTTCAAGTTAACTTCAGCAAGCTTGAAAGAGCTTTGCTGTAGGACATGGAATTGTTCTTTATGACTCTCAGGTCAGAAAGTGTCCTGAGCTGCAGTGGGAGAAAAATAAGCAATACTGGGAAATCTGGATGGCTTTTATTTGGAATGGTCTTGTGCCAGTTTTAGATCCCCTGTGAAGTCCCATCTTAATGAAGTGTCTGGAACCTGAATGATGTTTCTTGCTGTACAGCCCCAGCTGCCATATGGGATTGCTCCATCATCCTTGAAGAGCTTCATTTCATGTATCTATGTGACTACTGGGAGCACAGACAGTGCTCTCCCCCTCTGCCTGGCAGTGTTTGGTAGCAGTGGATTCAGAGCAAAGTTCACAAAACCTCACAGCAGGGAACTGTGTGATATCAGGTAGCTAATTGAAGGCCTCTGAGACTTACAAAACTAAACAGGTTAAGGACTTGGTAAAATCGTATTTTAAAGCCTCAAGGTGATTAGCCACATACATATGTCTGTACTTTTCTATAAGAATCATGAAAAAGAAAATAAACATGTATTTTCAATATATTACCTGTCTCTAAATAGTATTCTTCATAGCTAGTTCCTCATTTAAATTGTCTTTCTGACAGCAATGATAAGGCAAACGATGAGCAATGATGTTGCCTTTGGTGTATATAATGGAATCTGTGGCATTGAAGTACATTCAGATGATTAAAATCTCATATTAATACCATGGAAATACCTCAAAACTGCCACTTTCTCTCTCTGTTTGAAAGTCTAAAGTATGTGTTCATTGCAATTTTGTTACTCAGTCATCTATTTTGGCTCTACGGAATTTGGCAATGTGATTTAACTGCTTGTTGCAGCCTGTAACAAGGGGTTAGATTGACACTGGCAAAACGTTTCTATGACAAAGGCTTACAGAAACTCACTTAAACTCAAAGTCTTCCTGCTAGAGCTGTAGAAGGTGTCAGAATCCAACTTCTTAAGACTGATGATGCTGTTTGGCTGCTTCCTTTTACCTTGCCACATGTCTCCTTTCAGAAATCTGGTCCCTGCTGTGTTGAAAGGCAACAATAATGTTATAATGTGAGCAAGGTCACAAAGCAGGACAAGCTAACAGTGTTTTTTGCTGGCAGCAAACAGCTCCCTTTGAAACCCTTTTTAATTTTGTATTGAAGATACAAAAACACAGATGAGTTTCTGAAGAGGTTGGTGATTTGTATGGCTGCAACATCTCTTACTGGTTTTGACTGTTGTTTAGGCTGATTTTTTTTCCTGAAAATATTCCTGTATTATTTCACTCATTTTTATTTTTCTCTTTTTACTTGACTATTGTCATATTAACAAAGTCCTTGAATAATGTAAAGAAGATTTTTGTCTGGTCTGTTCCAGAAATTTTATTTTCCTGTGCTATTGTTATTCTTAATACTGTTCTTGATGGCTGTAATATTTGAAGATGACCTCCTTGCAACAAACTATCAGAATATCAGTTCATCCTACCAGAATGTAACGAACAAAACCTTCCATAAACTTTAGAATCCTACATAGATGGAGGTCTCAAAACTGAGGATGATGGGTCAGTGGGTCTTGATGTGTGCCTGCTGCTTCTTGAAAACCCTACCATAAATGTCACAGTCTCATTGCCATCTCTCATTTCCAAAAATCAGAACCAAGTCTGATAAGATAAGGATCTCTTAGCTCTTTTAACTTTCTTCCTTCTCTCTCCTTTAGCTACTTGTCTGTCTTGGGTTTAGCTTTGAAGACTTTGCATGTATGTGTTCTTATCTGCCCCCCAAGGATTCCTAAATTAAGTGAAAGATGTTTTATCCATTGAATCTTGCTTGCTTTCTTTCTTTCACTCAAAGGTCATATTCCTCACACTCCAGATTCTGACATATTTCTCTCTGTGTATCTTCCTTATGGCCAAAAAAGGAAAAAAAGGAAACCTGGCCACTTTTCAAGATCTTTCTCCTAGCATTGTGACAGATCCTGTCTTGAATGGAACAGCATCTTAGGGCTCATGAATGTGATCTTCTATGGGATCTGGATACGTTTGTATCCCAAATTTTCCTTCCTAAAGTTAAGGATTAGTATTAGGGGTTAGGATCAGGGTTAGGTAGGGCTGGGGGTAAGTGTTAGGATTACGGGTTAGGTTGAGGGGTTGGGGTTGAGTTACGGTTATGGTTGAGAGTTAGTGTTAAGGTTTAGGCTTAGGGATTAGGTTTAGGATTAGGGTCTGGGTCAAGATCAGTGTTAGGGTCAGGGTTAGTGTTAGTATCAGAGTCTGGGTTAGGGTCTGGTTCAGAGTTAGTGTCAGATTTGAGATAGGGGTTAGGGTTAGGGCTCCTTTCCTTTAGTGGGGGAAAGCTGTCATTTGTTTTAAACACCAAAATGCTAAATAATGACCTTTTTGCCTTCATGATTCCTACATGAAGTCAGCCTCAGCCTGCAGGCAGCAAAAGTATTTGCCTGCTGGGTACCAAGGACTGTGGAATTAGTGTTTAACACCATATCCTGTGAGCAAGTCATGGGTACCATAAACAAGTTTACCCAGAAATCCTTGTCCAGCCATCAGATCTGAGTGTTTAAGCATAATGGCTGAATAAAGGGTGTCTGTTAAGAATGTGTAAAGGGTATGGTGGTCATGGTTTGCTTACCAGTGCTCTTCTGGTCTGGTTAATATGATATGTAAAGAAAACAGGTTGAGAAATGGACTTTCATGAATGTAGTTCTTGAAAAAGGAAGAATGGAGAGCCCTGTTGTTCTGTTTGGCACATTTTGGCACATTTATACTTGCCCCTTGGATTTTATCACTCCATTTATAATGATGTGGCAAAAAGTAATTGTGTATATATGTGATCAAAATATTTCTGAGGGATAATCTAGCAACACTTTAAAACAAGTGGCAAAATATCTGCACTTAATTTGGTAGTGATTGTAAAAACATTAATCATGTTGATTTTTTTTTTGTTATTACTCCTTTGGATATAAGAGATAATGCTTCCATCTTAAGCACTGAATAATTCTAAGCGTAGATCAAAGTCATCTAAATACCGTCCTGATTTTGTCTCAGTGCTTTATACAAAAAAGAGAAATATACAGTAAAAGAGGAAGAATGGGCTTTTATTTAACCTTTTTTAGCAGAACAGCCAAAAATAATTTTGCTATAGATACAGATGAATCAGACCAAGTTGTTTTTCCAAGGTTTTTCTTTCACAGAGTCTGGGGTAATGGGATGCACCTTCATATAGATGACAGGAAAGAAGGTGTTAAGATGTTGTACATGACCATACAACATGCTCATATTTCTTCCTGTCAGCCAAGGACAACTAATTGGCAAAGCTGTTTTGGCAGAACTGTCTTAGAAGTAATTTCAAACAAAAGAAGTGGAGTAGCATAGCCCACTTATGTCTCAGGGTCCTTTAATGAATGAAGAAGAAAAGCTCCTTCCCCTGAGAATAGTCATTCCTTTCCTGAAAAGCATGGGACTCTGAGGATGGTACACAAACTGCAGTACTGTACATGCTTGCCCACTGAGAAGCAAATTCCTGAATGGCTCATTCCTAGATCTCATGCTGGTTTATTTCCAAGTGGGATGAAGTTTGGCCTTGCTGAAATGTGAAGACGCAAATGATATCAATCTCCAGTTCTCAGTGAACAAGTGCACAAGAGGACAGACTTCTGCAGCAATTTTCCCTGTGTTGTGCTCCTAGTCTCTGCAACACTTAAAAATGCTAATTTTTAATGAGCAAGAAACAGAGGCAGGGCTGTTGTGAATAAGGAAAATTCTTCAGAGCTGTAGAAATACAAGCTTAAAGCTGTTCTTTGACTAGGTGGTACATGCCAGGTAACATATTGGGTCTGTATGGGTTGGCAGGATATCAGATCTCTCATCCTTCCATTCTGTCACACCTGTTACTGCTGCTTTTGTCCATAATGTATTATAACAACACAGATCATCGTCACACGAGAGCAGGTTTAAGCCATACCTTGAAATTCTTGAAAACCTAATGTGGGATAGCCTAAGAGGAGATATTTATGTCAACAGCTGAGAACCTTTCAGCAGCAAACTATAATAGAAGCAGGTTGGCCAGCTTTAGCTTTAGTTTTAGCTTTATTGCTTCATCCATAATCCCAAGACAAAGTGCACTAGGCTTTCTCTTATGTAATTTCTGACTTGTTACTCTGCTTTTCTTCTCAATTCTTCAAGAATAAAGCCATTCTCAAACTGATCACCAACACTGTTAGGCACATTTAGTTTACAAATATTGTCCAGAGAACCTGTCTATTAACAGTCAGACTCCACTAAACTCAGCAACTAATTAATTTAATGCTTAACTTTGACACTAGTAATTTAAAGTCCTTGTTTATATGGGTCACACGGTTCAGGCAGAATGCAGATCAATTAATTTGGACATGCCAATGACTGTGTATGTTCCGACATAGCTAATTTAGATAGTTTTGGCTGTTGCACTGCTTTAGGCGTGTCTATGCAATTATCATGAGTATGTCTTCTTTTGGCTCATATACTTGTCAGTCTGGAGTGTGATTTAAAGTAGCGGTGTTAAAACAGTCTTGGGTTATTAAGTTTTCCTGGTACATAAACTTTTTAACGCCTGACCCACATCAGCTATGAATTTACTACTGAGGCATATATGTACATCGTTGAAGTCCTACAAGCATACAGAATTAGTGACGTGAATCACATAGATTATTACTGTTATCAACTGGAGAACAAAGATAAATTTGGTATTCTGTGGCTTAAATAGCAATAAATATACATGGATGGGGTGAAAAACCCCCAACATTCTTTGTTTGAAGGTGCTTCCCCAGTTCTGTAGCTTGTTGATGTTTCTAGTGGATTCCCTCCTGTTTTCCAGATTCCCAGAGAACAAGAGGGGCAAAGTACAGGTATGCTGAGGCTGTATGCTGTGAAGATGTTTCTCGTTTTCTTTTGAGAGCATGTGTCTATGGATTTTTTAATTTTTTTTTTAGGGTAGCAGTGGCAGTTATTAGAAGAGCCAGCAGCTATAAAAGTAGTTTTCTAGAGAGCTGCTCCCTGCCACCTCACATGTTTCAGATCCTCTCACCATGCCTCCTGAGACCTGAATACAGGGGAGAGGTCTGATCTCTTCATCATGCTTTTGCATATTTGGCTTTCCAGATAACTAAAGGGAAATGCTAGCTCCAGGTGTCTCACTTAAGGAATCGAGATTATAAAGCGTGTTTGATCTCAGCATTCACAGAAATATTGATCTTGTGGGATGTTCAGGATGAACTTCCTGACATGTGGTACTGAAAAGAATCTGCAGGAAAGATGGAAGGCTTTATACTGGGTTTCTTAGGGCACTGGGGAAAATCCGTGGCACAATGTTAAATTTCATGGCCTCAAGGGATGATTGGATGTGTAAACTGGAATTTTAGATGAGACCCTCTGTACCTAGAACACTGGGACCAGATGTTAAATGGATCATAGGATGAATACTGCCAGTCTCTGTTATCTCATCTTTGTTCTCTTATATTCTGCTCAGATACACTACCTGTTTTGCTTTTCTGAATTTTTTGTTGTAAATTTCCTTCAGGTCTCCTGTCTATTCACACAACAAAGGTATTAAAACTAATCAAGTAGAAAAATCTGCAAAGTAAACTTGAAGTCCATTAATAGGAAATGTACATACCCAGAAATGCAATTTTTAGAAAAATGTCCTTCACCCAGAGGGTGGTTTGGTGCTGGGACAGGCTCCCCAGGGAAGTGGTCATGGCCTCAAACCTGCCAGAGTTCAAGAAGCATTTGAAGAATGCTCTCAGACACATGGTGTGATCCTTGGGATGTGCTGCGCAGGGCCAGGATTTGGACTGCAGTGAACCTGGCGGTCCCTTCCAACTCAGGACATTCTGGGAAATTAAAAACCTGTTTCCAGTCCTCTTCATTTCTAACCTCCCTCCTTCTGCCTGGTGCTGAGGGGGCAGGGGGTCCATTTTTTCTTGTGAAGTGTATGGCAGGTCCGTTTGTGTAAGGCATCCTACAGTGCAGCTCTACCAATCAATCTCTTCCTCAAAATCCCGAGTGCTTCTTCGTCTTTCCACTTTGTCTCTCAGCTCCACCGCCAGGCTGAGCAAATCATCAGCCTGATCACACCTCACACAGGTGTTCTCTCTGCAGCCCGCTGAGATAAGGGCCAGCCTCTGGCACTCTGTGTAGCCTGAGACCTGGCCCCCTGCAGGCTCTTGTCTGCATCACCGCCTCCTTTCTGGTGTGCGCAAAGGAAGTTGTCTCAGTGGATACCATACCTGAGCTCTCTCAGTGGGGGGGATGATCACCAGCTAAGCTGACTGCTGGAGCTGCAGAGCCTCAGTGCCCCGTGTGCACCAACTGCTGCTCCGCACCTCTGGCTGATGCTCCGTGCTTCTGGTTACTTGCTCTCCCTGGGGGTGGCTTATCTCGGGTCAGGATGGTCTCTGTCCCTGCTGGAGCTGCCCACACTGAATCAGAGGTGTCTCTGAGTCATGGTTCCAACACTTCCCACTTGGGAGGACAGACTGGGGCACCTCTCTCTGCTCTAGTATCAAGGTCTTGCTGAGTAGGAGAGCTCACCTCTCTCCCCTGGTGCAACCCTTGGCCCCAGAGCATGTCTGTCCATGCAGTTCACCTCAAGTGGATGCCAGACTATGCCTCTCACCCTTTTTTCTCACTTCTCTCTCTCACAGCTTATGTGCAGGTTGTGTTACCCTGGGTTCTTCTCCTCTACTCTGCTTTCGTGAGACCCCAGCTGGACTACTGCATACAGCTCTGGGGCTTCCAACATAAGAAGGACATTGACCTGTTGGGGCAAGTCCAGAGGAGGCCACAAAGATGACCAGTGGGCTTGGAGCACCTCTCCTATGACAAGCTGAGATAGTTGGGGTTGTTCAGCCCGGAGAAAGAAGTCTTCAGGGAGACCTTCTAGCAGCCTTCCAGTACCTAAAAGGGGTCAACGAGAAGAGGGACTTTTTACAAGGGTACATACTGACAGGACAAGAGGTAATAGTTTTAAACTGAAAAAGATAAGATTTAGATTAGATATAAGGAAGAAATTCTTCATTGTGTAGAAGTGAGAGGCATGCAGTGGGTTGACCCTGGTCAGTAGCTAATTCCCTTTTGCAAAAGCAAACCAAAACAATTTAATAACTGAAGAAAAAAAAAATCCCAGTGATGCAAAAGCCATCAGTCACCACCTCTCCCACCAGGCTGATGCCCATCCAGTTTGTGAGCAATGACTACCTTAGAAAAGTGCTCCCCCAGTTTTATTGCTGACCATGACATTACAGGGTATGAAATATTCCTTTGGTCAGTTTAGATCAGCTGTATCCCATTCCACCCTCTTCCTCATTCCCAGTCTTCTCACTGCTGGGAGGACACCTCGTTAGGTCTATTACAAGATTGGAAACACCGAGGAGGATACCTTATACTGCTCATTGCAAGAATAAAAAGTATTTTTAAAGGTACTGTTTGTAAAATTAAGATTTGTAAGATTAAGATATTACTATAAGGAATAGAAATTTAACAAGGAGGAAATGCATTGTCTAGAGTCATATATAAGTAAGGTTTTATTTCCTCTGTTTTTCCATTCGTATTCATACACTGGACAATCATCTGGCACTCTTTAGATGACTCTGGATTAGTGGTTTCTGGAATAGGATGAACTCTACCATTCACTCTGAAAATGTGTGTTTCTTGTGAGTTGCCTGAGCTTTCTAGGCCTGGTGGCTTTACACAGAATGTCATTTCAGAAAGGAAGATGACCATCACCTCTGGTGCTGAGTTCTGGCTCCATTGGGAGCCTGGAATTACACCTTTTTTTCCTTTCAGTCTCCTCTCTTCTGCCACCTGGTACAATTTTTTAACCTGCTGGTTAAATTTGATTATGAGCTGAAAAATATCTATGTTAAACTTATATCTTCTTTTATGAGGATAAGTTTCCATGTGGGAGAGGGATACCTTATTAGGGCTATGAGGAAGAGATTGCAGAGTGAGCTCAATTTTTATAGATGTCAATGGATTTAAGACAGAGATGTTATGAATATTTTAAATATAGGAAAAGCTTACCAGAGGATTCAGCCAAGAGATGCAGGGCCAAAAGAACCAGACAGAGATGATTCAGTTTTCATAGCAGTATGTTTTGGAGATAAGTATGCTGTCATGTAACTTTTCAGTTAGAAACATTCCGTTTTATTTTTTAAACAACTTGTCATTCATAGCCAAAAAAGCTCATAAATTCTTCTCTATGAAAATTAAAGTTTTCTGTAGAAAATTGAGATGTTTTATGAAAAGCAAATCTCTTGTTGGTAAGGCAGCTATTTTGACTGAATTTTTATCTGAAAAAAAAAGCGTAAAGTCCCACATTGCTTTTGAGTTTGAATGCAAAGCATCAAAACCCTGAATGTTAGGAAAGCAGAAAAAGAAAGAGGAGGCAGAGGATGATGAAGGAAGCTGAATGGAGGTAAGAGGTCCATGCCAGGGTGATAAAGGAAGAGGTTTCCTTCCTCCTATATTTTCTCTCATTGTGACATATATTTCACTTTTAGAACAGAAGATTAGGCCATATTTTCCTTATTGAATGGTAAAAAAATAATAGTTCAGCTCAACTGAAAAGAAAACAAATCAAACTTTGCAGTGGGAATATTATTCCTGTTTAAGTCTCCTGTTGGTTACCTGAATTTACAGGAGAATCTTCAAGCACTTGAGTAGGTTGTACAGTGTGATTGTGATCTATATGGATGATACATGCTAGCAAAATGTCTTCGGACATAGACAATGGAAGCAGACTTTCTTTCATGAGATAAAAGACATCGTGCTGATCCAATTCTTCTAGAGAGAGAAGCCTCATTTGAGGAGTGTATTTGTGTTCAGATGGGTTTGTTTGTTAGCTTATCCAGAAATGGTTCGTTTGTTCCTTGCAGGTTTGTAGGTAGTGTGAGATGGTAGATATTACACCTGCCCTGTTTCCCCAGATGAAGAGAGATTTTGTATTTTTATGGTTGCTTATGCCTTCTTATTAGCTCTCTATGTAAGACTGTTCAGTTTTCAAAACCAAATTATACTTGCAATGCCTTCTGTTTTCCATGGGAATTGTCACCTGCTAAGGAATCCTGCCCGACGACCTGTAATCAGTCAGATTCTTTATCTTTAAAACCTTGATCTAACCATGACAATTTCAGGTATGCAGTTTATAAAAGCCTGAAGACCTGTGGTCTGTCCCATTAACATACATGCATAGATACACATGTATATATATATACACACACATGTATATACACATACATACATACATTATTTTACATATCTAGTAACCTAGGTTGAGTGAACTTGCTGCTAGGAGGGCTTGTTGAAATGGAAACTCATATACAGAATGACTCGTTCCCATTGGAGCAACCTACTCATGCTGGATACTGGTCTTAAATGTGTAGTGAGAACAATCCAAGAAGCACAACAAATTCTTCACCATTAGTTTTCCAGAATGCTAAAATTTCTATGAGATCACTGCATTTTACACAATTGCCACTGTAGTGCACAAGCTAAACACACAGTGCTGGGCCGTTTGATGTATTCAGTGCAGAGATGGGAACAGAGGAGTGGAGCTTGGATCAAATCTGAATAGGGCTTTTAAAGAAATTAAGCAATGAAGAATTGTAATTGGCACCTGTCATTTGGGTTATTTCTCCTGGGTTGCTAATGAGGTAAAAGGCAGTCGGAGTGCAGAATGGCAACAGCCATCTTTGAAGTTAGCACCTTGGAGGCAGTATTACCTCTTTCTCCCAGAACACGCCATTTCTACTATCTAGGCCACCCGATGATGTGACAGTTGTTTTGGAGACCTTCCTCCCAGGCAGAACTTGTAAGCAGTATTTAAAACTAAAAATACAGATGTAGCTGTTTTTGTAAATACTCTTTTCTGTCTTAAGATGTAATATTTTATTAATTATTGAGGAATGTGTCTTATTCACCCATTGTAACACATGAAACATCAATGAGTGGGTTAAGTTTTTGAGAACTGCATGACATTGAAAATTGGATCAGGTTTTTATATGTTTTCCAGGTTACAAGAAATACACATATTCGAACTGGGGAGCAAACCTGAAACACATTGAAAGCTGGAGATTTTAAAGAGCTTACACTGGTGTATTGTAGAAGAGGAAATTGTATCAAAGTGTGATTTAGCATATTTTTATTGATGAGTCAGCAAAAGAAATTCAAGTCAAAAACTACAAAGGGAAAATATATAGGTATAGGATTAGTGACATTTCCTTATTTTGAAGCTCAATTCAACACAACTTTCTGGAACTGAAGTACAGACATTGCATATTAACTTGATCCTGAGATATTCTGGGTCCCATATGAATTGTTTCAGTCTCTATAAAGGGGTGGACAAAACCAGGCCCAGATTTGTATCAGCTGTTTATTGAGTAGCACAGAATGTTCAGTGGCAGTAAAGCTACTGATCCTCATGAAATCTTTTCAGGTGGAATGACTCGAAAGACACAATAACCAAATCAGTGACTTTCATAGACAGGGTAAAATATAAGCCTTTTTTATTTTTGTAATTCATGGTATTAGCTTTTTGAAATAAACAAATTTGCTATTGAAAGAAAACTAGGCAAGCCAGTCTGTCTAGTAAGCCTTTTCTCTCTGCTTATTGAAGCAGAGGGAGCTATCTCATAGCAGAGGCACTATCTCACACATCACCTCTGACAGTACAGCAATATTGCTGTATCTCTTGAGCTTCCCAGGAGCTGGGATCAAAGCATGACACATCAACATTTAAACCTGACATACGGAAGACCAGTGTGTTTGCTCTTCTCAAAATTGGCTTGGGTCTCAGGGTCTGGATTAAACCCCTTTCCCTCATTCTATGGCTTTCCTGGAGGACAGGTGTCCCAAGCTGTCTATATATGTATGACTGTGACCTTCTGATGGCTCATCCACTGAACCATCCTGAAGACTGATGCTTTCTTGTCGTGAGAGGGTAAGCACCTATAAAATCTCTTCACAGTTTCATGAAAAATCTTCTTCTAGCTTTCTTGAGGTGCCTCATTTTACCCTTAATTTACTGTTGAGGGTGAAGGACATAGCTGTGTCACTGTTTATTTATTTATTTATTATTCTGGCAAGCAGGCTGTGGTTATCTGGAATACATTTCCCACTATGACAGCCATTTTTAATTTATTTGAGTGAGCAGTCTCTCCTCTCTGACACTTTTCTGTTTGAAAAATGTGATGCTGTGTGATTGAGGAGGCAATGTAATTAGCCATGGTACAGCCGCGATCACTACATGTTTTTAGCTTTACACAAACGCAACTCTCCCATCTTCTGACCCATGCATCTCTCTAAACTTATTTAGTCACACTGAAATAAAGTGACCAGATGTAAACAATTAAATTTCTTGCTGTTTTCATAGCATTGGGTTTTAAAACAATCTCAGTAACCACTTAAGTGCTAAGTCTAATATTTTGCCTTTCTTTTTTTTTTTCCCCCAAAGCTCAGGACTGATAAATATTGGAATATCACAAAAATATTTTTTTCTGTGTATTTCTGTAGGAGGTCAATCTACTCTCTGTTACAAGACAGAAAAAAACCAAACCAAACCAAAAAACTAATTTAAAGCCATTCTATCCCAGAAAGTTTGACCAATAATGTTTGAAAGAAAAGACATGTTATTCTATTCAGTGTTTTACAGCTGGAAGAGTAAAAGAGACTGAATGCCTGTGCTATCAGGACAGGTTTGCAGGTGGATAAACAGAGAGGAAGTGAGTCACATCAAAGGTTGCTTACTGAAGGTCACACAGGAATAAGGGAGTAATAACCTTTACACTGATAACCTCGCTGGATGTTTCATGCTTCAGGCTGCAATGCTGTTCTTGTCCTAATAGAAAGATAACTACAGCTACTGCTCAAAAACATGTCTCTTCCATATCAACGAACGAGTGCACTTTGCAATGAATGCATAATAAAACCAAGAAACTTATTAGCACAAAAACATTTTAGGGTCTGATTAATCTAGGTAAAGATTGAAGTAAGGGGAGGATGCTGAAGGGGACTAATGCATTTCAATGACTATGCAAGACAATATTGCTGAAGTTGATAAAGATGGCTTTACATTTAAATAGATGAGGATTTAGAACACCTTTTGTGACTTACTATGCAGAGAAAATTATTACTGCACATTAAAGAATTATGTTTCACACAAAATGGAAAATTTGATTAGTGTACCTCAGAGTGGCTAGCTTCTAAAATTGTAAAATTGATGAATATATGAAATATTTAATTTAATATATAAATATCTGTTAATAATAATTAATTACTGCATGCAATAAAAGTCATCTATTGCACTAGAGGATCAAATATTAAATACGTGCTGAAGTAAAAAAGTGAGCATTTTCATTGTTTATATCTAATCGATTTAGATTTCTGTTGAAGATTTTTGTTACTGTGTAAATAACATATAAATAACATATAAATAACATAGTTCAAACTCATTAACAAGATAGACTCTGCATTGATCTCATGTAACATTGGGACTGCAAAAAATTAATGAAATAAAACATGTGTTTAAGAGTTTACAGAACTGTGACCTATGCTTCCATCATAATGTAATTTTATGTTATTGGACTTTGAGAATAAGTACAACATCTGCAGGTTTTGCAACTGTCCCAGATGAATAGTACTCTCATATTTTGATTTTTGAGGCATCAGTCCTCTGATCTGGCAAACACGTATTTGATATGCTATGATTTAAGCTGTGCTAATCTTTCAGCTAAATCCTGTCACTTGTACTGGATTTATTAGCTTTGTTCTTGCACATCACCTCATCTCCCAGCCTTCCTCTACTGCGTGAAAAGCTTTATATTTCCAAGCAGCCCATGTATCTAATTCTTACAGCTCCATCTGCACAGGTTAAATATTATGTAGTGTTACAGGAGAAGATGCTGCCTGAGCATTCCCACACCATTCAAGGAGCTGAATGCACAGCACTCAAGATGTTAACAGCTGGGACTGGAGTCCCTTTGCAGTGGGTGGCTCCAGTAAGCGAAGGGGGTTCCTTTCCACTACTCACTCATTCACACACACACACACACTTACTCTCAGGAGATGTGCTTTCTCTTCCTTTTGTTAACCCTGAAGTTCCATAGAAGAGTGTCAGGCATCAGATTTATAAAACCAAGTAATTCAGTGGAGTGGTACAGCAGCAGCTCTGCTCAAGCTGTGTGCCTCCAGAGACAGACCCAGAACAATGAAATCCCCTGGCAACTTCTGCACCCACCCCTTATGTGCTCTTCGTGTCCCTTGCTTGTTCCAATGCTGATTTTTGGCATATGGTCATATAACACTGGTTTCTTTCTCTGTGTCCACATAGGCAGGGTGTTAACTGTTCTAATGTTGTCAAACTGCAGCTTCAGCTGACAGTTGTTGTCCCCCTCTGGGTTGTGTTTCTGATGCACCTGCTTACCAGCAGAGCATGGCAAACTAAAAAAGCCCTAGACTTAGAATAAACACTACCTAAAAACAATCAAAACATCAGTGTGCTATGACTATTCTTCTCATACTAAAGACGAAACACAACACTGTACCAGCTACTAGGGAAATTACTAAGAAAATTAACTCCATTACAGCTGAAAATATATCTAGATGAAAGTTCACAGCTTGCAGCCTTCAGCAAATCCAGCTACTTGTGCTAAGCAAGTAAAGCAAAGAAAGCAGCATATTAAATCACACAGTATTGTAACTCTATGTGGCTCGTTCTACTTAAAACACATTTGTTTAAGCTAAACAACGAATATTTCTCAACACATAGGTTGAAATGTTCTTTTAAATAGCTTAAACCAGGTGATAGGCTTAAGGTGATAATTGATGTGTCCTATGAAATTCCGAGAGGCATTTGTAGGAACAGCATGTCCATCTGTATTTAATTAACAGTGTTATTTGGAATTCATCTATGTTAGCGTCATTCTTTCACTGTCTTTAACAAAACAACTGGAGGTGAAAACAGATACAGCAGTCTTATGAAAACAGAATTGCTGCCTCCTGCTACTGGGCATGCAAGGATATAACTCATTTTGGGGAAAAGCAGGATTACAAAATGTCTGACTGCTTGGGGAAATATGGATTTACTGGTGGCTCCATCCTCTGCTGAAGCAGACAATACAGTAAGGCTTTGAATGCCATTAGTAATTAATTGTGTAAATTATAAGAAAGGTTAATTGGAGTGGGTGGCAAAAATTGGTAGCTTAACAGCTACTCTTAAGCTTGAAGGTAAAACATTTACTTAAATTGAGAGATTACATTTCCACTACTCTGCTGCCCAAAGCCTTGGAGTGTCCCGTTATAAAGGAAATATAGAAAAATAAACTGTTTCTAGGTGTCTTTTTTAAAAGAAAGCTAAAAAAAAACATTGGTGATGTTTGAAAACACCGGATAGTGTTTGAATAATGTGTCAAGTTCATCACTGGTCTCTGTAATCTGGAATAGATAAACTATTTGTTTTAGTGGCCAGTGGCAACCATACCCTGAAACTCACTTAATTAAAGCCTATCTAAAATGCCATAACGTACTTCCAGACACTGTCTTCAGAGGATAGACTTTTGGCTGTACTTGAGAGTTGGCACTTGAGCTGTTGTATACAGCTCTTTCTTTGAGTGAGAGACATATCAAATATCACAGGATGCTAATAACCTGTGTTAAAATGACTCTCTATAATGGGAAGCTTGCAGCAAAACACCAGAGAAGCTACTTGCAAACCTGAAAAACAGCAGAAAGTTACTTGCAAATATAGACCAAATTCTCATTTTTCTGAGGTTCACTTGTGTTATGTGGCAATGCCACATTCAAAAGAAACTTCAACAAGTCTTGCCACTTAAGCAAACTTTCTGACATTATGATCACAGTATATATTACAAGGGCGTGGGGGTTTTTCCTTAGAACTGTTAAATATAACACTTAACAGTGTTACACCTTACAAACAATTTGCCATGGTTGTTCTCTGTTCCTGGTGGGTTTTTTGTGTTTCTTTTTGAGGCTAAGAAACTCAGAATACTTTGTTGGAAGACTTTCCCATAGGAAAGTGGTTCTCATACACAGATAAAACAATCAGTGAAATGGATGGTCATACTGAGAGCCATACAAACTTTGCTTTCCAAATTTCTTGCCTCCTCAGAGCACCACTGTGCTTCAAACCATAGACAAGTTCTCAGGTTAGTTTTCAATGTCTCTGACTACAGTTGATGAATTGCTAGTCTGAATCCTTAGTGCAGTGAAGAGACAGCATACATTGATTGTTTCCTCCTTGCAGGAATGGGGAGATTTTTGGGTATACTTTGTCATAGTAAAAAATTAGGGTGCTGGGTAAAATCTGGTGGGAGATACGCTTGTATGATTGGAGCCAGAGGCAGCTGATATACTTTGCTTGAAGGTGATTAGAGACCTGTTAACCCACGGGTGCTGTGGTGATCACTGAGGCTGTCAGCAAATGTTACATGTCTTTTACATTGTTTTTCTGGGAACGTAAACGTTAAACGGACTTCTTTGAAGCATTTAAAAAACATATGTTTTAATTGCAGTAACCGTTCCTTCTAGACATCCTGCAGTATTGTCTTTGAATTCAGGTAACTCATTACAGAGAGTGGTGGTATAAAACCTGTTTTCCCCTGTTGATAAAGTAGAAATGAAACTTGATACCCATCTACAGAAGTATCACTGTTTCTTGAAAGAAATGCTACCAAAATTTTCAGTAGATGCCACAAATTGTTATTGGCAAAAATAGCCTACAATATTATGCAAACCTCTTGTCAGACTATGTATATTTAATGTCAGCAGTGATATTACAGCATATTATTTAAGGTTCTGAAGCACATGTTAAACTGGAACTTAGGGATTTTTTAAGAAAATAATGTGAGGAAAAGGACTTGATTAAACCTAGAGTGAGATAGGAAATGTCTTTCCCCTCTGGAGTGTGTGTCTGAAGGAGAGAACCAAGGACTGCCAAAATGGTGAGAAAGATCTCTCCCTGGAGCGTGAGAAGCTCAGGTATTAGCATGGTTACCCACTTGCCTTTCAGGAGAACTGATTTCAAACCATATTTTGACAGGCTTGTCAAGTGGAAAAAGACCAGATATGGCAGATGCTGGCTGTCAAACCCAGTTTTTCCTTTTTTCCTCTAATTTTTTTTTTTGTTTTATTTTTTCCTGGGGTGAAACACCACGTTACCTTACATTGCCTTTTCCACCTTTTGGATCCATTGATAGTTCTGTCCTGCCTTGACTGTTCCAGTGAACTGATAACTTTAGGGAGGGGATTTATTTAAAACTACATTTATTAAAGAGGTAACAGCAGCAACTGGGGTATAAACCTGCTGGTTAAAAAAAATCACAACTTTGTGTGCCACAAAAGGAAGAGAGAATGTATAGCAAATTTGGACAGGAATGATAGAGCTTCTGCTGTCAAAGGACTCAGCATAGATCCAACATCTGCCTGCTTAGTTCCTTTGGGAATTGTACAGACACAGAAAACTAGGAATCCATGTGGTTCCAGGTTGTTTCATTTCACTAGATACTAGTTTTGGACTTTGAAATTGAATATCTCAGTGAGACTGAGAGGACTCAAAAGTACTGGTAAATGCTGAAAGGACTCCCAGTGCAATTAATGTCACTGGGATGACATAAGCTTTTGAAAAGGAATTGTTTCATAAGAGACACTATTGCTGACATGTGAAAATAACTGCAACACACTGAGGCCAAAACAAGTGTTCTGACTACTCCTACTGTCCATGGAAATGCAAAGCCCCTGACCTTCTGGAGATGGCTTTCATCCCCTTCTTTGACCTTATGTTTGTCTGCTTTCGTTGAGGAGACTTTCAGAGCAGGACAGCCAAGAGGACTGTCCCAGCAGTATTGAAAAGGCTTATACCTGCACATTGTTTTGTATTATAAAGAAAAAGCTATGCATACCATTATAGTTTCATGTCTTCTCTGATGTAATGTCATTCTTTTCTCTGAATCTGGAAATTATGATCTTTGTCAAGTCTTATTAGGGAGAATGAAATTATGTTTACAGATACTTATGTTCAGGATAAAAATATTCTGCTAGTAAGATGTAATGCAATATAGAATCCTTTTCACATCCTCCTTTTACTGTGAAATGGACTCAGCAAAATCTGAGAGTGAAAGAAATCTCAGTCCATTTCACTTCCAGTTGTCTGCTTCTTAAACTCAGAAAACAACAGTGTTGCATGATTTTATTAACTTCCTGTCAATACCATCTACCAGAGGCATTTCCTTTATTCATGCTTAATCAAATCCAACATGTAAAGTAAAGCTCAGTGAGGGTTGACTAAGTTCACTTTTTCTTTCAACCAGCTGCCCTGTAGTGTTTGATACATCCCAAATGGCAGAATGTCAGTGACCACAAAAGAGAAGTACTCTGTAAACAGCATGAAACTGAGATGGAGGAGGTTTAGGTTGGGTGTCAGGATTGGAACAGGCTCCCCAGAGAATTGGTCACACTGTCTGAGTTCAAGTTTGGGCAACACTCTAGGCACACAGTATAATTCTTGGGTGTCCTGCACAGAGCCAGGAGTTGGACTCGATGGTCCTCACGGATCCCTTCCAACTCAGCATATTCCATGATTCTATGAAATTCTTGTGATGGGTCCCACGCTGATCTTGAAACTCCTTCTGGTCAGTACCTACTGCTCTGTATGGAAGTGTGCAGCAGCAGTCAAAAAGAGTGGACAAAATGGTAGAGTCCATGTTAGATGTTCCTATGGCTTCTCAAATGTTTCTGGACAATATGGATTTCTTCAGGTTATTTCCTTTCATCCTGCAGACTATCTCTTTGAAATTCAGAAGAGCTCTGGAATTCTGGTCTGACAGATTTGAATGGGATTAATTTTTCAGATAGATTTCAAAAAGGCCTGTAGGAAGGGTTAAATGAAGGGCTAAAGCTTTATTTCACAGACAGTAGAGGTGTAAGTAAACTGTGACATGTCATTCCAGATGTTCCTGAAGAAGCCTTTGTGGTGTTCTACTTAAATTTTAAAACAACAAAACTACTTCAGTACTAATGGACAGGACTTAAAAATTAATAAAATTAATCTTGAGGTGGAAAGGGTATTGGAACAAGGTACTCTGGCCTCCATGGTCATTGATAGTTTATTTTTATCCAACATTCTACATGGAAATTATTATTTCAGATGGGTGCACCATTGTCTCTGAAGGCAGCTCTTACACCTTTGTTTTTAAATCTGTGGTGTGACTTGAGGCACCTACAATTAAAGAGCTAAAAGAAAGAATTGCAAGTTAATGAGTTTAGGGAACACTCTTTGTAGTTACAACGAAAGTGAAGAGATATCCAAATCTTATTCAACTTTCATTATTTGGGCTTATTTGCAGTTATTTGTTAGGTCTTCCTCTTTACAATCACATATCAGAGCATGAGTGTAATGGTGTTCACTTGCTTCCAGTTCCCTGGTTCAGGAGGACTGCCTTCACTGCAGGTTGTAGAGGCACACTGGCAACTCGGGCTGTGTGTACAGAAGCAGTCACATTGCAGATGAGTATTATCATGCATTATGGCATTGCTCTGTACATTACTGTGTGTACACAGTATCAGTAATGACCTCATGTGTGTCCCCAAATTTGCGTGTGAGATAGCAATAGAATTCAGAGGTGGGTTTTGCTCTCTCTCCCTTCCTACTTCAAAGAGATGTGTCTCCATAAAGAAGGAACAATCCTTTGAAGTAGCTTTTTGAATTTTCAAATACATTACACTTCTGAAGAAGAAGGAAGGACATTAAAAAGGATCACAGTAAAATAATGCAATCTATCACAGAAGCAGCCACACAACCATCAACCTTATCAGAAACTTGAAAATCCTACTCTACTAGTTAAACATTTACTCCAAAGTTAGCAAATAATGTTTCAGAGCATGCTCTGAACCCTTTAGCATTCAGTCTGTGTCTGAATTGTTCAGTAGTTCATTGTTCAATATTTAGGTCTCTTCTTTTGTTTTTTGTTGGTTTTCTTTTCTCCAAGAGTAAGATCTAAAGCATCTTCCTTTTTCAAAGGTAAAAATCTTTGCACAACACACTGAGGGCATGGAAACTGAAGTCCTTTGCTCAATAGTTAAATATGTAGAATTAATAAAAGATGAAGTATTTCCTTGCTTGAGCCTCACATAATTACTGCCTATGCTGTTTCCCCCTTATGACAGATCCTTAGAGGATTAAAATTTGATTTTATTAGAAGTTGTGGCGTTAGCTATCAATTATGTCAAATGTCAGAGTCTCAGGTTGAAGTTCAGGCTTGGGATGGAGTCACAATGTAATTTTAATTCATTATACACATCTGAGTTTCTGGTTGACTGTCGCATGGCATAACTGTAATATTAAGCACTGAAAGTAACACGGACACTGGAGCTTCCCCTGAGCCTGGGTTCCCATGTTGCCAAAATCTCTTTCAGACCAAGGAGCATGTTTTTATTACAGATGACCTGTGATGATTTTTGCAAGATATAAGGACATTTATATTAGGAATGTCTCAACTCCACATTCCTAAAATAATCTTTAAAAACAACCTGTATATGTCTCTTTTATGTTGATGTAAATTAAAGGACATGATATTAAAATGAGTGAAATAAGAATCTGGCCCTTTGCATGGTGTGAAATGTTATGGTTTTCTCATGCGACGTGCAAGTTGTTACAGAGACTGTCCTTCAGAGCGTAACCTGACCTTTTCCTTGAGAAATGTTTATGCAACATATGACTTATATATTAAATTATAGCTACAGCTAAATTGTGCACAGAGATATTAATTTGGTTGAATGTCTAGTTGACAGCAATAAATCTAGTTGACATTATGAGATCCTGATAATAGTCCTTGTTGATGGGTTGCAACAAAAAGGGTAATGAGCTTCTTCGTTAGTAGAAAGTCAGTTAACAAATGAAGCTAACTTGATACTTGACTCTGTTTAGCTCAGGTAGTTGCCTGTGCTGTGTTCTGCCCACTGTAAGTCTCTTCACTAGAAAGGGGAAGAAGACATGGTTCAAAATCCATTTTACAAGCCAGTGCTTTTTGCTGTGGAAATGTCCAGACATCTGTGCAAAATAACTTTCTCTGAAGGGCTCTGTTGACTTACATTTTTTGTCAGTGAGAATAATAACTATATTTTGGTGCTGGGATTTGCTTATGCAATTGTATGTTGTTCACATACTTCATTTGCACAAGAAGTTTCACATTTTAAGACTCTGCTGAAAACATCTCGTTATACTTCTCTGTAGCCTGGCTCTGGATGTTGTTTGTGTTTGTTGTCTTGGGGAGTGAAGTTGTTTTCCAGGATGGGGATAAACTTGGTGTATGAATTTGCACAGGACCTATACATTATGGACGAATATTTGTCTAATAATTTCCACAGCTGGGACTTCCTATATTTGTTTCAGTTTTTAATTGCAGGTCTCTGTTTTGCTCAGCCAATGCTGTGAAGCAGCTGCAGTATTGGAGATATTACAGGAATTAATTTTTTCTTTTTTCCATTTTATCTTTTCTCCCGTCCTCTCCCCCCGCTTACTTTATATCAGTGCTTAATGCAATGTTTTCAGTTACTGAGATGCTGTGGCATGTTTAACAGGACAAATATCATGCTGTTTCCCAACTCAAGGGGGAAGGGAAGCAAACCTGAATACACCTATACTTTAAATCACTCATGTGCTTGTTTCCCAAATATAGGATACAGTAAATGATTAAGAGCACTGAGTTGGGTTCCGTCTCCTACTTGTCCCAATGGCTTGGCATGGCCAGCTTGATGCTTTATCCTAGCTTAAATCAATAAAGTAACTTGGATAGCCAGGCAATGTATGCTTCCTCAGAGAGAATGCATGCCCACTGTATCAGCTTCTACCTTGAAGTTGTGGACTCCAAGTGGGGGAGCCGGAGAAGGAAAGTTCTTGGAATTTCTCTATCACCTGTTTCAAACCTGTGACAAGGTCTCATAAAACAATAGGAAAATTGCAGGACTTTATCTTTGCTCTCCCAAATTCTATCACTTGCTCTTTTTCCCTCTAAATCTCTCTCTTCCTGGTCTGCCATAAATTTGCAGTTATCTTAGACAAACATCACAAACAGCTGTATTTTGCTATCTTTCTCCTGGTACCACAGCTGCCCATGTTCCCTTATGCACTGACCCTGAATGGTTCACTATATGATTCAAGAAAGAGTAGAAAAGATTTCCACTTTGGTGTGTCCCTTTTGGAATGCTCCAAATACTCCATGACCACTTTAACCCTTGGTCTTTTCCCAACCTTTACATAACCTGCAGAGAGGCAACTGCTGCTTTCACCAAATAAAGATCCATAGTACTCCGGTTTGTGAAAGAATCTGAGTGGTGTCATTTGATACCAGAACTTAGCATTTTCTTTTGGGAAGCTATGAGGAAGCAAATGTCCTCGTGCCTAGGAGTGCAAAAATAACTAGAATTGCTAGAGCAAATGGTTGTGGAGTCTGCATCCTTGGATAGAATCCAAAGTCGTCTGGACACTGTCCTGAAAAAGTGGTGTTATATGGTCCTGCTTGAGCAGCAGGGTTGGACTAGATGATCTCCAGAGGTCTGTTCCAACATTAACCACTCTGTGATTTTGTGATAACCTACCTTTGTGTTGGTGTGGAGAAGGCTTGAGGATCACTGTACAGTGTTTGGAGACAGAAAAAATCGTGGATATGTTTATGTAAAATACCTATTCATAGATACAGGCTCAGCTAAAACTATGTATACTTCTTCTCTCATTGTTGGTAAAATCATAGAATCAACAATATGCAACGTTGAGATGAATGAGAAAAATAGTTTAGCTGAATATTTTACCATGCTCCAGGGTTTAAATATTGGAACAATTATTTGGTTAGGGCTTTCAAATCAACTCAGTGATTTTAGATGCCTAAGTGCAGCTTTGGAATTCTGACCTGAAGGGTTTGGGGTTTATTTTTAAGGTGTAAGTTTTAGCGTTTTTGAAATGTTGCTTCTTCAAAAATACTTCCTTTAACTGACAAATAAAAAGGTTTTATCTAGACATTAATACAAAGACTACTAAAAACATTACAGGGAAAAAAAAAAAAAAACAACAAACCAACAAACAATATTCTCTTCTGTTCCTTGTGCACTATTAAGAAAATAGGGTGGTAAGGTCTCATTCCAGAATTTCTTTTCTTGTTGGTAACACTATATACACTACTGACTGAGAAATGAATACTGCAGGAGTCAAAATAGATGAAGTCACTACAGAATTTTTGGTGTTTTGAGGTTTTGTTACATTTGGCTTTTTTTTTTTTTCCTTCAGAAAAAGAGAAATGGACAGGTAGTCACAAAAGTAGTGGTGTTAGCTGCCATCTGAATTTGTGCGTAATAAATGTTAGGCATCAGTTCTATAAGTTTTTAGTATTCTGTCTAGAAGAACACATTTAAAAGTATTCAGTGCTGTGTGGAAAGAAATGTACCTAGTTGGTCCTGCAATTTTTTATATTGCTGTGCAAATAAGACAAAGTAATCACTGTAAACCACAGATTACAGTGTTACTTTGTTATCTTTGAGTCTTCTTCAAGAGTAGATACAGAGCCAAATGCCAAGCCTGGCCTTGATTGACACAATCTGCTGACTGGCAATGTCATAGAGTCTCATTGCATTTGTTGGATTTGCTCTAATGGAAGTGAAGATACCTGAGACTAAAAATAAAAACTCTGTCATAGCCCCCAGCCTTCTCAGTTCACTTCAGTGAGACGCAGAATGTGAAGGTTTTAGTCCTGAAAGGTCAGACCAGGTCCCATTTTGTTACTCTCTTCGGGAACGTGATAACATGGCATGGCATGTTGCCACAACATGCAGTGAGATATCTGCCTCTTTCTGTCATAAGCCTTGTAAATGCCTTATGAAGAAAATTTTCCATACTGTACCCCTGCATCTTTTATTCTTTGGAAACATTGCCTCCTTCAGCAAAACAATTAATTTTAGATGAAAAAATCTGATAGGACTGTGACTGTATGAGAATATACATATATGTGTGTGTGCATGTGAATGTATGAGTACAAACATGTGAATATATATGCGGTCATTTAAAGTAGCTTGATGCTTTCTGTTATTTTTTTCCTCTGGTCAGTGCTACAGACTACAGTCTGCTAAAGACTGTAGATTGATGTATGTGTAAAGGTGACCAAGGTGCTCCTATCCCCTTTTCACTTCTTAGCATGAATTCCTCAGGGAAGCCTTGGAATTAAAGGAGATGTCTTGCCAGTGGCTTATTTTCTCCTTAGCTGAGGCCTAGACAGCTCTGTTAAGGAGTGAAGGAAACTGTTAAGAAAATAAGCCATTGGTAAGAAAGATTCACTAAATTGGCTTGGTTGGTTGAGATTTTAAAGAGATCTGGAGCTACTGAGAATTACTTAGGTACTGCTATTGATGGACGCAGGGGCACACCATCTGTTCCATCCCTCCCAGTCCCTGCGTACACACTCCCTCTCTACCTTGTGATAGCTGAGTATAGTAGTGCTCAAACCTGTCAAGGGAATCTGCTTCTCCTGCACTTTAAGGAAGCTGTATATTTAACACTTCTATTGAGCCTGACTACCAGCTCTGTGTCTAGGCAGGACACCTTTTTAATCAATCTGTTTCTCTTAGTGAGAAGCATACCCTATTAAATTTACAAGATGACAAGGAAAACAGATTTATTACCAAACTTAATGCCATAATTTATATGGAGTAAAAGCACTATAGTTAATGCTATGATGAGGTATCACTAATAGCATTACTAATTATAACTGCTGTGAATTTATAAATAGCTATAGAATATCATTAAGTATGGGAATCATGAAGAGCTAGCTTAATTGTGTCTTGTCTTGTTATCAGCTACATCAAAATTAGTCCTAGATTTGCAGTGGTTTGTAGACATCTTAATCTTCTGCTTTTTGAGTTTTTCCATAAGGCCTTACAGACTTAAGAGGAACAGACTCCTTTCTTTACATTAGCATCATCCCTCAAAATATTTGTTATGGAAGGTGTGCAGCCTCAAATATACAGTGGGGAATGTATTAAAATGTGTGTGTTACAACGCATCCCCAATATACATCACCTGTGAGGCACTAAACTTCATTAATAACAATTAAAAGCCAACTGAGTCAAAATAAGACAGTTCTTTGACTTAAGCTTAAAAAAATCATATCCATTAAAAACATCAGGATTTCATGACTTTACACAAATATTTCAATACTTATACAGTGTAGACATTGTCATTTTCTCCTCTCCTTACTCTGCTCTACAGATGTGGGGCTTCTTTTTATGTACTGGTGTACAGATCAGCTTCTGTCCTATACAGATTCCCTGAAATCTTTCATTCCTCAACCCCCAGAAGTACCCTTTTGCCTTATTTGTTTCATTCATATGAGAGGCTGTGAATGTGGCTTGAAAACACCCTTCAAATGTGTCTCTTGATAGCAGTAGGAATTCAAAAAGAAGTACAGATACAAATGTGTTTCAAAGATTGTAATTTGCCAGACCACTGTTAGAGGTTAATTTAAAATTTGCCCATGAGATTTGGGATTTATTCAGTGTCACTATATATCCTGCATTGTTCTTCAGCTCCTCGGAGCCAGCAAGTAAGTAGATTGCATGATCATTTACAGTGCAAGTATAAAAAGGAAATTTAAGATTCTTTTTGTGTACAGCAGGAGCTAGTTGTTGATAAGGAGGGTCCAATAAAGAGTTTGGGTTTAAGGTTATATGTTACAATCTGAATTTTGTATGATCCCTTGCCTTGCCTTGCCTTGCCTTCCCTTCCCTTCTCTTCCCCCTTTTTATGTTTTTCTTTTTTTACTTTTTTTTTCTTTTCATTTCTCTATCATCTTTAAGTACACTTTCCCAAGGCTTATAATCCTTGAATATCTTTTCTGAGAATAGGATATGTTCCTACTATAATTATTCTTCATTAAGCAAAGAAAACTATATGTGAAGGACAGGTTGGGGCTGAAGTTGCACACTCTGAAGTTACTGTGCATACTGTTTCAGAGTTACAATGCATTTCTTAAAACACATTTATGTCACAGTTCGTGTCAACCAAGGCATAGCCAGCGAGACTCCAGTTAATTCCAGTCACAACCCAAAATCTTGGTCAACACTTTTTGGAATTATGAAGCAAAAATTGCAAAAACTGTCTGAGCACTCTTTTTGGATGGGTCCCTTTGGTGAAATGACTTCTCCCATCTAACCCTGAGAAAATTTGTGTGAAGATTCATGGTGATTTAAATAAGAGTCATGAAAGGTCTCTCCTACAAATCAACTCTATAGCTCTCAGTTTATGAACTTCCAACCATGTATTGTCCTTGTAGTAAACAGAATCTTAAAAGAATCTGATGTTGGCAAATAAACTACATAAAGTTAATATCTGTCAGAAGATTCCAACCTCTTCTTTAAGCTTGAAAGCACTACAATCATCTTTATGTAGTTTATTTGAAAACTTCAGAATGTTTTAAGTTCCAGTGTCTTCTACCCAAATAATGATGTTTATGTGAAATACTATAAAAGCAGATCTTTCAAAGTTAGTCAGAGGGTCAGAGGGAAGAAGCTCATCAACGCAAACCAATGTGCACATCAGTGGGCAGCACTGACTAACAATATATCTCAGTGGAAAAAAAAAACAATTAAAAAATCAGTATGTCCTGGGAAAAGTGGGACATGAGCTGGGTTCTACAGCCACAAAAAGGATCAAACTTCCTGTAGTGCTCAGTCAAGTCTGGTCAGCAGCATTAAAAGTCTGGAGTTATATCACAGACTCGATTTACTAAATGTGCAGAAGTGGGTAAATATAAATTCCAATTGCCATTTCCTATTCATTCCATGGAGGTTTAACAAAGCTCCACACACCACAGTCTGCAATCATTGACACTCACATGATTTTTTGGCATTTCCTTAGGCAGCAACTCTTTGAACTATTTTTGAAAAGGTCCAGTAGGTTTCTTTCATTCTTGATGGGAGAATGGGAGCTGAATAGCCATGCTGCTACCTGTCCAAATTAGTCCAAGCTTATTGCAATCACTGAATGAGAAAGTAAAAGATAGGATGGTGTTTTATGGGTGTAGTTTGCTCAGCCTTTTAATTTCTTCAGGTTCAGGCCTATTCAGACACAAAACAGTTTTGGATACTCATTAGGGGTGATACCTCCCATGATGTCACTGTCATGAATAGGAGCAGGGAAAAAAAGAAGAAAATCAGACATTTTCCTTGTAGACATTGTAGTCCAGACACTGAGAGCTTTGAATAAGATGTGCCCTGTGGTCCGGGAAGAGAGAAAAGCTTCAACCAACTAAATATTATCTGTGTACTTGCACTAATGGTTCTAAAGCTATAATAACTGGTGTGAGTTGTAAAACATATTCTGTCATTCCACAGACAGGAAACTCCTTTAAATTCAAAGCAGATATGCATGCTTGTTTCCCATGCAGAACTTAATCCCTTAAATATAGAATTATTGTTTGGTTTTAATTAAGATAATATGCAATGTAATTTGTTAATGTGCTTTATATTGCAAGACATTTTAGTAAACATACTATTCAAGTACTGCATCCAGCTGTGGGGTCCCCAACACAGGAAGGACACCAACCTGTTGGAGCAAGTCCAGAAGAGGGTCACCAAGTTGATGAAAATAAAGGCTGAGAGAATTAGATTTGATCAGCCAGGAAAAGAGAAGGGATGACCTCACTGTGGCCTGAAGGGAGATAACAAAAAAGTTGGAGACATTATTTACAAGAGTGTGCACTGATAGAACAGAGGGTAATGGCTTCACACTGAAAGAGAATATGTTTAGATTAGATATTAAAAGAAATTCTTTTTACTGGGTGTGGTGAGGCACTGGAGCAGGTTGCCCAGAGAATTTGTGGATATCCCATCCATGGAGGTGTTTAAGGCCAGTCTGGATGGGGCTTTGAACAACCTGGTCTAGAGGCAGTTGTCCCTGCCCATGACAGAGAGGTTGAAATCAGATGATTTTTTAAGGTCCTTTCCAACACAGGTCATTCTACGATTCTGTGATTCTATGATATATGTGTAAGACTATTGTATATCATACTCAAAAACAGAATTGTGCTATGGTGTATTTCCACCTTTCATGATATGTTGAAGTTATGTAGTTATGGAATCATGGAGTTGACGTTATTATACCAGAAAATAAATGAGTTTCACATAAAGCTTCGTGGGTAGACATTAGTGAAGAAGATGAAATAGTTCTTATATTAGCTAAGCTAATAATTTCTCTCTCCTAGTTTGACTCCTGCCACTAAAGGATACAGGCCTCCTTAAACCAAACTGTATGAATAACACCACAATAGGTTCTGAATTAATGAAAGAATACTTCATTATCTCAGTATCACTGGAGCAGAATTAAAATACTTTGTAAAAGAGCTCTTAGTTTTGGATTTCTGAATTACTTAAAAGTGTTCCGGAGATTTATTTGTTTGTTTGTTTGTTTCTTTTCTTTTCTTTTGAGCAATAATTGTCAAGACAATAAAAAAATACCTGAAATACAGATCTGTCATGTTAGCTGTACTGCAACAGTTGGGGCAGGGATTTCTGTACTGAAAAAATATATCCTGAATAATTGTGCTGGAAGTTGTAGTGCTAAAAATCATGTGGTTTGTTTTATTTTCAGTGTGGGTGGAACTGTAATTTATTTTATTAGATTTATTTGTTATTGAACGATCGGTCCTGCTTCATCCGTATCAGCCAGTCCAAAAGTGGCTCTTTAACAGATGCTACTTCTCTGTTTGAAGTCATTGATGGCTATACTTGTTTTTCCTGATGTAATGCTGAATTTTGTATTTTATCATAAAGCATGAAGAAATGGAAGTCAAGCAAAGCTTCAAACACCCTGTTGGTGTTTGATCAGTTAGTATTTTCTCTCAAAGACTGAGATTTTAAATGCAACTATGGTTTCAAAGAAGCTAGAATGACTACATAACGCACAAATTCAGAGTACAGTAACTTAATTGGTAAACACCCTTCTTCTACATTGTGCCTGGTAACAAGTGCTGACAGACTTTTTGCTTTATTTGTTCCAATACAGTTGTAATTTGACTATATGTATTTAAATTTTGACAGAAGTTATAAGAAAAAAACCACTGTCATTAGTATTTTTTTTAAAATTCCTATGGAAAAAAAAAGGAAAGAGAAGTGATCTGAGACAAGCATGGTGTTTGGTATCAGTATGTAATCCAGGAAAAGACTTTGTCTATAATCTGAAAATTTTGGTCTGTTTCATAACAAAGCTGTTAGTGCTGTTGACTTTAATAGTGGAACTTTCCCTCCACCTTCTGTTCCCACAAACTTGATTGTTTTTTATGTAAGCACAGTATGGTCTGAAAAACCTCAAGCCTAAACAATACACTTGAGAGTGCCGCACACCCCAACCCCTGTGGGATGGAAAAGATTTCATGGGCTTGGCAGTCTTCATGCCTATTTTGAGAAACCATCTGTGCTTGCTAGATACTTGCTTGGATTTTGCTATAGATGTTCTTTGAAAGTTAAAAAATGAGAAAAGCATGTTTAAAAAACCCCCAGGTATCCCATCAGAACATTTTCAAGAATACAAAGCTTCAGGCTCTGAAAGCATTGTGTGTATGGTAAATGTGACTGGTTAACTGTAAACATTATTTTTTAGATATTGATATGGCAGTCTAAGCAGACTTGATGCTTAACACATGCAAGGTTAGTTTTCTTTTTAAAAAAAAATCTTTAAAACAATTTGCACGTTGAATTTTCTAGTGTGAGTCTTTAATTTTTACATTTAAAAATATCATCACACTCACAGTTTGTGATCTGATTCAGAATATAGAGTGTAAGCCTCAAAGAGTGCTGTATCTTCAAAGAGACTTAAAATCCAAAATTTCTACATCCTGCATCTAAGGGTCAAGCTATTG
>JAWWES010000133.1:17006910-17020492 GCA_035583135.1 Lophotriccus pileatus
TTGAGTAGGGAGTGACTTTAAAGCCATTGCTCCCAGGTATATTACTGTTTCCAGGAAATTTAAGTTAAAGGCTTTAGAAGGATTCAGAGTGCAAAATAGACAGATTTCAGTTAAATTAATCAGCACCACAAAAACATAAATAAAACAGTTTGAATTTTTTTATATTACTTCATTTTTGATACCTTCATTTTTGGTTACTTCATTTTCATGATAGAACAGGAGACAACTCTTGACTTCAGCACAGAAATCAGGATTTAATACAGGCAGGGAGCCTAGGATCTCCACTGAGCAATTGTGATCACTATTCTGCTAGATTTGCCATCAGAATAGCAAGTGAATTCTTTAAGGAAAGCGTAGAGGCAGTGAACTTTGAACGCATATTTTTATAAGTTATCAGTATAAAGGGAAGTTCTAAGAGCAGAATGAAGAGTAAAGTGACTACAAAAAAGGAAAGAAGGCTGGATATTTTAAGAGTGTCCTAGAGGAAGGTACATTAAAACAAGGAGAGATGTATCAACATGGCTAACACCCGCCCCCCCGCCCCCAATAATGAGTGGGTTTATTTAAAACAAAAGAAACCAGATTTTTAAAAATAGAATAGAGCAAAACAGAACAGAACCAGACAGAGCCAGATTATTTCTGTTGGAAGGGACCTGCGACAATCATCTATTTTAACTGCCTGACCTATTCAGGGCTAACCAAGGTAAAGCATGTTATTCAGGTCATTGTCCAAATATCAGGCTTGGGGCCTGACTACCTCTCTAGTAAGCATTTTCCAGTGTTTGACCACCCACTCAATAAAGAAATGCTTCCTAATGTCCAAGTCTAAACCTTCCCTGGTGCAGCTTCCAACTATTCTGATGCATCCTATCACTGGATCCCAGGGAGAAGGGCTCAGCACCTTCCTCTTCACTTGCCCTCCTCAGGAAGCTGGAGAGAGAGCATTGAGGTTACCCTTCAGCCCCCTTTCCTCCAAACTAAACAAACCAAACATCCTTAGCTGCTCCTTACAGGACATGCTTTCCATTCCTCTCACCAGTTTTGTTATCCTCCTCTGGATCATTCAGGGACCTTCATATCCTTCTTCATTTTCTGAGGCCCAGAAATGCACTCAAGGTGAGTCCATCTCAACACTGTGGGGTAACCACCTTTTGTGTTTGATGCACCTTGGGATGAGGTTTGCCCTCCTGGCTCTCATGGAGCACACTGTTGCCTCGCAATGAGCTGCTGCTGACCAGTACTCCCAGGTCCCTTTCTGCAGGACCACTCCTTTCTCCAGCCACTCCTCTCCTCATTTATACTTGTGCCTGGCCTTACTCTGTTCTAGGTGCAAAATCTGGCAGTTGTTAAATTTCATCCCACTAATCATGCAAGAAGGTTAAATTTTATTCTAAGTGGTCAATAGATCAAACGAGTGTTCGGATTTGTTTGTTTGTTTGTGGTTTGAATCAGCACATTGTTTCAGGTTCTTGTAACAGCCCAAATATTTCAGTCAATGTCTTAGGTAAAAAGCTGTCAACTGGCACATAGGCAGCACACAGTACCCACCAGTTGTACACCAGCCGCTGTAAACAGCTTGAAATTGCTTATTCCAAGCCAGCCACACCACAAACGGCAGATGGCAGGAGAGAGGAGCAGAAAGCAGACAGGCATCATTTGGCAATTGGACCTCAGCTCTGGCCACATTAGGGACATGAGCAGGGCTGGTTTTTAGCATGTTCTTACGGCCTACCTACTGCCAAAGGCAGATGTCTACCAAGCCATTGAGAATAACAGCAGCCAGGAGCTCATCCCACTTCTCCTTTCCCTGTGGAGATGACGCAGGCAGGCTGAGAGGTTCGTGCTGCGATGTGGTGATTCCTGTAACACTGCAGATATATCAGAGAGCCTTATCATCTTAGTGGTGTCTTACCTAAGTCCAGGCCTCATGTACAGAATTGGGAAGTTCAAGACATGCAGAGTATCATAGGAGTTCTTCTGTGAGGTTGTAGGAAAGGGCAGAATGGTATTTTCTAGTCCAAAACCATTCCCTTGGAAACCAGACAAAGTATATATAAATCAAAAAATTAGAACAGTGAATATGTACAGACTAATAAGTAAAGGCTTCTCATATTATGAGCACACTAGAAAAAGAAATATAGGTTCCTTAACAATGAAATATAAATTAATTGTTGGATTAGCAAACGGAGGAAAAGTGTTATATAGCAAGCCTGATGAAGACTTATTAGTGACCTGGAAGAGAAACATGGAAGAATTTAGTGAAGTTAATGAAGTTTGAGAATGATGCAAAATTACTTCAGAACTTCCATTCTTCTGAAGATGCCATAAGCCCAGGAGGACAGCAGTCAGCTCAGATCCCTAGGTTTTGGTTACTGAGCTGCTCAGCTAATGAATCAACACTCTTGATGCCTTGTATGTGAGAGGAAAATGTGAGAACCACTGTTTTCCTGCACAAGACATTATTCACACGTTCTTACTCAGTGGTGCTGAACTGAAAAAGTTCACTGCTCCTATTTGCAAGAGCATAGTTTATGAACTTTATTAAAATCTGGTATTGCTGTTGGTCCCCAAAGTGTTTTGGCATAGAGCAGTATTTGCACTCTTTAAAATACTAGGTCTTTGGTAGCCCATTTTTTTTCAGGTAGAAGTGATTAAGGAGCTGTTGTCCTGGTTGCACTGGATGTCTTGGGCTGGTTGTGTCTGTTGACCTGTGCCTGTGGGAGAGCCTTCAGCTGATGCATCAGCAACTAAATGGGAATATGTGCAACAAAAATTGGTGGTTTCTAGTGCATAAGATGAAGACCTACAAGTATGTGATAAATTCTTATTTCTGGGCAGTCTGAAAACATACTAGACTTCATGGATGAGAAGTCTGTCTCACTTCTGAGCTGTTTAGTCCCTGCAATCATTAGTCCATCGATATTTGTTCTGCGTTACCAAGATTATTACTACAAATAATAAAGGATGCAGCAGGGTTAGTTTTTGTATGTGTGTTTTGGGTTTTGTTACCCTCAAAAAAAGTTAAAATTTATAGTGTTACACATGGTCTTCGTAGGAAGGTGTCCTACTGGGACTTTCCACCTTCTGAGCTCACACCCACACCTCTCTCCATACGTGTGATTGCTGAGAGCTCTATGACAAACCTTTCACATATTTCCCTTCTCTGACTTCAGTAGCAGTTACTAGTTCTTAACTTTGAGCAGTTTTGTAAGTCTTCATGTTTACAACAGTGAAAATTGTATTTCTTCCTACTGGTACACATATTTAGTCAGATTTTTCTTCCTGCAATATATTTTATATAAGAAAATGAGAGTTCATCAAAAGTAAAGTATTTTCTTAAATTATTTCTTGGAATGAAAATTGAAAAAACTGTTTAGATAGGTAACAACATTTTGTTTTGATCTTTGTGGAACAAATATTTTAATCTTCTATTTTGAAGTAACTCATTTCAGTATTTTCTTTACCTCATATTTATAAAACAATATAAAGAAAAGCCTAAAGAATTAAATTAAATATATTGATTTTTCAACACTGAATACGTTCCTCGGGGGACTTTTCAGTTAACAGAATATTTGCATGAAAAGCTTTTGTTCTGCTACAGAAGAAAAGGCATTTCAAAATTAGGAAAGTTAGCTAAAGACATGACTCCCACAGAGTTTTAATTGATATACAAAAATACATGTTATAGCAGTAGGAGATTTCATCAAGTTTGCCATTCTTAAGCTAAAAACTGATGACTATTTAATAATGAATTTACCAATGCAAAACAGTTCCTTTCATGTCTCAGTTAGTTGTACAGCTTCTATTTCTTTTCTAAGAACCAGAGAGTTTTAAGCACTTAGGTTTGATTGTTTCTGTGAACTGAGAAACAGTCTATGACCAACAGCTATTTTCAGAATGACTGTCACACAGCAATGCATTCATAGTTCATTTAGACTTTAACAAAACAGGGAAAAAAACAACAAATAATTACATACTCGAACATATTATAGTTATTCTGTAAAATGCTCATCTTCCTCTACGTTTCTGAAATGATCATTAGCCCAGTCTCATACAAGCTATGAGGAGAAACACACATGGATAAGCTTCTCTTAGATACATGAATAACATACCACCTATGCCAAAATTTGACACACAGTTTGACAGACTTGAAAAACTTATGCAGCACAAAAAACATCAGCTTGCTATTCTAGCTAGAAACAAAACTTAGAAAACTAACCATCTTGGGTTTTTAAAGACATAACCAACTAGCCCTCCAGATGCAAAAATCTGAGCATATGCATGATCCTGTAACACAGCTGACATGTAACATTCTCTACATTCATCTTGAATGCTGGGAACTAGATATTTGATATTTGTGTGTAAGTCCTATTTGAGAAGGGTGTGGTATGGAGGGTTAAAAATCTAAAGACCAAAGAATTGCAAAAAAAGTTAGTCAAAAAAACAGTAACGTGGTGTATTCAAAGTTGTCTTATATGTAAAGGCGTAGAAAACAGGTATTGAGAAAGAACAACCTCTTTTACAGCATCTGAAATTGAGAATTCAGAAATCACAGAAAATTGTTATTCTTTTCAGAAGCGGTATGAAAATTTGCTCATGTTTCAAAGAGCAACATAATATTTAATTCAGGAGGAAGAAGAATTCTTGGGGGAAAAAAAAAAAAAAAAAAAAAGCCAAACCTAAAGCAGAAAGAAAGGTCCCTGGACTGCTGGAATACCAAATGCAAGCAACAACTGCCTATATTCAAGATGGAATGTTGATGTGTCCTACTTCCTATATCCATGTGACTGGTCCTTCACAATGTTTTCACTACAATGGAATACTCCTTTTATTTTTTTAATCAAGTTGAAAACACCAGAAAACTCGGAAAAAAGCATGGGAGCAGAAAACAGTTTCACACTGTTACAGTAACTGAAATTTAACTGTAACCATGTTTGCTAGAAATTTGTGAAACATTGCTCTGGGCAAATTTACATTAAACAAATTTCTAATTTGTTTTATAATTATAATGAGTTAAATAATGCCATTCAAATATCATGAATAATGCAATTCTCATTCATATTCACCAAGGACTTTACTTCTAATAATTCTTATCAGTCTGGACAGTTTGCTTTTTGGGGCAGACAAGTAGGGATTCATCTGATATTTTTCTGAAGTATTTTACCTTCTATGTTCAGGAAAAAGAATAATGCTGAGTGTCTGTTTTGTTATAAACTGAGTAGCAGAAGCCTAGACAATAGAGTTCATAATTCATAACCATACTCTATTATTTAGGAGAAAATTTTTCTCTCTAAAACAAATATGAAAACAAATATGCTTAGCCATGAAAAAGACAGGCTGCATAGAGAGCCCTCTTGGTCCAATTTCCCAGTATGAAAAGAAACAGCATAAAATTCTGGTGCAAACAAATCCAGTAACTGTTGTGTTAAATAGGATTGGGATTAGTATCCATAACCTCAATTTCTATTTGTAACATGGAAAGCCAGTTCTGACCAAGTGAGGGATATCTAGCTGTTCCAATCCTGCTGTTTACTGCCATGTTATCACTCCCCTATCAAATCAACTTTTTTTCACCTTTATGGGCTTCTGCCTGTAGTGAGATCATTTCATTTCCTCCTGCTAGCTGAATCCTAAATTCCAGATAGCAATCTGTGTATGACAGACAAAGCTGTAAGATAGTATTTTGCCAAACAGAGGCACATCAAGTATTTTTGTGCACATTTTCTGGGTGCATTGCCTGGGTGAAAGAAAACTCAAACACTTTCTTCCTTACAGATAAGGGTGCTGAGCTTTTTTGGGTAAAAAAAAAAAAAAAGGAGAAAGAGAAGTAAGGGAGGCTCTAACTTAGCTTAGATGTGTGATCTGTCAATACAGTACTTATGGAAAGGCATGGCCACTTTCTTTCCACTCATTAAACATAAGCTGAGATTGCAAAGAGCTGAATTTCTGATCTTAAGGATGGGATTGAATCAGATGACCCTTGGACACATGCAAACAGTGTGGAAATCACATCTTATTCAGGAGAAGTTACAAGTTCAGAGGCACAGCCATCTTCTGCGGTGACTTGTGTGACAGAGGCATGGTGGTTGACATACAAAGAGGTGGAATGCAGTGGGCCATGGCAAATCCTGGAACAGACACAAAAGAATCAAGAATACCTAGGAATGGTATTGTGCATAAGCGAACCAGAGAAAGGCTATTACCTTCAGTTGCTTTCCTGGGAGAAAATTTACCCATGGAAGACCAAAAAAACAAAAATCTAAAAGTGATTTCCATATCTCACTCTTTGCCCTTCTAGCAAGATCTGCTGTGGGCTGAGATAAAAATCATGTTGCTTTTAGACAGCATCATTCACCCTGATGATCATTCCCTAATATCTCACATTTCAACACCTGTCATTCAGGCTAGCCTAGCTCAGTTTTCCCAGTTTTCCATTACTGTTACACTTCATGAGATTCCCTCAGGCCCAGTTCTCAAGCTTGTTCAGGTCCTTCTGTATGGCATTTCATCCTTCAGGTGCATCACCTGCAAATTTTCTGTGGGTGCACTCAATCCCCTCATCTATATAATTAATGAATATATTAAATATCACTGGTCCCAGTTCAGACCCCTGAGGGACATCACTTGTCATTAATGTCCATCAGGACTCTAAGCCCTTGACCCATACTTTCTGGATGTGACTGTCCAACATATTTTTTAACAGTGTACCTATCAGATGAATCTCCCTCCCACTTAGAGAGAAGGATGTTGTGGGGGACTGTGCCTAAGTCTTGACAGAAGTCCAGATCAATGAGATCTGTAACTTTTCCCCTGTTCACTGATGTAGTCACACCATCATGGAAGGCCTCTTGGTTGGTCAGGCAGGGCTTGTCCTCGGTGAAGCTGTGCTGGCTGCCACAAATCACCTCCCTGTTCTCCATGTGCCTCAGCACAACTTCTTGGAGGATCTGTTCCATGATTTTCCCAGGCATAGAGGTGAGGCTGACAGGTCAATAGTTCCCAGGTTCCTCCTTTCTACCTTTTGTAAAGATGGGTACAATGTTTCCCTTTTTCCAGTCATCTGGGACTGTCGTGGCTTTTCAAATATCGTGGAGGGTGGTCTGGGAACTACATCAGCATTTAATTGGGAGGCATTTAATTGTGTCCCATGGGCTTATGTATGTTAAGGTTCATCATCTGGTCATGAATCTGATCTTTACTTACAGTAGGAAGCACTTTGTCTCCCTCCCCCCACCAGTCCCCATCCTGCTGTCCATCCACTCGAGAGGTGTGGAAAGAGAAGTTGCCAGTGAGCATTGAGGCAAAAACATTCTCGACTACCTCATCCTTCTTTGCCTTCCTTGCCAAGTTTCTTGCTCCTGGGGATCATCAGCTCTTGCACTCTACAGAAAACTTCCTTAAAGGTCTGCCAGCTCCCTTGTAACTGAGGGCAGTCTCCCAAAGGATCCAATTGACTATTTCATTGAAGAGCTGGAAGTCTGCTTTCCTAAAGTTCAGGAGCCTATCTTCACTCCTTACCTGGCTCATATCCATCAGGACTGCCAACTCCACCAATGCATGATCACTGCAGCCCAGACTGCCTCCCGTCTCGGTGTCCCTCATTGCCTCATTGCCTCTTGTAGGGCTGGCTATCACCTGGTTCAAGAAGTTATCCTCCATGCATTCCTTTACATAAAGAGCTGGTTTGAACGTGAAGATTTGTCTCTGAGGAACAGCCTTGAGCATGTTGAAAGCCTGTGGGTAGGAATCAGAGACTGAGGCAACAAAGGGAACCTTGTGGTTGGTGCCTGTTACAGGACACCTGACCAAGGGAAGGCTTTGCCAATAGGTTTCAGCTACAAGAGTTATCGTGCTCACAGGCTCTTGTCCTGCAGGGGGAACCACCCCAACAGCTGCATAAAAGCAGCATATTGAGCTGTAGGCAATCCAGGATTGCCAGCATAGCCAGTGCTGGGTAGGTCATTCCATTGTCAAAAGAAAAAACAAAACAAAACAAAACAAAACACAACAAAACAACAAACAAACAAACAAACCACACCAAATTTTGGTGGTGACACCAGCTGCAGAGCTGTGTATTAAACAACTCATTCTGTCTGTTTCTGTGAACATTATTGCCTTCAACTGGAAGTACAGAGGAGAATATAACTTGTGCCCCAGATTCTCTTACCAAATGACCCAAGGCCCTGAAGTCCCCTTGGACTACATGTTGCCACTTCATTGCCCTCTACCTGGGAGATCAGTAATGGGTATTAATCTGAAAATCATCACAAATCACCTTGCACTCTGCAGTACAGAGATCATGTACCTATCCTTCAAATCTCATCTCTTTATGTATATACAGATATATGTATTTTATATATATATATATATATATAATAGAGAGATATATAGATATATGTATATAGGATATACAGAGATGTATGTTGTGCCCTTGCTTTGCTGATCCACATCATGATTAAGGGTTGAAAGGGAGAAATGGAGAATAACTTCTTCCAGTAGATTCCTCTAGAAAAAATTAAAGGCATGTAAAAAAGTTTTTTACTTTAACTAGTTAACCCTCTGTAGACATCAAAGGCATTACTTATAATTCAGTCACCATAATTAACAACCAGTTCTTAATGAATGTTTTGTACCCACTACAGCGGGAAAAGCTGGGCATCAAGCATTTTAAAGAAATCTCTGGTTCTACTTAAAGAGTTCAAAAATAGTTTTGTTTGTTTCTTGTTTACAGCTTAAATTAATTTTCCTTGTATTCATTTAATTTATAGAAAATCCATGATACTCAGCACATTATGAACATTGTAGCAATTTCCCTTTAAGCTTGTAATGTATTTCTTCACTGTCCTTTCTATTAATAATCTTCGTACACATGCAGTTATTCAGTACTTAAAACTAAAACTGTAAATGTGGTATAGTACTTTATTTCAGCTTACAACTTGTACAAAACCAAAACTGATTTAAAAAAAAAAAAATGTTCAGCTATTTTGGGATCCATTAAAAAGTAGTATTTATAAAAAAACATTTATTTTAAGCCTTCATGGTGCAACATTGTCTTTCTTTGCATTAAACTTTGGAAGGGCAAACCTATAAAATAAAACTAGCTTTTGTTTTCCTCTTCTGTTCTTTGACATTTATAAAAGGAAGAAAAACACACACACACACACCCCCCTCCATGGTAACTTCTTGAAAAGTAAAACTTTAATAAGCATTTTGGTTAAACACATCTATTCCATGTGTTTTAAATGTATGATCAAAAGAAAGACAATTTCTTATCTTTAGAAAGTAGAGACAAGTAAAAGTGAGTTAGCTCTTCTCTTATCTTCAAGAGGTTGTTCTTTTTATACAGCTGCTATCCAAATTTTGCCTTTGCAAGACAGATGCCTATTAATCTGTACTTCAAGATTTCCCATTTCACATTGTGTGAAACTTATTTGTGTTGCATCATATCTTTTCATTCTAAACAAAAACACTAAGGGCTTTTAAAATTTCCACTTCCCGATATAACGTCTTAATTTCGTTATACTAATGAAAGCACAGAGAAATGTGATAAAATACATCCTGACAATGGAGGCCCGGTCATGAGACAGATCTGTTGCATTTGGCACTGGTGAAGTCTTATCTAAAATACTGCCCCACTTTTAGTATGATAGTTTGGTAAAGGTATGAAAAGACTGCAAAGAAACCTATATAATTGTGCTAAGAGATTGAAAGAGTTGGAGCTCATTATCACATTTCCCCTCACGAATGTTAGCAGCTAAGTATAAGACTCAACACTACTCATCAGCCAGACCTAAAGAGCAGACTAGCAGACCAGCAGGCAAGCAGGTCTAATGGATTGGATTTCAGCTTCAAGTGCGATGGAACACAGGAGGAGTGGTGTCTCCAAATGCATGGAGCATCTGTGTCCTTCAAGTTGGGTGCTCATGTCTAGTCTTCAAGGCTGCCATTTCATTTCTGCTAGGCTGTGGCTCATAGTCTCCTGAGTCACTTTACAACTGGATGCTTGGGAAAAGGAGGGCTAAAGAACCACAAAGAACTTGACCTATCTCATGGGCTGGTGAACAACCCCAAGGGAACTTTTGCAGGAAGACCTGTCTCACCAAAGGATAAAACTACGTCCCAGAAAGTCAACCCATCAAATACCTGGGAAGGAAGTAGCCATCGAATTAAGCCTGGCATTGTGGACTGGTGTTCTTCCATTAACTTGATACCTTCGCCTCCCTCCATCAAGAGATTTCTGCTTTGGATATGAATAATTTTAGACTCTGACCTTTGAAGTTTTTGAAGGAAATCATCAGCCAGTGTCTAAGAGGAGTACTTTAACAGAAGAGTTCCTTACCTTATCCAGCAGGGTACATCTAATTTTCTCTTTTATCCTAGCAACTCAATACCTGTCCCCATCCCTGACATTCAATTGCAGTGAAAGCAGATGGGGAAGGGGTGGGTGTGGGGAGGCAGGAGATGTTTTCAGTGCAATAAATACTATGCTTCTTTTTCTACACTTAGTACTTTGAAAAACAAGAAAGCCTAATTGCCTCTGAAAGTAGTGCTTAAAGTTATTTTTAAACTACATTTAAATATATTTGTTGAAATGTGTCACTCTGATCTGATTCCCACTTGATTTGGATTTCACATAGGTAAGAAATGATTATTTTTTTCATGCTCTGCTACAATTTTAAAGGGGAAGAAAGTATCTTTCAGCACTTTTTTTTCTTCTGCAACATTTGAAGAATATATTTTTGTGGCAGGTGTATATAACCTGTGCTCCAGCCCTTTTGGAACATAGCCTTTCAAAATTCAGAATTGTCTAAAATTACATCTTTTCACATGTGTGACTCATATTGCAAATGGGTTAAATTGTAACAGGCTGACACCCCTAAGATACAACATGTGTCAGTGGCCTTGTGACATCTGCGATAATAAGTACCCATCAATACTCTTATTCCACTATTTCTTACCCTTATCCAATGGTGTTGTACTGTTGCTGCTTCAAGAGAAGGAATCGACAAATGGTGAAATATATAGGGAGGGAAACATAATAATCACAGAATCACAGAATGACTGAGGTTGGAAGGAACATCTCGTCTAGCTCCCTTGCTCAAGCAGGGCCAGTTGCCCAGGATATGTCCAGGCAGCTTTTGAATATCAAGGAGTATGGAGCTTTCACAGCCTCACTGGTCAACCAGTGCCAATGTTTCATCACCCTCACAGTGAAAAAAGTGTTTCCTGATGCTCAGGAGAAACATCCTGTGTTTCATTTTGTGCCCGTTGCTTCTTGCTATCACTGAAAAAAGTCTGACTTTGCAGTCTTTACATCCTCCCATCATGTATTTGTACACACTGACAAAGTACCTTCAAAAACACTTCTTTCTCCAAGATGAATGGTCACAGGTTTCTCAGCCTTTCCTCATGAGAGATGCTTCAGTCCCTTCACCATCTTTGCAAAGTTTCACTGGACTGTCTCCCGTATGTCCCTGTTTTACTGCAGAGCCTAGAACTGCTGGCAGTACTTTCGGTGTGGCCTTGAAAGTGGTGAAGGTAAAGAGCATATTGTACAGGGGAAGGAAAGCATAGTTTCTGAGCTTTTTAATGCCTAAATTAGATTAATTAGGAAGTGCTCTCTTCATCAAAACCTTTTCAAGTTTCTGTTTAAAACCAAGGAACTGTTTTATTTTCAGGTTTTTATCTTTTAACAATTAGAAGAGAGATATTGCTTCTTTTCCAGTGAAAAGAAGAACTTTTTTCATCAAACACTCCTCCTAAGCTCCTTCTTTTCATCAAACACTCTGTCCTAAGCTCTATGCTTAAAAATAACTTTTTGAGAAGCTGAAGCACATCCTTTTTCCAAGACATTCAGTTGAGGTACCAACAACTTCTGCAAGACAGCCTCTGTGCTTCTGCAAAGCTGCATTGTGCTGTTGATGTCAAGAGAATCAGGCTGGCTCACGACAGATTTTTTGCTGGCATCTGCATGACTGATGCCCAAATTCACTTAAAAAGAGAGCACAGGAGAAAGTGAGGATATTTAGCTCTGCTGGCTTAGTATTTCCATGCTAACAGCCTCAGTCATCACAACAGCATAACTTGTGCTGACACGTGGGAATGCACTTCCATCTTGTCATTACACAAGCTAATTGTGATGATTGTCTCAAACTCACTGGCATTTCAGAGCTGCCATTTCTGGCTTGTTAGATGCAATTGAAGGAAACAAGACATATTCACTTTTGCTATTGATAAATTTTCAAACACAGAACACAGTGATTTGGCCACACAATTTCTGTGCAGTTATGAGATTTGTGGCACCTCATTTCTTCATCAGTATCAATACTTCAACATGTGTTCCTTGCATATGTATATTTCCAGCTATCATATTCCCTTCTTCTCTCCTTTGGGTCATTCAGTAAATTTTCAGACATTTGGTTCTGACCCCAAACCTATACTTCAGTCAGCAGGTCGTGTAACACCTGAAAGCATGTTTTATTCCTTTGAGAGTACAGCCAACTAGATGCCAAATTGAAATTCTTGTTTTCCAGCTTAACCTGACCCATGAGAGCAAATTGCAGAAGCAAGCACTTTCTAGGAGGGTTGTTTTTGTTTGTTTTGCAGCTAAGCCACAGAGAAAGTAAATCATCTCCAGAAGATACCATGTGCTTGTGGGTATCGATGGGTTGGCCTATTTTCCCTTGTCTATTCTTCCTGAGCTAATGATATTTGTTGAAGATAAATCTAACATACAACATGCTCCATGAAAAAGAAGATGAAAATATTTTTAAGCGGAGAAACCTTATTTCAAGCAAGTTTCTATAGGAGTTTGTATTAGGTCACAGTGTTCACACTGAAGTTATGGCAGAACTAGCCTGACTTTACTAATCATCATTTCACAGTGAATTGCAGTGGTTGAGTTTAGTAACTGAATTGGCCATTAAAAAGAACATCAAAATGAGGTATGGTAAATGATCCAAAAGGTAATTCCATATCACCCCACCTATTTATTCCTCCTCTAATGAACATCCATAACAAAAAAAAAGCTCTTCTATTCTCCACTTCCTGACTTCCCAGCATCAACACACTCTCCAAAATAAAAATTTAGCAAATCACCCATTTGTCTTCATAAATTACGTCTAAAAAAAAGAAGTTTTTCTCTATAGTTTCTTTCAGAATTTTGAGACTTGAGCAGGCACTTAGACTAAGCTTTAAAATGTTTTCTTCACAACAAAATAAAAAATCTGTATGGTTTAAAAATCAAATGGAAATATTTGCAAGAAATCACCTGATACCAAAGTTCTGGAGTTTAGGTGGTGGGGTGAAATAACCTTTTAGCTTGAGACACGTTCAAATTGCCCAAAGCTCTTAAGAAGCATGACTAGGTCAGGAAAGAAAGAGATTTTCTCATAGGCAAGAGCCTATTGACAAATAGTCAAAATTAAACTGCCAAATACACAAATTGGATCCAGTCCATGATTGTTAAGGTGGATTTTGCTCACTGATCTATACCTGGGCTCTCAGAAGCCATCAGGATTTTCTCAGGACAAGACAGGAATTGGTACAGAAGCCCCTTGTTACTGCGGGCAGGGAAATGGCA
>JAWWES010000133.1:17020592-17033700 GCA_035583135.1 Lophotriccus pileatus
GAAGCCATCAGGATTTTCTCAGGACAAGACAGGAATTGGTACAGAAGCCCCTTGTTACTGCGGGCAGGGAAATGGCACTGGTCAGTTGCACAGAGGTTTCTATCAGCATCCAGGTCGGGTGGGGAGTGAGACGAACACAGCGTGACTGAGACAGACAGCCTGGCTCTCCCAGGGATGCCTCTGGAGCACCCAAGAGATTTGGGACTTTCCAATACCACTGATGGAAAAACTGCTAGCAGCCAGGAAAGAGCATTGCATTAATGTTCTGTAACTGGGTTATTTCTTCTTCTAATTTGGCCTTAGTTCAGGAACTGATGGGGGCTGTTTCACTTTGGCACTAAGCTATATTTTTGAGACTTGGTTTAAAAATCATACCTCTTTCATTATAAAGCTCCTTTTTATTTTGGCATTTTGTTGGTTTTGTTTTTTTTTTTTTTTTAAGAGGTGATGAAAATCTTTCTGGTTGGGTCAAACAGAACTTTTCAGATCCATGAACACTTACTTTTATCATTGCTTTATTACTTTAATCCAAGTCCCCAAAACCCAGTTACTTCAGTCCAAGTAAAACTAATTACTCTCTCCCAGGTTGGTTTGTTTGTTATTCATTTATGTGGCCACCAAACCAGAAAGAAAAGAAACAGAAAAAAAGCCCACTGTTCCCTGAGCTTGTCTATGCATTCCTGAACTTCCACCCTTCCTTTCATGACCCCAGTATATTTACCACATCATCCTGTCTCCTGCATGCGCCGTGGGTCAGCTGCAGTATGTGATTGGTATATATGTTTGTCTTTTCCCCAAGGTCAAGAATAAGAGGTAGTTTCAAAGGCAGCTTTACAATGTTATTGCCCTTTGTGAAAAACAAAGCCATTTAATCTCCCTAATAGTGTCCCTAATTAAGGATGCAAATATTCAGTTAATTTGTAAAACGCAGTGGGCTTCACAATTGAGTGAAATAATATGAATGAAGTAATTGGCCTGGGACCACAATTTATCTTTATACTCTCACCATTTCAAAAAGGCATTACTTTGCTAAGAGTTATGTTTTATTCACACACTTGGGTACTAAAGCCCTGGGGATCTGAGATATTTAATTACATCACAGCAGCATGCACAATGGTTACAACTCACAGGATACATTTTCTATATTCCCAACATTGTTAGCACACTACCCCCTGCTTTGCTGTCCTGGGAAAGAGGTCTGTGGAAGGAAATGGCTTTGATGAATGTGTATTTATGAAGTGCTTAGAAGCTTGTATCTCAAAAGAATCTTCTTGCCTGAGTAAGACTGATAGATTATCGTTACTCTACCAATCCTTTGTAGTAAAGAAATTATACAATAATGAGATGGTGGGAGGATGCATAGTAGCATGCAACAGGCCCAGACCTATTGGCTGGGATTGAGAAGATCTTTTTTTGAGTGCTCCATTTCTGCCCAGATGTTGTATGAGCTGTTGGATGAATCTTCTGTATATCTTGCAACTCTGTAGTCCCTCAGTGATTATTAGAGCATTTTCCTTTCTCTCCTTGGGTCCTTGGTGATAATGACAAGCTTTATACTCATAATCTGGCTATTGCCCAGGGGTCACAGTAGAGGAAACTCGTTCCAGGTGTAACACAAAAAGCACCTGACCAGAACAGCTCTTTCAACTCACCTCTATTCTGGCCAATACCACAGAGAAAGGCCTTGAAAAATATTCTCTCTTACGGGAAAGGATTTTTATATGGGTCTAGTATTTTAGGAGAATTTTTTCCAACAAAACAGGCAGGGACCTTCAACTGGAATACTAGGTTAAACTTTCAAAGTACACCATCTCACTGGTTATTGATACAAGTTAAATGGAATATCTTATCTCAGAACCGCTGCTCAGATGAGGTGGTACCTTTTTCCAAACAAATGAAGGAAATGTCTGGAGAATTCTCAGTCCCAGATTTGTTCTGTTTGTCTGAAGTATAAAATAAAAGATCTGGTTATGATGTGCAGGAACAAGCACATTCATATGATTGGCAATTGCTAAATGTCAAATTCCAGGGCACCTGTCACTGCCCAAATGTCTTTTCATCTCCAGTGATCTGTGGAGCCCTTATATTTATAAATGATAATGTTGCACAAAAGCAGTCAGGTGATGAGTGCCCTCATTTTCTTTTAACAACAAGGCACAGATTCAGTATGCATCAGAAATCTGGAACCTGGACATGACCCAGCAATGTGTGCTTGCAGCCCAGAAAGCCAGTGATATCCTGCAACAGAGGTGTATGCAGTCAAAAGTACTCTTTACTGGAATATAACCACAGCCTTGGCTACATCTGTAGATCCCCTGCATTTCTAGTGCATGACCATACCTCCACTTAGGTACCTTCCACCAAGCTTGCCTTACATGTGGACTTCCGAGAGTAGAGTGTTCTCCGTACTGGAAAGGAGGCTGTGCCATGAAAGTCATGGAGGTTGTGATTAATCATACCTCACTGTCTCCTAAGCTGCAGGAGAAAGGAAGGTCAGTGGACACAGATTTTTATTTTAAATATTCTGAATAATGTTGGAGAGGCAATTCTGCTTGTTTAATAATTTCTGTCTCTAATGTTTCTTTTCTCCTCTATAATTTCTTGTTTATTTTTAGTATCAATAATTCTATAGCAACAAGCAGTCTGTACTCTACATACAAATCAGGAAGACTTTAAAATGCAAACATCAGCATTTTAAGAGTCTAAACAAGGGACAGCATGCTAACTCTGCATAGGATTTCCAAGTGAGCTCTCCTCAAAGGACTATATAATCATTAAACAAAAAGGCTTGAAAATCGAAATTAATGTTGCTCTTCAGCATGTCAGAGAAAATTCTATCTTGACCTCATATATTTCTTCTAGCTCAAATATTCTTGCTCCTTTCCCATGAGTGTAAGAACTTGGCTTTAACTTATTACTTGTGTGGATGTCAGGTGCTTTGATAATCACTCGAGGATTTTGTTTCTATGTTTTGGAGAAAAGGGGAGCTCCAGGTAAAGTATAATAAATGTCAGAAAGACCAAATGAAAACCAAGAAAAGGAGAGAAGAATAGAATAGTAACACTGGTAAATCTTTAAATATAGTCTCTCATGTCTATAACACCACCTTTTGTAACTGACAGATTAGTGGGTTTTTAACAATTTCATTTATCATGAATCTGAGATGTATTTGCATGGGACAGTGAAAAAAAACTGGGGAAATTAGATTCTGAAATCCCATTAAGAAAAATCAGGTTTTGAAAATCCTAACTTCAAACTTAAAAAAAAATGTTTCTATTTGGCTTTCCTCCTCCTTGGTCCTGCAAAATATTGTGTTCAGGGTATCATAACTAAATCATACAAAGGAAAAAAAAAATGAAGAGAGATCATTTATATCTTCTGGAAAGGCAAAAATGGACCAGCGTTCCATCCTCCTTTTGCAGTGAACTGTAGTCACCAAAATGAAGATAATTCAGTGTAGGTTTTACCCTTTGTGGTGCAGAATTTCTGAATTTTTCAGCAGCCCTTTCAAGCTAGAAAGTAAAAAAAAATTCAGCCTCCATAGTATATTGGTAGCCAAGTACAAACGTTTCATTTTAAAGCAAGGGTATTCTTAACGTTATTTTGATAAATATTGCCTGAGAGATAAATTTGAAATCTTGAATTTTTCAAAATTGCTGCACATGGGAAATTATTTAATGAAAAGATTTTTTGGAAAGCCACCCTCAAACATCTATTTGCCATGGCAGGCTCTGAGATCAAGAAGCATGTGGACTATACTCTCAGGCACATGGTGTGATTCTTAGTGCGTCCTGTGTAGGGACAGGAGTTGGACTTGATGATTGTAATGAGTCTCTTGCAATTCAGCATATTCTGTGATTTTATGATTCTATGACAACCCCTGACTGCAAATGACCTGGCCACACTACTCCAGGTGGGGTCTCATGAGTGCAGACTGGAGGTTGAGAATCACCTCCCTCGATCTGGTGTCCACACTTTTCTTGATGCAGCCCAGGATACAGTTCTGGACTGCTAGCACACACTGCTGGCTCATGTCTAGCTTTTTATTCAACAGAACCAGACCACCTTCCTGTCTTGCCTGTGCCTTAATAGTGAATCCATGAGGATCTGCTTCATGTTCTTCCCAGGCACAGAGATGAGAAACACTGGTCTGTACTTCCCTGAATCGTTTCTCTCTTTTGTAAAAATAGGAGTGATGTTTCCCTTCTTCCAGTCACTGGGGACTTTGCATGACTGCCATGACTTTTCAAATAAAATGGGGACTGGCTTGGCAACTGCATCAGCCATTTCCCTCAGGACCCTGTGATGAATCTCATCAAGCCCCGTAGATCTGTAGCTATTCATTTTAAATAGGTGGTCTCAAACCTGTTCTTTGCTTACAGTGGGAGAGACTTCTTTCTCCCAACCTCCAACTAAAAGTTCAGGGATCTGAGAGATGTGGGAAGTCTGACTGGTCACTGACATTTTCCAGACCCATCTTGACAAATTTCTGTGATCAGACATACAACAAAGGAAGAGATAGCTGTTGGATAGCTCTTTAGACGGCATTCTCAGTAATCATTTGTAAACATTTCATGAACTGTCACCATTATGAAATCAAAGAAGATGTATGGGGATATTTGTGGAAAGCCAGATGTTCAGCTGTAAATCTGCAAATGTTCAACTGCAAATCAGGTGATGATTATGCATGCAAAGAAGGTTAAGGTCTGAGTAATTGAGTTCATCTGTTCCTGAGCCATGGCTTGAGAAAAGTTCACTAATATGTTTAAATTTTGAGCAAGAACAACCTTCAGCACAACCACAGGCCCTTCACCAAAGGAAAGAATATTAGACTTAAGTGTATGCATCGTTCACCCAGCTGAGTTTCATTAAGAAACTGACATCCAAAAGGGATCCTGAAAAGGGCAGTCATATCTCAATACTTTTAATTTAATATGACTCAGTTTGCTACCAATGTCTTTTGCAATGCGGGAAACGAGGTTATTTATTTTTAAATCCTCTAAAATAAATTGCCAGCTTTCACAGAATCTACAGATTGATGCTTGACTGAAAAGAAACTTTTGCTCTCCTTGTCTTCCTTAATACATACCTATCTTTTGGGACAATGTGGTGGGATAAAGAAGCAGCAAAATTTCATTATGCGCTTTGTCTCAGTCCAGTTACATTTTGCTCTGCTATCTAAACTTATTATTCCCTGAAACTTCAATATCTATACTGCTCCCTTTTCTCCAGCTATTTTCATCATTTTTCTCTTGACTTTCTTCCTGCTATATGAGCCACACATTCCCTAATTGCACTAGACCAAAACTACATATAGCACTCCTTTTCTAATATGCATCTTCAAGTAGCCTTCATAAATACCACCTGGTCACAAAAGTGATGGCTCATTACATACCTTTTAGTACTTGGTCCTTTTAATTTGCCACTTAACTTACATTGCACTCTCCTCATATAAATGGAGTGGGCTATGTAAATGACAAAATCAGGGTATAAAACTTGTCTGGATGTGAAATAAAAAAACCCACGAATTTATAATCTGGTTTAGTCTATCATTTAACAAGTGTGTTGGAGTAGAGAAGTACAAAGAATTATAGCATCTAAATATCAATGTCCCACTTGGGTTCTCTTCATGCAAGGAACATGGAAGCAAAATGGTATGATGTTATATATCATCCAGATGCACCTCATGATCACTCTGTTTTAGCCACAACAGAACTGATTTCAATTAACAGGGCCTGTGTACTGCTGTGTGAAGGCCTTGTGACTCCACCAGGTAAGTAACAGGTTCCTGTTACTTACTTTCAAAATAATTTCTTCCCATAAGTCACACATTCCATATTTAGACATGGCAGTACCATATTAACATGCAATTGCTATACTTCCCTTCAAGGTATATTTGTTTTACTTCCCACACAGAAGCGAGATAGTCCATGAAAACCATTTGGAAGATACTAGTCACCATGACTCTTTCAGGCTAAGAAAACCTCTATAAGCCTTAGTAAAAGCCTTATATCCCTCCCTAGGTGGCACCTTTCTCAGTCAAGCCGCAGTACTATAAAAATTAAGTAAGAGTTTGTAAAGGGGATGACTTTCCTAGTTTTGGCAAGAAAACAGCTGAGCAAGGTTCAATTATTTTGCAACCAAGATTTAATTCTGAATATGAGCATTTTTTAATCTGTTTGACATCACTAAGCTTATAAAACACAGGACCTGGGATCTGATCTGGGGAATGGCAAGTAGATTCCAACTCTGCCACAAAAAGGTAAGTGAACCTACGGAAGTATGCCCTATCACTCACTGTCTCAAATCCTCATCTGTAATGTAAAGCATATTCCTTTAATTTTCTCTCTTGATGTCATGATTGCAAATAGCTCCACATGTTGGGAATTACCATAACTGAGGGCATATACCATGATCTTTGCTGCCATGCCTGCTGGCTAGTTCCTTACACACTGTAAATCTGACTCCAAAGTTCATCCCAAGATTTAACAGGGGAGAAGGAGTGGTTGGTGCGGGCACTGCACTGATAGGAAAGGGACAGTGTTTTAAAGAAACCATGAAGGCTAAACTGGGCATTGAGATTAAAAGTTACATAGGTATAATTCTGCTCAAAATAGAGGGGTTTCACTCCTGTTATGGAAAGAAAACTCTTTGTCTACACATGGGAAGGAGGTGCTTCTTTTATCATAGAGTCCTCTTAGCTTGTTCCTTTGAAACATGTAAGTACTGCACCACTTACCTCTTCTTTTCATGTTTTTAACCTCCTTTTTTTTCTCATTTTCTTCTCAGATTTTTTCTCCCTTTACCATTTCCTACTCCTTGTATTCTTCTCTTTTTACCTCATGTAATGTATCTATCTCCCTGCTGCACTCCTTTTTTGCCAGCCTTTTTTCTGTCTTTGCCAATCTTCTACCCTGAATGCCAGCTAATACAACCTAAGAGAAAAGAGAGCCCATTTTCACAGAGGGAAAGTTTTTAGCTTGTTAGGACCAACACGAGAGAGAAGCTTTCCTGTTTTAGGGACACACTGAAATCAGTGGTGATCCGACCACATTGTGTGTGGGAACCGTGAGCAAAGTGATTAATGTGAGGTGAAGTGGAATAAAATCAGCTCAGAACAGAGGGGATGAAGCAGGCTTGTCTGCAATTTATTTGCAGCATGTATTCTGCTTGCACACCTCTAGATGAACTAATAGTTTGCCTCCTCAGCTGAAAGCACATCTATATCTATACATTTTTATTACAGCTGGCAGCTTGTCGTTCCAGTACATCGTTCTGTTGCAGTGTATTACATGGCACAACATAGTAGTGTGATGAAATGAAATGTCAGACTCACATCAGATATATTTAGAATTATATGTGTCTGTGTCCAGCAGGGGAAATATGCTATTAGATCACAGAGCCATTTTGCGAGGTGACATGTGTGGTTATGAGTCACTTAGTCGCCAAGCCCAGCTAGTCATCATAGGAAGATCATCTATGCTGTTTACAGCCTCAGTACCATGAAATCAACATGAAACAATTAGACAATTTTAAATATAATCTTGAAGCTCAGACGAATAGAAATTGCAGAAGAACTGACCAAATAGAACAAACTCAGGTTTCCCTCTGCAGTTTCTGAATCTGAGAATACAATAGCATGATCACTCCTTTTAACATTAAGATAGGAAGATTTCCTATTTAAAACTATTTTCCGTAAAATCTCTCTGATCCCCACATATATGGTCTCTGGGGCATCTTATAAAAGTGTATTTATGTATAGGTTCTATCCCAAATTGGGTTGAGAGCTTTGAAGATGATAAATTTGTGAAGCTGACCAGAGACATAGTTACACAGAGCACTATATAAAAAGTGTTATGGAACAAAGCAACTTCATGCAGAAGACAGAAAAAAAAATTACTCACCTCATTCTCTCTTCTCACAGATGCACACAGCTTGCCTTTCCATGATTTTCTCTTGAAGTGAAAACATATTCATGACAACACTTAACTTTCTGTCATTTCTTCAGAGTCCTTCCAGCAGAGAAGCAGGCAAGGATGTCATTTAATAGCAGGTACATTTGTCCACAAATGCCTAATTACACTCATAATTAAAGGTCTTTTTGATGATCATGTTCTGTAAATATGCAAGTGTGGAATTTTACTGACTTAAATATAGTATTTGTATATAGCAAATATTGATGTTGCTATGCTTTAATATTCACCCACAAAAGTTTCCTTTGAAGTCAGGTTTGTGAAATTTTCACTTGTGTCATGCTCATTACTCACATATCCCACATAATCAAGGAATTTCATATGAAATCACACAGCAGAAGTGATAAATCAACTGAAGTAATAAAACATCTGAATAATTTCAAAAACCAGTTTGCCTTCCAAACTCCAAAGATATTCAAACAGCTGTGGTCATATGGATAAAATAACAGAAAACAAAATTTATCCAAAAATATATTTATTGGTGACTTTTGTTTTTCTCAATTAAATGGAATTTATTAACCTCTCTGAAATACATGCTTTCATTCAAATCCCATGTTCTTTTCAGTACAATGTTTCTCTGTTAATACCCTCAAAGCAGCATAAAGAAGTGAGTTGCAATTCCATTAAGCCCTTTTAAGACCTAGCATATAAAATAAATAGATATTAAGTTCTCAGGTTTTGGTGGCTTATGTCAGTTTTGTAACTTCCCATTAAAAAGAAACAGAAATTGTTTTTAAAGGATCATGTCACCCTGAATGCCACTGCACAGCTCATAAATCTGGTCCCTGTTTTAATTTAGTGTGTCAGAAAATGACTCGTTTGTTCATTACAACATTAATTCACTCAGAACAGTATTTTGTCCAGGAAGCACAACTACTATAAAAACTAATCATCTCAGACTATCTATTCTGGAAAGACAAGAATACCTCCTTTTCATGATAAGTGGAAGCATATCTGGGCTAGAAAAATGGGTTATGCTTTAAATTGTATTGAGCTTAGTAACAACTGCTCTTAGAAACTAACTAACAAACATCAGTGATAAGTATTCTTAGAATGATCTGTTCTTACCCAAAGTCATTATGGTAGAGTAGTTTAAAAATAGTTCTTACCAGAGTATTCACAGAATCACAGAATGGGTAAGGTTGAAAGGGACCACAGTGGGTCATCTTATCCAACTTTCCACTCAAGCAGAGCACACTGCACAGGATTGCATCCAGACAGTTCTTGAGTATCTCCAGTGAGGGAGACTCCACAGCTGCCCTGGGCATTTTGTTCCGGTGCTTGGTCACCCGCACAGTTCAGGTGGAACTTCCTGTGCATCAGTTTCTGCCCATTGCCTCTTGTCCTATTGCTTGGCTCCACTGAGAACAGCCTGGCTCCATCCTCTTGGCACCCTCCCTTCAGATACTTACAGACATTGATGAGGTCTCCTCTCAGTCATCTCTTCTCAAGGCTGAACAGGCCTCAACCTTTCCTCATATGAGAGATGCTCCAGGCCTTTAATCATCTCTTTTTGCCCTCTGCTGAACCCATTCCAGGAGCTCTATGTCTCTCTTCTCCTCAGAAGCCCAGAATTGGACACAGCACTCTACATGAGGCCTCACCAGAGCTGAGTATAGGGACAGGATCACCTCCTCACATGTGATCATCTTTCAAGCTTTTCTCCACCTTCCTAAAGAGTAACAGTATAAGGAACTTTTGTGCTTTGATGAAAGTTGAGGTTCTTCACTCAGAAAGGGATTGGGTACTGGAACAGGTTCCCCAGGGAAGTGATCACAGCACCAAGCCTGACAGAGTTCAAGAAGTGTTTGAACAATGCTCTCAGACACATGGTTTGAGTTTTGGGGTTGTCCTGTACAGTGCCAGGAGTCAGATTTGATGATCCTTATGGGTGCCTTCCAACTCTGTGAGCCTTCCCATCACGTGATTCTACACAATTTTATGATTCTTATGTAACATCTTCTTGACAGATGCAGTGCTTGTATAATATCTAAGCTTAATGAAAAGTAGAGTGATATCGTAAGAATTGGCAAAACAGTAGGAAGGTCATTTCAACAGATGTAGATTTAAGTGAATATTGCATGTAATATAGGCAGGGATGGTTGGCTACATTCAAATAGCTTGTATTTTCATATTACTAAGTCTCAGTACTTATCACCAAAACATGTCAACAGGTATACTTCCAAAGACAGCTTGTTTGTCACTCCTGTATTACTAGATGTATTTGAAGATCTGGAAGTGAAATTCCCTCTTCCTAGATCTATACAGGTCTACTCTGGCATATTTTCTTTTCCTTCCCCCTCCCTTCCCCTCCCCTTATATCCTTGTCCTCGTCAGAAAATTCTGGACTTTGAGAATAATGCGCTACAGTTCAGGAAGTTGTGGTCAAGTTATTTTCTAAGCATTGCTGTTTTAAAATCAGAAAACCACTACTGACTTGGTGAAATTGTTCTGTCTTTACTCCAACACAGTGGAGAGCAGAACCAGCCCTTTGCTGTTTTACCTGACCACGGTAATCTCTTGGAGGGTGTCTTACCAACTGTTATGCTCCAAGAACAACATCTTCTACCATTATTTCAAAGACCTAATCCTGTTGTACTTGTGAAGCAGCTGAAGACCTCCACAGCTGTCAGTTCTGCTTTCAACCTGTTATTTACTGTTGTGGAAGTTGTGTTCTCCACAGGAGGAGTTTTGGTAGAAAAGCAAAGTATATGTATTTGTGGGGTTTATCTCTACTACTGATTACTCACAGTTCTAAGAAGAACTGATAATCCTCACAATCTGTCACACAGAAGACAAAACAGTCAGCATGGATTCCAATAATAAAAGTGGCAGACTCGGGATGTAGAAAATGCCTACAAGTGGAGTGAAAAAATAAAATCAGTACCCTTCATGCTTCTTGCTGATACATGAGTTGCTTTGGTTATCTCCTTTGTAGTTTTCTTGAAGAAACAAACATCTAGAAAACCTTACATCTGGAAAAAGAGAAATGTGGGCTTACGGCTGTCAGACTCATTCTTGACCTGCTTTCTTCATTTGGAAAGTTGTGATTGGTGGATGCCCTTGGAGAATGATTAGGACAGAAAGATGTTTTAGCCAGCTCCCATAACTAAAATAGAAAGCTTAATGCAAAGAATGGGAAATTGCAATCCTACCAAAAATTGTTGTTAGTCAAAATATATTTGCTATATTTACTATATTTGCTATATTTACAAATATACTTGCATATAATGATGTATAGTATTTTTTAAATCACTGCAATTTCTTCCAGCAGGTACTGCATGGAGAGTAAACTCTGTAATCTTCTCTTTATACCTTTGAGCCAGATCTGCCTCAGACAACATTATTCTTATGCAGGATGTGAACTTGTGTTAGATTTATTCCAATATAGGAAAATTAGATTATTTGTTATGGGACTCTCTAATCTTAATGTGAGTTGCATGCCCCAAAATGTTTTTTGAAAAAGAGCAGCTGGTTTAGAAAACAAAATGCTAGGGGAAGAGTGGGTATTTATGAGTACTAATATCAGTTCCCTTAATGTATTTCAATAGTGAAATATTTCTATTTAATTGCTAATATAAATGCCAATATAATGATATTGCTAATGTCAGTATATTAGTTTGATATTTTCTCAGCTGTGTACAGAACAATACCTGTTGAGAAAGCAGGGAAAGGCATTGCTAGGAAAGTTACATATGATTTCTAAGAATATGGAAACATTTGCTCATTGACAACAGGGCAAATTGGAATGAGATATTTTGTAGCCAAAGGAGTTGATGCTTCAGTGCACGTATGGATGGTCATTTGAGCATTTTTTTCCCCTACATAGGAGACAGGGAAGAAGAGACACAATCCACATTGTAGAAAGCAAAAAGGTAGGATGTAAAGTTTGGGTTTTTTACAGAAGGAATGAGAAAAGGAGATATCAGTGTCCTTTACTATGCAACACATACGTTCCCCTGTTATAATATGTGGAACCCACGCTGAGTTCTAGTAGGCAACAACTATAGCATGAAAACTGTACTTTTTAATTAAGAACATAAAAAAGACATATATATATAGTGTTATTTTAATAGTCTAAAAGCACCGTGTAAACAACTACCCCTCAGGCAAACTCCTCTTGTCCATTATTTTGGAAAATTAGCAGTTTTGGTATGAAGTGACAGCCTTCCCTGAGAACAACACCCCACCCTGTTCCCTGCCAGGGAATGGTTAATTTTGAATTATTCTGCAATGAGCTGTATGCCATGAGGCATTGATTACTCTGTTGTTTAGTCTAGTTTAGCCAGGTATTGCTTAGATTGAGGAATCCACCTGGCTTTCTAGTATCATCTTGCTGAGACAGGGCTGTTTACCAGTGTGGGAGGTGGATAATTCAAGGCATGGTGCAACCTTTGTTACAGGCTTAGACATTGGTGATGGGCACGAACACATTTGCATCACTTCTAAATATTTCTGTAGAGAATGGGGGAACAATTTTTGTGAATATTGTCCCTTTTTTGCCTTTGTTGGGACAGAGGGCGCATCACTCGCTCATGTAGCTGGTTAGACTTTGCTAAAAAGCTCTTCCTGAGGGCTCCAGCTTCAGTAGGTAGCCCTGTGCAGTGCATTTAATTGTGGAAATCAAAGAAATCATGATGTGGTAGTGCTGACAATGTTTAGACCCCTTGGATTCTCCTGCTTGCTAACCATCCATTTTTAGGGATCCCTGACTCTTTAGCCTAAGTGAATTGCCTGCTATGGGGAACATTACTGTCAAGGGAATCAAACCTGAATGCAGCTGAATGAAAGGACAGTCCCAGCTGTCAGAGTGCAGAAAGGACAGAGTGCAGAACATACAAAGTGCAGAAATCAACAATTTCTGAAGTCATGGATTAGTTTTTTGATTTGCAGCTGTCTTTGTATAGCTTATATGGGCTGTTGTTCATTTATCTTAGAAAAACATCTAGACATCTCAGTTGGGATTAGAGCTTGGTAATACAATAAGTTGGTAATACATGGAGAATAAAGTTCAAGGCGTGTAAAAAAAGACAGCAAAGTGATGTATTGCTGAAGCTGGTGATGAGGTAGCTGCATGCTCTGTTATGCTAAATCCAAGTCACTATCTCCACAGTCACATTTTTCTACAGCTACTT
>JAWWES010000133.1:17033800-17043985 GCA_035583135.1 Lophotriccus pileatus
GTGATGAGGTAGCTGCATGCTCTGTTATGCTAAATCCAAGTCACTATCTCCACAGTCACATTTTTCTACAGCTACTTAGACCAACTGTGAAACATGTCATTAACCTCTATTCTGCCAGGAAGACCAAAAAATTCAGTGTTTTCCCTTGGAGAACTCTGAAAACAATTTCATGGGTGTCTGTCAGCCCTTCTAACTTTCAGGAGTCATTTTTTCTGGTAGATGAGGAGAGGTTGTGAATTCTAACTCGCTTCAGGGATGCAGGTTAGAAAGGTTTATTGTCCTTACTGTTTTAATATGTTTGTATTTCCAATTTGCTTAATGTGTCTGGAGAATTGTGACAGACACTCTGCAAATCAGGCAAGGCAATCATATGCTTACATTTTTCTATGAATTAATCAAAGATTATGACAACCCCATCTTTCCCTTTTCTCCTCCCACAGCATTCCTCTCTACTTACAATACCATTCTTGTTTCACTGAGCTGACTTATTTGCAAAACAAAAAGCCTGCAAGAGTTAGGGTGATGAAAGAAATAGGTTTTGTCACTACACAGAATTAAAAGTTGCTATGAAGTAAAGTAAATCCAGAGACACACAGCTCAGATGCTGACAGAGTTTCGTCAGGTGTGTTTCTGTTAAAGAGATAAGTGCTTCAGCTGAGCTTTTGTACTAACAATCCTGAGGCTACTTTTCTACCTCATTTTAAATTCAGCAACAACACAGATTGTAGTTTACATTGACAAAAGCTGAAATTAAGAGCAGTCACGGTAGCAAATGTTCTATTCTGAGAGTTTTCAGGGTTTGCTTTCCAGCACAATAAGGTAACCTGTAGATACACAAAAGAGAGATTAAATTAATTTTTAAAAATACAGTATTTCTAAGACTGTTCTCACTTCTACATTTAAAAGATGGGGGGGAGGGGTTTGAGTTCCATTGGTTTGTTTGTTAGTCTGTTTCGTTTAGCTTTTGCACCATTAATTTCTTTCCTTGTGCCCTTTGAAATGTATTTTCCAAGACTGTTTGTTTTTATTGGAGGCCAGTTATCTTTCTGCTTTCTCACAGCTTCTAACCAGAGGCAGACCCAAAGTCGAATACCAGACTCAGCCACTTTCTCTATACTGTGAGGTTATAGTATCTGAATATTCTTCTTGTAGAGGAGCCTTCCATTTTTCAGTGTTCTGAATACATTGACCTCAAAGGGGATTTTGAATGAAAAACATATAAATTTGACGTCTGTTTTTCAGAGAATTAACATCTACATTTTAGCATTAAATGATCCATAACAATTTGTTATCATAATGTTTATTCTGCAGTTCTACCAATTCTTCTGAAGTCACAGCAGAAGGGAATTTGCAAATAGGGGTTAGCTTTCTATGATTCTCTGGGTTGATGGGATGCCAGATTTCAGTGGCATTAGGTGGACTGCAATGGAAAACATATTTTCCTACTAGAAGAACTATTTCCTGTAGCTGTAGGACACAGCAAAAAGGGGTCTCTCATCACCTCTTGTTACAGATAAATCCATGGTGTGTACTCATTGGAGTTTTTTCATATTGATTTTTTATTTTATAAATCACTTTAGCATTGCAGCTCCTTGACAAGCTTACATGTTGAATCACAATACATTAATATTTACTTGCTGCCTAAAAGCCACACACAGACTTTCCTTACTGTCTAATAATATTCAAGCATGAATGAAAAACAGTTGAGAAAGGTGATCTTTACAATGGGATTTATGCTCCCCAAATGGGAAATTATTATAGTTGTGGCAATATACTTTCACATAAGCTGTCACAGGTGGAGAGAAGCTTGGCCAGTAGAGACCCATTTTATAATATGGAAGAAGTAAAATGATTGGTCCTTCAGCCAAAAGGTGGTTATCAAAACTTGGAAAAATTTCCTCAAGACATCAGTAAGGGGGAAGGGAAGCTGTCTGAAGAGTGTAGTGCTGTTGTGCACCCATGGGGAGGGAGTAGGGAAGAATCTTATTCCCAGATGTTTGCATTAGATATGAGCTGCCTAAAATAACAGACAGAAGATTTACTACGTACTTTCCTGTTTAAGACAAAATTGCACATCAGCAGATGACATAGATGCAGAGAAGCCAGCCCCAAGGAGTGAGGCTGGAGACATTCCTCTGTTGTGTTCTGAGGAATCATCTGTTCCTCTCTTTTTTCAGGTGTTGCAGAAGGTTGCCCTGATTTTATTTGCTGCTTGGTAGAAAGGACTGTAGATTGCTTTTACCAGATGGTAACGGCCATGTGAATGGGGTGTTGTGGTTTCTTCCGCTTAAGGAGGGAAAGTTTGGTGAAAATGCTGCCTTTTGCATTAGGGCACAAGGTGAAGTTGTCAGCTGGGCCCAGAGGCATCTGTAGAACTTTCCAGAAGAATTTTTGAACACGCGTTCAAACTACTTCCCCCACCTCGTCACACACACCTTTATATTTTAAAATTACTTGTGGATCTGTAAGGTTTATTTTGAGTCCGTGTTAATGCCACTGTGAAGTGAGCAGTTTACTCTCAGCTTAGAATAAAATGTATGCTCTGGGGATTTTATCAGTTTCTATTTTTCAGGTATGTAAGGGTTGCAAATGAAGTAGTAGGATTGAGATGCTACTTTTACTGGTGACTTTTAGCTATTTATAAATTTGTCAAAACTTCTGCTTCTTTGTTGATTTTTTTTGGGGGGTTTTTTTTTGTTTGTTGGGTTTTTAAATTAGTATTTTTCCCTTTCTTGTCTTCCTTTGTGAAAATGAATGAAAATGTGGGTTTAGTGAAATGATGTAAATGGTGCTATAGATGAGAGGACTGTAAAAGGCTTTGGTTGAAATAATGATTACAGAGGGTCAGATCTTTGCAAGCCCATGGACTACTGTTAAAAATGGGGTAAGGTGGCTGGCTGGAGTGTAATCTAAATGAGAGAGATGGGACTCTTTCCACTCTTAGCTGAGACTAACCCTACCTAAAGTTTAGCTCTCTTAGACTCCCTCTTTAGCTGATGAATTAGAAAAGTTCTGTCCAGAGTGGAATTCCTCTTAACCATGTCAAGAAACTTGCTTTTCAGTAAGTGAAGGAAATCTAAAAGCTGAAGTTCAGGGGGAGGAAGCCTATGCCACCAACTTGGAGAGCACTACTGCAAAGCAGGAGACTGGATGAAAAACACTCTTAGGAGCATGCTCTTCACTTAAAAAGTCCTTTCTCATCTAGGAAGCTAAAAGCACTTTGCAAAATCTGTGCTTTTTGGTTTTTTTTAACAGTCTACACATGCACAGTGACTAGAAGCAATCTGTATAAAAGCTGTGTTATAGTGAATAAAATCTTTCTATTAAATGGGAGATCAAGCTCTTATTACCAGTTCTGTCACAAATTTTTGACATTGTCTTTGATGGGATGTTTGGGGTCGCACTCCCTGGAAAGTATACTTCCCACCAAAGCATTTAAATGAAGTGATTAGGGGTTTCTGCTCATTCTCTGCACCCAGCAAGGATTTCTTTAGAAATCTGCTCACACTATTCTGCTTCCAAAAAAATAATAAAATGCTTGCTGATCTACAACCTTTCAATTGTCTATTCTGCTATTACGTTCCTGGAAAAAAAAGTCTCCTAGATGGGGACAGGGAGTTTTCAGACTCTCATCCCTTCATGAATAGCTAGGTCTGCAGGGCTCTTTTATGTAATTTTTTTTTTTTTTTAAATCACTGCAATTACAAGAATTTTGCTGTGGGTGCTGTTAGAACTTTTTATCCCTTCTAGATGCTGCAAAAACTTCAAATTTTTGTCACAAGTGTTGTGATCCTGGTGTTTTTTCTTCTGAGAAAGAGATCTTGTGGTCTGAATACTAAGTGTTGGTCTATACGATGTGTAGTTACCTCTTTGATCGCTAGAGGTTGTTGTGTACATGCAGGCTTAAAAGCTGTCAGCTCTTCAAAGATGCCATGGAAGAGAGCTGAGGAATTCAGGGGTTAATGGAGGAGAGCAAATGCATTTTTTTCATATGGACTGGGGAGTCTTGGCCCTTGGTTGAATGGTCAATAATATATTCTGAGTTTTGTGGTTTTATCCTATAAGATTGAAAATTCAAGCTCCCTGCCTCTTTGTACACATGTAACAGTACCAGAGCATAAAGGCACAAGTTACCAACTCAAAACTAGTATTCTTTCCTCTAAAAGTCTCTAGATTTATAATAACTTTGTGGGTTTGAAGGTAATTGTTTTCTAGAATAGACTGTGAAATGTGGTGTTTCTTTTCAAAAGATTGAAAATATTCTTCAATAATCACAATTTCTTGTTTTTGTACCAGCATCTTGTGGCTTCCCCTGGAGGAGAAATAAACAGGATGGAATAGTGTCATTTCTCAGAAAAACAGTCATTTTTTTGTTTAATGACCAACATGTTGAACTATAAATGCCAATTAGTAGACAAACAAACAAACAAATAATAAAACAAACCTTCACTCAATCCTGTGTTCTCTCCTCTCCACATCGCCCACCCCACCCTCGATGCTCCTAGGCAGAATATAGATCTATTACATGCTTGACCCAAAGGTCAAGACTTGACAGAGGAGATGCTTTTATCCATAAACACAGACCAAAGACAAATATTTTTGTTGCAAACTGGAACAGGAACAATCCATTTGCAGTGATATGACAGGTTTAATCTATCCAACAGACAGAGACCCAGGAGACAGGTGCATTATTATGGCATCTTTATTTCAGCAGGGTCAAATGTCAAATTTGGCTGTTCATGTCTTGGATAGGTGCACTGTTCACTGGGTAAAAAACTGGCTGGATGTCCAGGCCCAGAGAATGGCAATGAATGGAGTTACATCCATCTAGTGTCAAATGGTGTTCTCCAGGGCTCAGTTTTGGGCCCAGGTCTTTTTAATATCTCTATCAATGATCTAGACAACAGGATCAAATGCATCCTCAGTCAGTTTGCAGATGACACCAGGTTGGATGGGGGTGTTGATCTGCTGGAGGACAGGAAGGCTCTTCAATGGGATCTGGAGAGGCTGGATCCATGGGCCAAGGTCTATTGTATGAGGTTTAACAAGGCTAAGTGTCAGCTTCTACAGGAAGAGTGGCTGGACAGCTGCCTAGCAGAAAGCAACCTGGGGATGTTAATCAACAGTCAGGTGAATATGAACCATCAGGGTGCCCAGCAGCTGAGAAGGCCAAAGACATCCTGGTTTGTATCAGCAATATTGTGGCCAGCAGGACCAGGGCAGTGACCAACCCACCCTGTACCTGGTGAGGCCAGACCTTGAATACTGTGTCCAGTTCTGGGACAGGAAAGACACTGAGATGCTGGAGCGAGTCCAGGGAAGGGCAGTGGAGCTGGTGAAGTGTCTAGAGCACAGGTCCGGTGAGAAGGGTCTGAGGGAGCTGCTCTCTCCAATTACCTGAAAGAAAGCTGTAGCAAGGGGAGAGGTCAGTCTTTTCTCCCAGGTAACAAGCGATAAGAAGAAGTAACATGAAGTTGCACCAAGGAAGGTTTATAGTGGATATTAAGAAAAATTTCTTCACCAAAAGGGTGGTCAGGCATTGGAACCGTCTGTCCAGGGGAGTGGTTGAGTCACCATCCCTGGAGGGATTTAACATATGTGTAAAGGGGACACTTAGGGACATGGTTTAGTGGTGGACTTTGCAGTTCTGGGCTAACAGTTGGACTCCATGATCTTAGAAGTCTTTTCCAACCTAAATAATTCAATGATTCTATGATTCTATACTTACACAGGTATTGAACTACATTGCCTATTGGCATTGGTTAGGCAAAAAGAAAGGTGCTTATTCATCCCTGATGTTATATAAACTGTTTCTCTGTTAAATGAGGGGGAAACGCCACTCTTTTATTTCAAATTAATTTTGTTTTGTTTTGTTTTGTTCTAAGACTTTTAGTATAATGTCTCTCAGTTCTAGATTGCTAATCACTTGAGGGAAATTTGACCATAGCATTGGTGTGGACTGTGTTTTGCACCCACTATGACATTAAATTTTTATGTATCTGCAAATATTTTGTGCTTGGGCTAGTTTAAATTCAGCAAACCTCTGCTAAAATCAAGGGAAATACATAGCCTACAACAAGCATAATCTTCCTGTTTGTTCTTTCCCTGCTTTGTTTGAGGAATCCTGAGGCCAAATTTGTTTCCCATCCATTGTATCTGTTTTAAAATATACACCTGAAAATAACTGGGGGACCATCCAGATGATTCTTAGAGTTGTGCATGTGCATCTGGGATCTGTTCGATGGAGTGCTTTAAAGCATGTATATAGCATCTCTTTCCTGAAATGTTGCTGAACTTCACAAAATCTTTGAGATGCTGGTTATTATTCAAGAATAGGAAGAGTTTAGGAGCTACTGAGGAAGCCTGAGTTAGAACAAGAAAAGTGGCACCTGGCCACCAGATTAAGGTGAGCAAGAGATGTGGGGCTCTCCCTGAGCCTTTGGCCATACCAGAAGTGGTTTGGGTAAGCAGGAGAGGACCATGAGCCCATGGGTGCATACAGTAGTCTCTGTGGTGTCCCACTAGCTATGAGAGGTGGCAAAGTTATCATCCTGGCTCAGTTGGAAGCTTCCATTATGGTTATCAAAGTGGGTGTCCCTCATCTAATATTGAGAATGGTTTCATTTGTGAGACCTCAGCTGCAGCATCTCTGAAAGATTTTTACTAGATAATAGTTCTGATTTATGGTTTAATTTAACTAATTTGGATAAATATCTAACAGGGCTTCCTCTGATTTTCCCCTTGCAAGTACAGCTGGGACCCACTCTGTAGCCTGTCCTATACCTCCTAAGATGTCCATTTTACGGTGCCACAAAGTGAATTTCTATGTTGCAATGTCAAAAAAACTCAACAAGCAAAACCAACAGCAAACATTTTTAAAATATAAAGTAATGAGTAGTTCTTGCTTGTAAAGTGAATGACTCTTCATGAAAAGACCTCTTATATTTCAGAAGAGCTGTGCTTGATGTCTACATATGCAGTTCTGTCTTTCTCAGGAAATAGATTAATTTTTTTAAACCAGATTTGTGACTCCTGATTTCTATTTTTTTATATGTCTATTAAAAAAAAAAAAAGTCTTCCCAACACCCTGCTCTTAAGAATGCTATCAAAATTGAAGATACCTACAGAATTTTTCTGCTTTTAATCCTTTTATGGTAAAAGTGTAAATTAAAATATTTTGTGCAAACAGAAGTGGCCACTTATGTGTCTGACTAGCTGCTAGGGAGATATTTTTGGAATGATCTTCAGGCTGAAGACATCTTGAAGCTTCTGTGTAGCTTCTCTGGCCAGTTTGGAATAAGCAGTCTCTGAACAGCTTGCTTCCTGTAGTACCTGGGAATTAGATTAAAAAACAAAAAATTGTGAGCATCAAGCACGTGAATTTTGAAAGACTGTCTGTGGTAATGTTGATGGGAAGAGCACTGTTTCTCCAGAAAGAACCTCTACATGAGGAGGTTCTCTTGCAGCTCTGCACACCTCTGACTAATAATAATCTGCACAGATTATTCTGGGAGATCAGATCTCTTAACCTTCAAATTCAAAGAGGATGCTTCCAAGACCTCTTGGTCTTATCTGAGATGAAAATATATCATCATTCTGTACCTTCTGGCTATGGGGGCGGGGTAAAAAAGGTTTAAGTAAAAAAAAAAAAAAAGCAGCACGGCAGTTGTTCTCCTCCCCCTCCGATCTTTCTCTGTCCTCTCTTCTACCTGGCTAAGATGTGCAACATGGAATAACAGGCCTTTCTTTGCAAAGCCCCTCTTTGGTTCATGCAAGGCAACAAGGAAATGTATTAAAGGTCAGAGTGACATATACAGTCATCTTTTCCTTACTAAAACTACTGGTCTTGGGTAATAGAAAGAAATGTGGAGTAATCATGAAGTGAATGGTGACTGAAGAATGCACACAAAATATAATAAATGTAGGAGTGAAATAGAGGCATAACTCACATTGCCTCTCTCTACCTGCCTTTGGTGAAGCTAGCAGAGAAAAAGAAGAGAGATCAGGGTGTTTGTTTGGCAAGCCAACAGGCTGCCATGTGTTATTATGTTACTTTGACCTTGCTCTGGTCATTGGAAAAGGACCACTGTGTAATGAATATCAGATGCCTGTATTTTAAAGCAGTTTGCACACTTTTCCATCCCTGTGGTTTTCCTCATAAAATCCTGCTGATAGAGGAGGGTATATGAAAGCATGACAGAACTTAATGAAAATGCAGAATAGTCTTCTTGGAGAAGTGCTCTGTCTCTCAATCTGAGTGGTAAGTTCACCCTTCTAAATCAACTGAATTTGTAGAAAACCTAAAATAATACAAAGGATTTTGCATTCTATTTTGTGTTCATTTTTAGTAATACTCTGCATAGCAAATCCCTCCTTTCAATCTTTTTTTTTTTTTTTTTTTTTTTTTTGCTGTTAGCTTTTACCTGTTTACCATTTTAAACTCCTCACTTTTTTGTGAAGTTTGCTCCTTTAACTGGGAAGTAGTCAGGGTTTTATGTAATTATGAAGCCCTGTGTTTCCTTAGAAAACTAGGACACAGATTTCCCGTGAGGAATTAGCAAATAATTAAAATATTGAGGAAAAGAAAACAGCAGTGAAGCGTCAGCCAACAGGGCTACAGATCTCTGATATTTAACAGCATTTTTATTTGGCTTGTTATTAAGTATTTCAAATAAAGGATGTCCTGTGCTTGATTTTTGTGCTGCTCTGTTGGGCTGAAGGAAAGTAGACATAAGAAGAACTGGACTCAGTGAGCTCTGCCCTGATGCATCTGCTTTATAGTTGATCCTGTTCCATGTTGTTCTTTTGTCTTGCTTTTGTCCTCCTTCCTTTGTCCTCCCTTTCCCTTTCTCTTTAGACAATTAGTATCCGCGCCACTATTTGATACCTCCTGCGCCTCTGCCAGAGGCAGAATGACATATTTTGTCAGCTTTGGCTTTCCTTGTGCTCTTGTCTGTCTGTAACTTCACAAATTAAAGTTTAAGGTGACCTTTCTTTCTCTTTCTTCTTCCCTGGATGGGACAAAAATTCTGTTTTCATTAATCTCTACTGTAGAATCTAAATTTTGGGAAATTTTCCTGTGGTGTCTCTTGGAAATATTTTCAGTCAAGATGCCATGTGGGGGTTACATTGCAAGGTTTTCATGGAAGGAGTGGGGAGCAGGGATGGCTTCTATGAGAATACACCAGGAGCTGCCAGTTCCAGATAGCTCTAAGACAGACTTTCTTGACAAAGCTGAGTAACTGATTGGTAGCACATCTGTGATAACCTGTTTAAGAAGCGGTGAAAACCACTGTGCAATAGCAGTTGAGAGAGAGGAGTCAGAAAATGTGAGAAAAAAACATCTCTGAGGACACCAAAGTCACTGAAAAAGGAGAAGATGCTCTGGGTGCCAGAGCAGAGATTCCTCTGCAGGCTGAGGTGCAGACCATGATGATGCAGCTCGTACACCTGCAGGCTAAGGAGGACCCCCCCCACCCCCCAAAACATTTAGATATGTCTTAAAGGAAGCTGTGGGCCTATGGAGTCCTGCTGGAGTAGGCTCCTGTCAGGAGTTGCAGCCCATGGAGATGAGCCTAGGTTGGATCAGGGTTTACTGGCAGGACTCATCACCTTGTGGAGAGAGGAGCCCAGAGTAGAGCAGGTTTGTTGGCAGGACCCGTGACCCTGAGGGGGACCAACAAATTACCCCTCCTGGGGTAATTCCTGAAGAGCTGCAGTCCATGGGAAGGACCCACATTGGAGAAGTTCACAAAGGACTGTATCACATGAGAGGGACACTGTCCCTCCTTGCAGGAGGAGCCGAGAACATGAAGAGGAGGGAGCAGCATAGACAAGGCATGATGAACGGATTAACAACCACCATTCCCTGTTCCCCTCTGCTGCTCAAGGGCAGGAGGAAGGGAAGTTAGGAGTGAACTTGAGCCTGGGAAGAAGGGAGAGATGGGGAGCAGATGTTTCTGGATTAATTCTTATTTTTTATTATTGTTTTCTGTTTGAATGATGATAAATTAATTTTCTCAAGTCAGGTTTGTTTTGTTTGGTTTTTTTTTAACGTATGGTGGTAGCTAGTAATCAACCTCCTTGTCCTTATCTCAACCTATAAGCCTGTCGGGGTTGGAAGTTTGTAAACTCGTCTTTCATTGGTTCCTTGTATTGCCATGGTTATTATATTGTCTCATTGCA
>JAWWES010000133.1:17044085-17080318 GCA_035583135.1 Lophotriccus pileatus
GCCAATCGCATCCTTCCCCCCGCAGCCTATATAAACTGCGGGAAATTTGAATAAAGCTCTCTTTCCTCGCTGCTGTATCTCGGGTGTGCTGCGTGAGTTTCTGCGCCCCCGCCGCCTGGGACAGGCGGCGGGGGGGTGGTCTCGGCCCTGGGAGCCTGCACAGGACTGCCAGCTGGACCCCCTCCGGAGATACCCCTGCAAACCTTCATACAGATGCCAGCTACAACAGACGCTAACTACAACATAAGCCCTTTGTTTTACTTTTCATTCTTTGTCCTGTTGATGGAGTGGGAGTGATAGAGCAATTTGGTGGGCCCATGGTGGTCAATCAAAGTCAACCCACCACAAATATCATGTTCCACTTCTCCTCAGGAGTCTGAGCTCTGCAATCAGCCGCATGCCTCATGGTGCACATATCTCTCTGCAAGCTTGGCTTTCTTTTTGGAATTATTCCAAAGTGAGAAGAGGGAGCAAAGACTGGAGGCATAAAGCCTCTGAACTACAGTGTCCGTATGCATAGACACAAAATTAATATCTTAAAAGTTCAGATTTCATACAAAACTTGTGATTTGTGTGTTTGTGTAGGTTTTCTTTTTTTGTTTTTTTTTTTGGTTTGGGTTTTTTTTGAGTAATGGAAGCTCACTGATTTAATCTTCTTTTACTTATGCTGTTGGCTTGGTAGTGCTTAATTTCTGTAGAAGCAGGCACAGTGGAGATCAATATTACAACACTTACACTTTGCTGGAGAGTACTCATTGACTGCCTTTTCACCTAATTACCTGTGATCATCTAGTCTTAATCATCAAAAAAAGAGAAAAAGGGAGTTTGTAATCCCATTTGGAGATGGCAAGAGAGTACCTGTACATGCTTTGCAACAGGCTGCATATTGCTTGTTAAACCAGTGCACAGTTGTGATGACAAATGATTTCAAAGTCAATTAAAGCTAAGTTGTCTGTGTGCGTATATGTGCATGTTATGTATACATCTCTGAAGTTGGTTTTTGTGCCAGAAATACCTTTATCCTCTAAGGAATCATCATTTCAGTGATCACAGCCTGTCGTCTTGAAGGATTCATGTAGAAAAGCCAGATAAATTGCAACATTAGAAAGCTAAGAAGCAACTAACTATTGAAGAGTAGGTTTAATTAAGGACCTTAATTTCTAAACTGAAGTGTCTGTTTAGGAGCATATGAGTGAATTATGCTCAGATTTAATTCAGAACTCAATATACTCTATTAGTGATTTTTGGAACCCAAGCTGTCAAAGCCAGTTATGTGTTTTAATTACAGGTTTTGATAGAAGTCAGCAGCAATTTTATTTTAACAGATAAATTTATTGCTCCCATTATGGCGAAAGGAATATGTCCATATCTGTAGCATTCAGGTAAGAATGATGATGGTTTTCTGCTTCAGCCATGGAAATTTTTACCTGAAACTGCATTACATCTTTTAATTGTCACTTTTTCTTATACACTAATGAAGCTTCCCTGTTTTAAAGGTTTTTATAATACCCCAAGTCACCATTGTTAGAAGGTCAAATTAAATTTTTCCTGTATCTTAGTAATCTTAGAGATTCCATCCGCACTAAATAAAATCCAGTTCATCTTGATTCCACCCTGAATTACTAATCAAACTGGTGAAAGACGAAGTGGCTCCAGCTTGCATGAAAACCTGCAGGGATTTTGATGTGCTGTGAGCAGAGTAGAGATAAATCTGCTCCAGGGGCCTGATGAAATGAATGCTGATTCACTGTTAGCTTTGATCTCTGGCTGGTAAGGTTGGCTTATTCCTTACGAATATTCTTTTTCATCTCCTTTACCACTTCTTTCCTGAAAGTGTGGGTATGAGTTCTCAACTGAACATAATTGAGTTATGGTGACTTAAAAAGTGCTTTCTGTGGCTAAACCTTGGTAACCAGCTGTGTGATTATTCTGGCTTAGCTTCAATTCCAGAGTAAAATATTGATAGCCCTAACGACATCACTGTTTTTTGAGGTAAATGTAGACTGAATGTAGACTATTATATCCTTCCTTTTTTGTGAGTACAGATATCTACATGTATCCTGAGGAATTTTTTTATATGGCAGTAATTGAGAGGCTGTTCAGACCAGTATGGAGAGAAAAGCCTTCTGAACCACAGAGGTAAGAACACCACTGAGGATACTTATGGGATGCTGTTACATCCTTCATGAACCCCCTTAGCACTCTTCACCCCACCTGACTGTTTTTCCTTGACATCTAATTTCTCCACAAGGCAAAGATATGAGACTTATGCCACCACAGATTTGGGGTTTTCCTATGTATGTTCTTCTTAATAGAATGCCATGGACTGTCATTCAGTTACTGGTGGTCTCTCTATATTAACCATCTCCTGGTGTGTTAGACAAGTCCTGTCAGCAGTGGTAAGAGGGTTTGGTCAGTGTGGGGTTGAGTCTTTTCTTTTGTTATTGTCTTGTCTGATCTACCACTACAAGGCTGTCCCATGCCTCATGGAGAATACGTGATCTTGAAATAACTCTTGAAGTTGTGTGCAATTAAGAACTAGCAGAATAACTCAATAAAACTGAATTAAAGAATACCACCATCACCTCACCCTCCAAAGCAAATGTCAGAAAAGACAAAATGTCTTAACTTACACTCTTGCAACACAACATCAAATACAGGTTATTTGCTTGTGGGGTTTGATTTTGTGGGGTTTGCTTTTGGGGTTTGATGGTTTCTGGAGAGGGAGTTGTGGTAGAAAACTTGTAGCTGTTTCCAACAAATATGGCAGCACCTACAAGATGCTGATGGGATGCTGCACAGCTGTTGTTCCAGTGCACAACTTGGAGTCATCTGCATTGGAAGATTTCCACGTAATTTTGGTAATGTAAGCCATTTGATGGACTCTGCTACTTGTGCCTTCCTGGGTAAGAATTTGAATGCCAGCAAGAGATGGAAATAGCTTTCTTTATTAGAAAGCTGGTGAGTAATGTAAGAGGGATATTTCAGGGTAATTACTGTTTTCAAAGGTACTAGTAGGGCTCTTATTTGTCTGACCTGGATGAAGATACTTTTTAGACAATAGAATTCAGTTTTTGTTAGGAAATGCATTAGTGGAGACAAGAACAAGGCCTCAAAGGAGAAAGTTTTCCATCTGAAAGAGATGAACTTGTTTAGGTATATTGCAAAGGAGTATTAATTTTGAAGTCATTGCAACCCATAAGCAGGCAGTGAAACACACTATGACCATGGTCTGTGACATTCAAAAAGGTCATGAATCAGGAAAAGTTGTAGCAGTTTCTTTTCCTATTTCTTCTTGAAGACAGTAAGATAAATCTCGCCTCAGCAATCCTCTCACTCTCCGGAAGTTACGTTACTGTTCAGTTTGCACTGGTGCTCTCTGGTGTAGAAAGTAGACACTTAAAAAGGGTGGACCTGAGCAAAATACCTCTGTGGCCTGAGTAGTAGAACTACTACTGTAAAAAATAAATAGTAATTTAAAAAAATGTTGAAAAGGAAAAAATAAATCATCAGTGTTCTTTTCAGGAACAGCTGATATTTACTTTAATGCCCAGTGTTTTATCTTCCTGTTCTTAGCTTGTCTTGTGGTGAAGACCTCACAGTGTGTCTAATATAATAATACTTCAGAATGGAAGCAGAAAGGGCAAAGAAAAATATGAAGAGCAAGTCACCAAATTTTATTAAATTTCCTTAAATGTGTTAGGAACAAGAACACAGTCAGGAGGTTTTTCCTTCAGAGGCAGCTGGAGAAGCACATACAGAAGAAGGGGGATGGTTGTTCTCAGTACCTTTTGAATTGACGATCCAGTGGCTTGCTTTGTAGGCAGGAAAGTTTCAAGCTTTTGCTGTATTGGCTTCAATTGTCCCTCTGAAGACATTCTTTAGCATTGCTTTTTTTTCAATAGTACAGATTAAGAATCTAATTACAAACAATAATGGCAGTGTAAGAAAAGTGTGTGATTAAGCTCTGGGCATTGGAAAATGCATCATAGTGATGGTCTTCTGTTGCAACCATGTAGAGCTTCTGGATAATGTCATTTTGGAAGGTTTGGTTTCAAAGACAGGCTTTCCACTTCATTTAAAAATCAGTCTCTGGTCCTGCTGAAATCCAACAAAGGCATTCTGAATCCATCCAGCAGGCAGTTGGGGTGCCTGCAGGAGCATTGGTACATCAGGAGGGTAAGTCAAACAGGGTAACTATGGAATCTAAGGAGTCCTCCGAGATGTAAGAACTGGACAATTTCTGATCTATGTCCTCCAATTGGAACTGTTTTCTTCAAGAGAGTGACTGGATGACTTCCTGAAATGTGAAATGTGACTGTATGACCATCTCCACGTATTTGTATTTTGGGGTGGGAGGGAAAGCCTAGGGGTAGTACCAAAGGATTAGATAAATGAGGCTAAAAGCACAAGTAAGATGTGTCTCCATGGCAGACAGGATTTAGGAGTGCTATCTCTGGTGTGTGTATGGAACTGAGACGTTCAGACGTTATTATCCAAGTAGGAACTGGTGAATCTCTTAGTAATTTTGAATATATTGTGATGTCTAGTTGAAATAAAGATGAATTTTGGGCACTTTAGAAAGCTTAATTCTGATCATCCAGGTTATGGTTGCATTACATCACATTGTTCTCTAGGTCACTCCATCAATATAAAGGGCCAAGTAGAATTTTTGCTTTGCAAACTGGCATAGAAAACTAGGCAAGGGATGTTATTCCTGCTATGAGCACAAATGTTTGTTACCTGCATGGTCTTAAATTCTTACGTTTAAGCTTGAATGTAACCAGCCCCTTGTTGTGGTAGGCCATAACAATGATAATAGGCTAAAAGAAAGAGGCCCTCCTTTAGGCCCCATTAGTTTTGTTCTGAAAGGAGCTGTAGTTGTTCAGGATTGCTAAGTGCCACACTTCCAGATTCTAACTTGACTGTATAGGTCAGGTTAGAACCAGTGTTTGTTTTGAAACTCTTTACCTTGAATTTGTCTTCTCCCTTCTTCTTCTTAACTAAATAAATGGCAATGGCAATGATAACACAATGCAAATGAGTTTCTTTATTTCTTTGACAGAACTTGCAAGGGAGATCATAACAGAAACTGGTTGTTATGTTTTAAATACTTTGTGCAACTACTGGCCTACACTTGTTTAGAGTTTAAAAATACTGTGAACATTTCTTTTATTATATAATCCAGGGGCCATAAATGAACCATCAAGTCATCCAAATTCAGCTGCCATGCTCCTCATGTTCTCAAGCTCTCTTCTGTTTCTGTGACTTCCCATTCTTCTTGCATACTCAGTCCAGTTAAGTTACATTTTGACCTTAAGTGTTTTTTCTCAAAAAAAATATATACAGCTGTCTACTCAACCTTGTACTAAACTCCTGTTTTACCTTGAGGCAGATACTAATATGCATATGTAATGCATTCCAGGGCTGAGGTTCCTACATAGTTTATACTCACAGCTCAACAGTATTATAGAGCTCTATTTTACAGGGTGACAACAACTTTATGAGTTTGCTTTAGTTTGTATTCCAAAGCAGTTGCTTAAACTGTGAATTTGCCTTGTTTGCTTACAAATAAGCAATTTATTTTTTAAATTAACTCCTTTTGGCACTTACTGCTACTCCCTCAATATGGGTGTTTAACATCTGTCTCCCTCAATACGGGGTGTTTAACATCTGTCATGAGTTCATCTTGCTATCAGAAAATATAAGAAATGACATTAAAATGACAGACAGACAGATATCAAGATTGCTATTTTCCCACTGCACATTGCAGCCCCAGGTTTCCAGCACACTTCTCCTTACTTACATACGTAATGTGATTTCAAGGGGACTATGCATTAAAAAAAATGATAGTGCACATCTGAGTGTTGACGTGATTCAGATTATGATTAGATATCTCTGCAACCAGTGTTATTTTGTGCAGCTGCAAGTAACATGAACTGTTTTAAATCCAAATAGAGTGGTAGGTGTACAGGAGTTACAGGTTTGTTGTGAAACAACACTCTTTGCTGGATACACTTCCTGTGCACTCACCACATTCAAGAGTTATGGAGTTTGCCAAAGGCTGGTTATTCTAGTTATACTATCAATAAAATTCTGCCCCTAAAACAGGGGGAAAAGCCTTTTGCTTTGTGCCTGATGGACTGCATTTCATCGAGTTGGGCTTGAATGGTCAATCAAGCTTTGATTCAGATATTTTCTTGGTCTCATTGAACATGAGAACTCCCCAGGTACCTTTGGTGTTACCATATTTATTACTGTAGGTGGTACAACTCCTTAGCAGTATGAATAATAGAATCAGGTCCTTGGTGTTTTTTCTAAAAACAAACAAGCAAACAAAACCCCAAAACAAAACCAACAAAACAGAAACCAAGAACGAACAAACAAAACTCAAACAAAACTACAATCAAACTAAAAACCAAACCAAAACAACCAGCTTGGATCTTCAAGTGTTCTTCCACAGTAGTTCAAGAAAATGAAGGATTAGGAGTATTAAAGTTAAGAAGACTAAACAACATGTTGTGAGTTATCCTGTGGCCACTTAATTGCCAGTGAGACAGATAGTTGTAGAACTACTTTCATAGAATATACCCTATATATCCATATATATATGAAAGGATTCATATATTCATATTTCATTAAACAAATGAAAATCTGTGATAAAAACAAATAGGTGTTTGGTGCTTTCCTGAAAGGTAACACACACTCTCAGACATCATGTTTTCCTGGCAATACAGGATAAAATCCTAATGCGTGGATATGTTTTCTTTCAATAACATCCTAAACAGGATTATAGAAATCGGTTGTACTCTTTTGAAAATGTGCTTCTGCTATATCAGGCACATTATGCTTGGAACAAGAGTTATGCTGATAAAGTGATTATTTTTCTGTCTATTTCCTTATCGATATTGAAGAGTGAGGTTGAGGACAACAAATAGCCCTTAACAAAATCACCATTCTGGGTAAAACTGGGGTCATGCTGAATCTGAGTTAAGTTCTCAGAACTCTGAAAAAAATGCCCGTCACTGACCTTTGATAAACTTACTGCTCTGAAAATGGTAAAAGGTTAATTTGCTGTTGCCATATTAAGTCAAACACAATATTGCCTTTTCACACTACCTTACTTATCCTGAATTGGATTTTGCCTTATCTTTCAGCTAGTGTAAACTTTGCATAAACTCTGAATTCCTGTTTTGGCTAGCTAATGTCACACTTGTGTTTCCGAATATATCAGATCTAAATCAAAAGCATATTGGAAATGCACCTATTGTATAGTCACAATTACAAAGGGACAACCCGGGAATGCAAAGGATAAAATTTCTTGTTGGTAATATTAATCCTTTTCTAAATCAAATAAGCAGGTGATGAAATGACTCAGAGATGTCTGATAATGGGCTTATGCCAGGCCCTAGGGGAGTTACTAAATGCACACCTTTGAAGTCCTTGAATTATTCCCATTGTGTCAAGGGACTGCCTCAGGGTGGGTGAAGTAGTTTTGTTTCATAACATTTCTGTAGTACTAAGATCCAGAACTTGCTGATCTGCGAGTTGGTGAAGGAAATCAGAATAAACACACACAGTTGTCTGTGCACTCCTGCATTACTATGTGCTGCTCTGAAGACAGGAGATCTTCTGCTCTTTCCCAGCCCCTTCACTGTTTCACACTTTATCCTGTGTTTTCTTGGTTACACCGACACACCTCTTTGTGCACCTCTATGAAAAACTGGGTTCAGGAAATTGATCTCAGTGAAGTGGTGTAAGCAAAGCATGTGAGTAGGTGTATTTTTAGTGTAGTGTGTTTTGTTTGTGTGTTTGTTTTTTTTTTTTTTAAACTGACCCTGCTTAGAGAAACTTCAGCAGAGTCTCTGCAAAATGCCTGAGTGGCTGAGCTGACAAAACAAAAAACTAAAGGGTCCTAAATGTTGATTGATCAACCGAAAGTTGAAGATGACTTATATTCTCTCTGTTTGTTAAATACATTTTACCTCTAAAGCATTAAGTATTATTATTATTATTATCTTAAAAACAGGTGAGTGACAAAATATATTTTAATGACAATAAAAAATACGAAGGTGATGCACCTACAAATGAAGCCATTTACGGTAAGTGTAGAAGGGGCTCCTTTAACGTCATCCTGTCCCTCATTATCAGGAGGTAATGGCAACTCATACAGCAGTTAGGAAATGAAAGGCCATTTAAAGGCAAGCTAAGTAACTTGCAGCTACCACAAACACTAAAAAGAAAGCACTTTACTTTCTCACTATTGTTAAAAGCTCGGTTTTAACTTGAGGGGGGAAGAGGTAATTTTGGAATTTTGAAAGCCTGTTTAGCTTGATTTATTTATGGCTTGAGAGTTCAGATACAAAGGCATATTTGTCATTTAATTTTTGCTGCAAGTCTTGCCAAATACCCTGTGACTAACGAACCTGGAGGGAGACTTCTTTACTTATGAACATGCTTTAAATTAAAAGTACCAACTGGCAGCAGAATTTTGAAGGTTGAGTGCACAACAGGGGGAAAGAGCAAATGGTAGAGCTCTGCTCATATCCACAATTGAGGACATTTTTTTCCCTGGAAAGGTGTGCCCTTATGGAGACTTTGAACAGAGTTTTTTCCACCATGCTGCTCCTTGTCCTTTTTCCTAAATGCCAGAGTTAAAAACCTGCTTTATTTTTTTTTCCATTTTGATGTATGCTGAGTATCAGAGTCAGAGCACCTTAGGCAGTATGCACTGGGCTGCCTATACAGTGGGAAGCAGAAGTAACTTTGAAAAAAAATTGAAAAATAAAATTCAGCTCTGGAAATTATCTGCCATGTAACTTCTAGTGATCTGTTGAAAAACAGAGCAAAACAGAGTCTAATCCTTGCAAAGACAAAGGCAGGATTCTCTTGGTAGGCAAATCTGGTCGGTGGCTTTTTTTGTCAAGGGTAAGCATAGAAACTACTTTTCTCCTAAGGCTGAAAATAATAATATTTTCTCCATGGTGGGAAGATTCAACTCTTCTTTTCTTCCCCTTCCCTTTTTGGAGCTCCATTTCAGTGGATGTTTTGAAGCATCTACTCAGTGCCTCTTGCCTCTGACATGCCTTGATTTAGCCTTTGACAAGGAATTGCCACAGTATCAGTAGCAGTCAGCAGGATTTGGAGGCAGCAAGTCCTGTGCCCCAGCTGCTGCTAAGGCTTTCTTCTCTTTGGACTCTGGCTGTTCCTTCAGGTGGGTGTGGATCGCAGTGTTCGTGCAAGCCCTGAGAATATACTTCGACCTCTTCTGCCTCCCAAGCAGGTTCATGAATTTGTCTCAACACAGCAGTCCTCCATGCTCCCAGGGGGTACAAATGAACTTTCTGTGCTTCTTGAAAGGAAGCAGGAAAAGATTTAATTTCTACCATTGTAATTAAACTAGGGAGTTCACAAAGAAAATTTACGATGAAATAAAAAAAATCTAAGGCTTGTTTGGACAAGTCATAAAGGAGGAATATCTTGACCTTTGTAGCAGTTTACCCCATGGTTTTAAGAGGGTTTTTTAGGTGTGTTTCTATGCAAGTGTGACTTTGTTTATTGGTTTTATTTGTTTACTGAAATAATGTTTGTAGTTTTAAACCACAATTTAGGCTAATATGTAAGTTCTTTCACTTTGTTACAAAGAGCTATGAATGAGAAATAAGTAACTGGTGAGCTGGTATCATAAATGAGGTTACAAATCTCAAACACTATATTTCCCAATTGAAAATAGAAGGGACTGAAATGACAAGGGAAGCTCATATATGGTTTTTGTGATGGAGAGAATTCAGCAAAACAAAAAGATGTATTCTTGGAACAGATGACAAAGGAAAATGGAATTAAGGTGCAGACACTTTGCCAGACCGGCATGCTTGTGGTTTAAATGGGGCTTTCATTCATTCTCAGAAAAATATTTTGGCTTTAAATTGAATAATTGATGTAAGTTTGAAAGGTACAGTGTGTACCTTGTGAATGCAGAATATATTTTCTTATAAACTAGCATAAGGCAAATTCTAAGATCTCTAGATGTTAGCATTTTGAGACAGATAAAAAGCAGGTACCATTGAGTGTAATAATATCAATCCTTTATTAAATTTCTCTAAAATTTTTATTTGAGGCACAAGTAAACTAGTGAAGACATTGGGGAGAAATCTTTTTTTTTTTTTTTTTGGGGGGGGATGTGTTGTTTCTCAGAAATAGGGTATGATTAATTCTTAATCTACTTGAAGTTAGGCATTCTTATGCCTTTTAAGTTTAGGGACATTCACCTTCATCCTGCTGCTAAGCACATTCATATTGCATCTGGATTACGGGTTTAGCAAGCAGTGGGGTGTGGCAAAGCAGCAAGAATGAAGAGCTATGTTTTGCTGAATCTCTGTGAAAATGCAGGTGAAAACCATATTGTCTTTGTATCTTTCACCATTTAAGGGGTGAGGGGAGGGGAACTAGTAATTCCCCCATGTATGTAAGGCTGAAGATGACTAGTGGATTTTTCTTATCTTTTCAAGGTTTAGTAATCTGAATTTGGAATTGATTGCTAATTTGCTCTTCTAGGAAGGAAGTAAATTGGATGACATTCATTCATTAGCGTGAGAGCTCTGAGGTCAAGAGCTGTCTGGAAGTTGAAAAAGGGACTGGGTCTTTCTGTACATATCATGAATTGTCACAGAAACAACCAAGCAGCCTGGAAGAGATGGCAAGCCTGAAGTTTGAGTCTCTGTTTATTAGAGATCAGCAAACTGAGACAGAAGTATGTGACACCTAAATCCTTTCACAGAATAATCTGATTCCGTCTGCAGAAGGAAACTGTACCCAAAAAAAAAAGCCTAGGTCAAGTACAAGCTTTAATTTTGGTGACTCCAGCTTGGTGAATTTACCTGTCTGGGAGGAAATCCTTGAAATGATCTTGAAAACAGAGTAATGGTGAATGCTTCTGTCCCTCCTCATCTGATTATTTCAGTCCTTTCTTATAGAGACTGTTTTTGGTATTTGACTTCACCTGTATTGGGCTGTTGGTAGTCTTTTGAAAGAAGAAAGTTCTTTGGGCAAACAGATCAGTATTAATGGTGATTACCAATTCCTAACAACAGATACTTCCTTGTAATCACCGTTTCCAAGTTCAACTAAACTACTGATGAAAAATGTGTGACTTCTGAGTTGTTGAGGAGCGTGATGTTACTTTTTATCCAAAACTGCACACCAGTTAAGCATTTTTGTCCTCTGCATCATGAAGCAAGTCTCTTACGTAACTATTTTTCCTTTTCTTTGCAGAAAATAATATTACAAAGAAAGTTTTGAATCAGATTGTACCTGGATATCACTGTATACATCACAAAAATATTAATAGTGGTAAATCCCTAATTCTAAAGTAGTCATCTGATTTTTTTCCTGCATTATTTTCATTAATAGACTACTTGGAAAATGTATGCAACCAACTTCATAGGCAAATTCTTCAATAATCTTTATTAAGGGAGAATAGAAAGTTCATAAATGGTTTTCTCACAAAATGTTGTTTCTTTTTTTTTAATAAAAAGTGGATAAGCAGGTTTCCTCTGCTTTCTGTGCAAAAAGACCCCAAACAAACAAACAAACAAAAAGAAAAACAAAAAACAAAAACAAAAAAAAGAGTTAAACCAAACCAAACAAAACCCAACCAAACAAAAAACCAAACAAAGAGAAAAAAATCAAACCCAAAATACAATAAACTATTTTATCCCTCAGTAGTCTGGATCACATTTAACATTGTTCTTAATTCAAATATAAGCTACTGTATCATGCATATTCCCCAGGACATTTTTAGCATGTTGCTGAATAAGCCGGAGTTCAGCTAGCTTTCCAATAGCTTTGCTAACATGAATCATTACTCCATAGTGACAGATTTTTGGACAGTGCCATGTTCTTCTCTGGGGAAGGTACAGCTTTAGGTCCTGCAGTGCACCCTGGGTACCAATCAATTTGGACTTTACTTGATGGCTGTTTTACTGTGCATGTGCTGCTCTCCAGGTTTATTCAGTCACTGCAGGATGGCTTAGGGATGTCAGTGTGCTAGACAGTCAACTGTCTCCTTTCCATTTGCTGTTACCTCCCAAGCAATAATGTAGTATTTATTATTTTAACTAACTCTGAGAAAATTCATTATTTGTCCATCCTGTAAAAACATAGTTAAATGGGCTCACCGACAAGGCCTTGGGTTTTTCAGAAGGCAGAGGAGTGTTCATTGCAAATGTTGTAAGAGCTATGTCACCACCTTGCTAGGTGGTTTTGCTCTAGAACATGAGGTTTCTATGTGGTATAATTGGCAAGATATCAAGTCTGCGGCCTTGCCTCCTGCCTTGGTGTGGACAAATTTAGGATATTCTCCTTTAACATAGAAGCTTCATGTTCACGTGCCAGATTTTTTCAACATTTCATGTCCACTAGGTCGTCTGTCTGTTATAAGTCCTCTTATTAATTATTTTAATTAACTGATTTCTATGGAAAGACAGCACAATTGCATGGATTGTGGACTGGATGAGGAGCACGGAATCATCAGCTGAGTATCAGCAGAGACAGCAGTGACAGCAGCAGCAGCAGCAGCTATGGTGAGTTCTGGGGGCTGAGTACTGGAATGAGCTGGTCAGGGGTTTCTCAGTGCTGTTATCTGCATACCAAGCCTTGTGGACTGGATGCCAAACACTGCTGCTATTTGAGGCCTTAGCTAATCTCAATAAATGAACAGCAGTTCAGTAGATTTCAGTAGGAACTGTTCATCTGTATATACCTAGGAAACGTTTGTTTCTTAGTCTATCAAAATCCATTCTATCTTCTGTCCTCTCTTAAAACCAAAATAAATAAGTGGATCTGGGACAGTATGCATGATAGTGTGATACAAAGTAGAAAACTGAATACATGCCTTTGTGCTTGTTTGCTAAAGTATGGGCTTCAGAAAGAAATTAAAATTGATTTCTTTAAATGGCTTTGTCAAGAGAGATATGGGTCTTGTATACAGAGGTTTTGGATCTTCTTTTTCTTGTAGCTCTTTTTCTTATCACAAACTAGCACTGAAGTTTCTCCCAAACAACTTTGATAACTATGTTAAAGGCAATTTAGTAGGATCTATATTACTAAAGTGTTATTTTTCCCAGAAGTGTCATTTTAACCTCATCTGAAGCATACGACTGATCCCTTGGGCCTGCTAAAAGCAAATATTGCTATAGTTTTCACTCTTAAAAGACCAAGAGATAAAAAAAAAAAAAAAAAAAAAAAAAAAAAAAAAAGTAAAAATAAAAAACCCACACCAAAAATTTTGGGGTTACTTTTCAGGTTTGTCTCAGATTTTCATGGAAGTCTTTTATGTGCCTTTTCACCTGTAAAGTCTGCTTTATTGCAAACCACTACAGGCAGCGATCACTCATTTATAATAAAAATAACACAAATTGTAGCCCCCCCCCTTCCAAATTTTAAATATGGGTGACATATTTAAATGACAACTGCCCCTTTCATTCTGCCTTGGTGTTTCCTTTCTCACTTTAAACCAAGTTTGACACCAGGGTACTCCAAACTCTGCTTGCCACAAGGCCCTCTCCCATTGACTTGCTGCTTCCTTGTTTGCATGTGTTTGTTCCTGACAGGTGTCTAAGCTTGAACATATCAAGTATTCTGTTTATTGGATAAACTGGCTTGCAACAGCTTCACAAGCATCATCCTCTCTGATGCACTGATGGTGCATTTTGCGTGTGCTGCTGCTGTACCTCTGTGGCAAACAGCACAGAAGGGGCAGTTGAGCAGGATAAGCATCATGAAACACCACCTGAGGGTGTTTACCAAGTGAAAGTGTTCTTAGGGCTCCTGTTATGTCACTCCATCACAAGTCCTGTTGCAAGCCTGTCATTTAATGCGTACTGAGAAACAGGCGTTTTTTGCTGAGGCAGTTTCTCTCAGTGGGCAGCCATTTACTTAACTCTTTAATATTAAAGTTACATTGTAGATCTGGGGTGAATAAGAAACCTCTGACATACTTAGCCCTGACATTTGTCTTGACCCTGCAATATGAGAATATTTATGTGATTGCTTCCTTCAGTGCAGCGTAGCTGGATACTGCTATCTACAAGTTTGTTTCTTCAAATGCCAAGAATAGGCAGCTGAGAGGCTGAAGGTGACAGATCAACCATCAGGGCTCCTGTCTACAATCCTTAATCTGAAAGAAAATTATAGGATGCTGTTAATGGATATTTCTGTGTGGGAACCCCCACCAACTGTTCTTTCCCCTAAATAAGCCTTTGGATTTTACCAAAAAGAATGCAGCATTCCTCTAGCATGTCACAAAGCTAATTTTGATCAATATGAAATATCTATTGAAGGGGATGGATGGGAAGACCCAGGAGCAATACGGTCATACAACAGTGAAAAATTAATTTTTGCTTGTTCCTTACTCTGGTAAAGGTGTTTTTTTCTACTTACTGCTTATGGAACCTTTTCCAAGGCAAATAGGGTGAATAAGTTTTATTGGGAGTAGCTACACAAGAAAGTGGTAGAAAGATAAGTGGAAGGACTGTGTGAGAAAGATGGTAAAGTAATGCTCTTTTATCTCGTGTAACAGTTGTTGGGTTTGCATCACAATTTAAAGAGCAAGGAGGTGTCTTATAGAAAGATGGAAGGCTGGAAATGGCAGCCTGGATCATAATAATGAACAGAACATCTGGGGCCACTGAAGTGCAATGGCTGCATAAAGAAGGGAGAATACCCTGTGTTCCAGCCCTATAAAAAGGGTCATTTGTAAATGATGTTATACAAAGTTGTGATCATCACTACTACTACATGTGTTGATATGCAGGGGAAGCTTTCATTAAGTGTTACATTATTATTTGTGATTTTTTTTTCCAGTGATAATGCCATTTCTGCAGGGATTTTAACAATATGCATGTTTGGATTTTATTATTGGGAAGGTAGGTATTTGCATGAGCCACTCAGAAAGCTGAACCATGAATAAAATTCACTTGGAATATAGCAGCATATCACCTGTGTAAATGCTTTGAGTTTTCCCAGTTATTAAAGAGTCATACTCCTTTCAGTGAGGTGAGGACTTACTGCAATCAGTGGATTTAACCACAGTCTGTCATGTACAATGGTTGGCAAGGATGCTTTAGCACATATTACCACCAGGAGGTTAAAGCATAAGCCAGCTTGCAACTATAGCAGTGAATATGCTTCCATTAGATATGGTAGAAGCAGCGAAGTTAGCCTCTTGGAAGAGCCTCACAAGCTTTGGAACTGACACAGTCATACAGTCCAGTGCAGGTTCTTACCCCATCCTTCCTCAGGGAAATTCCAAAATAAATAAGTCACTAACTTGTAGACCTAATCTGAGGTCAAGTGTGAAGGATATTTCATTTAGGAGAGGAGCAAGATCCCCAGAGTGAGAACTGTCTCACTGAAACATTATCAGTCAGATCTTGCTCCTGTGAGCCTGAGGGCTGTTGGCTTAAATGCATCAGCAACTGCTAATTGCTGTAGTACAGCAGGAGGAGAGTGTCTTCAGAGCACTGTTGTAAAATAAATAGTAATTCTGACTGTAGTGTGTGAAATAGCTGGATACGAAAACTGCACTAGGATTTACCTGCTTTACAGGTTTCAAGAGGGTGGTGATTTATGGTATTTTTTTTAATATTTGATTCTGGCTTTAACTAGCAAAGAAAAAAATTCACTGTTTTTATCCATGAGTCTCTCAGCATATATAGATTTACATAGATTTACCTGGAAAGTGATGCTTGCAAAGAGCCTTAATTCTGGAATTTGCTGTCTTATTTCCCCTAAGAAATACCTTTACTTGTTGATTGTTGGCTCACCACTATTGTTATTATTCATTCAGACAGCAAGGTTAAGTCCTTTACCTGTCTGCAAGTCCAAAATGAGCCTGGACTGATTTTTGTGCAAAAATCTGCTATGTTCTCAGAGTTAGTTAACTATATCTGGTGTTGGTGGTTACTGTAGGGTTTATAAATAAGACCACTTTTTGAACTCCCAATATTAGGCAAAGAATCATGGATTCATTAGAATAATGTTGTCTCTCTCCAGAAGGAAAAAGGACACCTGGTTACCCAGGACATGGAGAAGTCTGAGATACTCAATTACTATTTTGTCTCAGTCTTCACCAGCAATTGCTCCAGTCACACTGCCCAAGTCACAGAAGACAAAGACAGGGACTGAGAGAATCAAGAACCACCTGCTAGAAGACCACATCTGAGAACACCTAAGGAACATGAAGGTACACAAGTGTGGGGGCCCTGATAAGATACATCTGCAGGAGAGAGGTGGGCCTGTGCAAACTTCAAGAAGTTCAACAAGGCCAAGTGCAAGGTCCTACATATGGGTCAGGGCACTCCCAAGCACAAGTACAGGCTGTGTGGAAAACGGGTTGAGATCAGTCACTCTGCCCTCATGAGACCTCACCTGGAGAACTGCATCCAGCTCTGCATCCTCAACATGAGAAAGATGTGAAGGTGTTTGAGTGAATCCAGAGTAGGGCCATGAAGGTGATCAGAGGACTAGAGCACTGTCCTATGAAGACAGGGAGAGAGAGCTTGGGCCATTGAGCATGGTGGGGAGGCGACTGTGCGGAGGCATTATAGCAGCCTTCTAGTACCTAAAGGGACCCTATAAGAAAGCTAGAGAGAAACTTTGCACAAGGGTATGCTGTGACAGGAAAAGGGCTGGTGGCTTTAAACTGAGAAAATGGAAATTTAGTTTAGATATTAGGAAGAAATTCTTTACCATGAGAGTGGTGTGACACTGAAACAGGTTGCCCTGAGAAACTACGATGCTGCATCCCTGGAAATGTTCAAGGCCAGGTAGGATGTGCCTTATTTTTGACAAAAAGCTTTTGAAATTTTTAGAATTAAAAGCCTAACTTCACTCTGCTATGTTTTACAATCTTGAGTTAAGTTGTTTCTGAACTGTCTGGATATCCCATGATAAATATTTCTCATTACTGTATGCAAGCATAGTCCAGAAGGATTTTTTGGTCACTGAGTTGTTTTTAGGAATGTTGCTAACTGAATTATATCATGTTAAATTGATACCATGGCTTTATACAATCAAATACTCTCTTGCTGAATAACTTGGGGTGAGAGCAAAAACATACAGTAAATTGTAGATTTAGTCTGGTTATTGCTTTGTCACCATATTGTGTTTGAATGAATCCTGAAGCTCAGATTGACGTGTTTGACAGATTGCTTCTAAACCAACAACTAGAATAAAATCAACCCAGGCTTATCTGAGTCAAAATGAGCCCTGGCCACTGGGGAAAATCCTTCCAGTAGGCTGGATAATGTCATCTCACACTATTCATGGGAGGAATTAGGGAACAAAGTTAGATACCTTTCTATAGCAAACAGTTTTCTAATGGACATTAGAAGCTGCTTTACTAGCTACTGTTATCTCTTTAGGAAACACTGCTTGATATTTGCAACTTTATCACTGAATTGTCTTTTAAGGGCTAGATTCTCAGCTCTGCTTACCTGCACAGCTGAATGAGCCATATAGACAGTCTGGGAATACTCCTGTATTTGGGGTTAAATCCCATGCTTGCTCCATTCATTGCTTCTGTAAGCAATCAATTAAAGAAGCATATGTTTTTCTTTAATCTACACCTGACTCCAGCCCTTAGGACTGCAAGCATTTGGATATACTTGGGTACATACAGGCTGCTAACTTAGCACATAAGAGAGTGGAATAAGAAGTAAAATGAATTTGAATTTCCAAATTTGTGGTCTTTGCTAATTAGCACAGCTGCAGGCAGAGTCAGATAGAACTTTAAGGAAACTTAGAGGAAGTCTCAGAAGGTATAACCATTAGAGAGGCTGTGTCATTCCAGCTAATCAGGGTTTAATTTCCCTCCTCTCCACTTCCTAACCTATTAACTGAACTGTAATTGTGAATAATGGTTTTAGAAGCAGACCTGTAGTCAATGAGGAGGAAATTCCAAAACCACTGATACATTTGGGTGTGCTTCAGATGCTTAACAGGTCTGCAGTACTAATGATCAGGCATGTTTCTGTTTTGTTTGTTTCAAGCAACTCCTGCAAACTGCATCAAGTGGCTCCAGTGCTGATGGAGGAGTCTGGGAAAGCAGCCTAACTTTCTAGGTTTGACCCAAACTTCCTCTGTGGCCTCAGGCCTGTCTTTGAGATCCAGATACTCAGAGTATCTGAGGACTTACAGGCCTGGGACCAGCTGAACCCAAACTTCATCCCCTCTACATACAACTTGCACAAGAGCGAAATCAGTTATTGTTTCCTTCTCCCTCTCTTGGCACAGGTATTGTAATGCTTGCTATTTCCAGTGCAAACTGGAACCTCTTCACTGAGGAGGACTCACATTTGCCGTTCTCTTCTGCTTGCAAACAGACAGTAACTAATGCTCCTGGAGACTGTGATTTTTCCTACTGCCTTTGATATCTACCCTGCCTGCACTCCCACAGCCTCCCCAAGGAAGACAACACACAAATGCATGTGGATTTAGCTCTCACTGTTATATGACAGGTTCAAGTAATTGTTCAGACTGCTTGACTCATTCCAGATGCAGTGACTGCCTCCAGTTAAAATATATAATCTGCAAATGACCAGAGTGGTATGGAACTGACTGGTCTGTCTCACTGGGCTACAATCAGACAATAGAACAATACCTGCAGAAAGAGGAAAAATAAAACAGATTTGTTTTGGGATTCTCTGCTGTAGTTCTTGCTGTGATCTGCTCTTTCCCACACTCAACTCATCTTTCCTGAGGTGACTGTGCAAACTATGGCCATCTATTTCTCTAAGGCAATTTTGATAGAATACTGCAAGAAAAGGAAGTGCAAAAGGTACTTGGCATTCCTTTCTGAGTGTTGACTCCAGGAATTAAAAAAAAACACAGAACCTTTCCAATACATCTTCAGCTGATGGAAATTGGATTAAAAATACCCCAATTTTTTTTGCTATGTCTGGTAATCTGGAAGGGAATCTGAACGCCCTTTCATCCCAGCTACCCTGGTTACATATTCATTCCATGCTGAGAATGAATATGGCCTCTTTTCTTTCACTGGAATGACTGCATGGATATCCCAATTTTTGCAAAAGCAGTGGTCAGTTCTTAAATGTCTGTAGCTGTGTTTGATGGTGAGAATAATCTTGTTCTCCACAATTTGCTCGCCAGTCATGCCCCTGTTGGGAGCAAAGAAAAGCACAAGTGTTTTGTGCTTTCCCACAAATATTTTTGTGCAAAAGCAATATTTATGTATTGATGCAGCTTTCACTGCCCTCCTTCTCTATAAACATCAGACCAGGCTGTATCTGGCCTTGTAATATTGTAACATTGTAATATCAAATTATACCAGTTCATTAGACTATTTAGGTGATCTCACTTGTTTTCCTGAAAAGGAATATTTCATTTCTGTGGTCATCTGCTCAGATCCATGACAAAACCTTTAGCTCAGCAAGAAATACCCTCCCTAGTACTCAGCAATAGGAAATGTTTTGCTTACCATGTCAACAGTCCTCCAAAGAACTTCCAGCAATTAGCTGGCGCAATTGACAAGCTTGGTGGTTTGTGCTCACTCCTGGCACTTCTTGATAAGCAGGAGTTGCAACCCAGAAACCCTACATAAGGGAGCTGTGTATAAGTGTTACGACTGGCCAGGTGCTCATGCAGAGTGATTGGCAAAAAATGTATAAAATGTAGAAAGAGTATAAGTGTATTTTCATTCAAACCTAATCCTTTCCCTAAAGGAAAGATAGTTCTGGATTTTGTGCTATAGGTACAACATAACTATAGAGATGTGTTTTGGTTTAAAATAACTTAATTGTGACTGTATTTCTAAAAAATCTCTCTCAAATTCATGGATTAAAAAAAAAAAAAAGGCAACCAAACAACTGCCCCCCCTCCCATCAAAAAAAACCCAAACAAACTAAAATAAAACAAACCCCCCATGAATTTTCCTAATATTTTTTTTCTAAATTACTTGAGGAGGAAGTTGTAAACAATCAGCTAGATTGTTAACATCATGTGAATGTACTGTGGTCACATTGCTCTGCATCAGCCAGCATTGTGACAGGACAGACAAAATGATGCAGAAGATTCCTGGGAGACGTGGTAACATGTTCTTATTAGATTTCTTAGATCTGAGTTGACATTTCAGTCACCTTGGTTGAACAATGACACAGCACCACTAATTTTATGGAAGCTACATAGGTGTAAAATGTGAACAAAACAATGGTGAATCAGAGCTATTATTCTACCTAGTAAAAGTAGGGCATTATAGTGAGCTGGCGGGGGGGGGGCGGGGGGGCAGAGGATTGAGCTTTTTGGGGATATTTTTGAAGGAACACAAGAAATGAATTCTACCAGTTACTCAGGGAACAAGCAGGTTGCATCAGACTGTCCTATGTAACTTATCTAGAAACTGTAAAGCATCACATCTAAATGCAGATTTGTACTAAGACAATTTTATTACGTTAGAAAGAGATGTCACTGAAGTGATGCAACTCTACTTCACTGTGAGTGGTCTGAAATCGGTTTTGAAAGTCATCTTGGGAGTTTTAGTTTTAGTTTTAAAAATAATGTTTCTAAGCTGAATCTCACTGTAGCAGCAGTCACTCCCCTCAAAGGGAAGTGTCAATCATTTCTACAGCATTGCAGGGAGCAGTCAGTGGCTGTTAGACCAATGAATCATATTGAAGATTTGCTGCTCTTGTGTCTCCCACAGGAAATTGTGGCCTACAGTCAAATCCCTATCCTGGTGCATGGGGGAAGTGAGCAAGTAGCTTTGTGGGACTTAACTGCCCTCAGGGTCTACAGCATGACAAGGAGGTTTTATGATGTGGAATGCTTTAGGAAGTTCTCAATTGCTCTACCTTTCTCCCACTATCAGGAGTCATTTCTTGTACAGCACTGATATTGATCTAAGTCTGAGCAGCCACAGACCTGCATCCAAATCCTCAGGCAGATCTGCCTGAGGGCTGAGCGACCTTTTCAACATATGGGATATTTTTTGTGTAGACTTGTTTCAAGAATGGATTCACTCACCCCTCTGAATGCTGCATGGAATCAACTGACTCTGACTGGAGGCAGATGAAACAATTGGGGAAGGGACCCTTTTTACCCTCAGTAATAACTAACTAAACTTCAACTAAACACACAATGGTGAAAGCCTTCACAATCGATTACAACTCACAAATCTATCTAGTCCACACATTTGATTTTTCTTTAGTGCTCATACTTACAGCCAAAATATCTGACACGAATAATTTTTAGGGTAAATTTACTGTGTATTCAAAAATTAAGTTCAACATAGTAATGCTGAAACTATGCTTGAATCAGGAGTTCTTTTGTAGGAAATTCTCACTGTCTCTGTTGCTCTTTGATTGTTTTTAAAGTAGGTTCACATAAGGCAATTTCTGCTGGTGTCCTTTGAACTGGATTAGGCTTCGTATCTGAAATACAGCTCAGTAAGCTTGACGCTGCACTTTAGGGAGTGTATATACCATTCCATGTGTTACCATGTTACCTTGCATATTCATAGGTTTTAACATTTTTGCAGTAGAGACAGATTTTTCTATGGTATTGGTGGTATCAGACCTGTCCCAGGACTTGAAACAGTTGTTGTTTTGAGGTGGTTCTGCAGTATCACGAGTACCTGCAAATAATTCAAACTAAAACACTTTTCCGTATATGTACCATTGTTAAGGGCACTTCATTTACTTTCTTTCAATAGTTTCAAACTGTGTTACTCTCACCGTGTATTATCCATGTGCAACCCTGTAAATTGCTTCTAGTTCTTACAGCACTGATATAAATCATAGGGCCATTTTCTCTGGAGGACTTCAGCTTTAAGCTCTACAGCTTGTTTTCAAATGAAAACCATGTTCAGTTAAGGTGATTTGTTTGCTGCACAAATATTTAAGTACCTCATACTGCCATTTATAGAGAGGGAGAACTAGGAGGACATACACACATCATGGATATCTCTTGGGTTTTCTGTCTTCCACTTCCATTTATCTCTTTTCCAGATATTTCCAGCTGAGATACAGTCTGCTGGAAGTGGGGTGTGATGACAGTGCTGCCAACAGTGTAGGCTATGAGATGATCTGCTGTTGTAGATTACTATAACACACCACCATACATGGTTGCTTGTCTTATTCTATTCACAGAAGTGGAGAAAATACTAGGATGCGTTTCACACACACGGCTTGAAATTAAATTCATAAATAAATAATGTTGTTTCTAAGACTGCTTGTTAGATACAAACTAAATGAAAAGTGGAGCAGGCAAAAAATTGTCCTTAATTAATATTTTTGCCCTTAAGACAGGATAAAACAAATAATATTGCTTGGGTTTTGGGGGGGGGGAGGGGGGTGATTTGGTTTTGATTGGTTGGTTAGGCTGTTTTCAGTTTTCTTCCTTTGGTATTTGTTTGGTTGGGAGTGTTTTTTGTGTGTCTTTCACAGGAGGAGTTAGAAGGATATTTGGCAAAAGAAAGTTCAGAATGTTCTTGTGTTTTGTATGCTGGTGATCCTGTATGGTTGTGTTGGTTCCTAAGGTTTCAACAGGTACTGTCAGTGGCTTAGCTCTGCTTTGGTCAGCTTAGCCTCTTGCACTGGCCTTGATGTATAGCCCTCTTTTAACTTCTGGTTCCCATTCCTGTAAAACTGATTGGGCTGTCACTGCTTTACTTCCAGACAGCCCCCATAACAAAGCTTGTTTTGTTGAAAAAGTTTGAATTTCTCTTTCTTTGAAGAGGAGGAAGGAAATCTTCCTTCTGCCACAGAGCATATCTGGCCTGTGACATACTGTGGGACTGGGAGACATGCCTGATACGTATCCCTGATATTTTTTCCTTGCTACATGGGTGAGTTTTCAGACAGTAGTATGAAGAATATCAGAAGGCAATCCCATATATCTTCACTCAGATTTTTGTGTTTCAGCAACCCCATTCTTGGCTCTCTGTGTTCAAGCTTTTTGCTTCTCATGCTGCAGTTGAGCTTGGTTCTCTGTTGTCCTCTCCTCTGTTCCTTTTGCACCACAATGAATAACTGCTCTGGGATAGGGAACAGGGAGCTGTGGCCAGGGTATCGTCCTGTGCAAACTTGTCGCAGATGTGACCCAAGGGCCAGCTTCTCATGAACTGAAGCAAAAAACCCTGAAGGTTTTCACACCCCCATTACACATACCCCGTGGGATTTACTTCAGGTTACATTTTGTCTGGTCCCAGAGTCCTAACTCAACACATGTTCTTTGGAGCTGTCTCAAGGAAAACCATTTCATGAGACTTTGCTTGCTCTACCCACAGGACACAGTTGAAGCCGTTCTCTAAAGTGCCACATGCCTCTCTCAGGTAGATGAAGGTATCACTTGAGTGCACACATCCATGTTCTCGCTGTCAGTCCCCACACTGAGTTTGAACAGCATTTATTGTTATGTGTCATGAAGGGAGAGGTGAAAGACTTAATCCAGAAGTTGTATCAGCTCATCCAGAAGAATAGGCAAGGCATAATAAGGGAAAAAAGAGCTGAGAGGGAACAGAGGGAGCCTAGTAATATTAGAAGGGAGAGCAAATCAGATCAGGACCTGTGATGAAAAGGTGTGATGGGGCCTGAAGACGCAATTGAAAGGAGGGAATTATGCAAGAGGAGGCTGTGAAAGGTCTGCATAGCAAATGGCTCTTTCAGCAACATGGTGTAGAGAGCTCATGGTGTAAGAGAAATGAAGGCTGAGCAGATATGGGGTGAGAGAAAGAGGTAAAGGCTAGGAAATCTCCCAGCTGCAAATTTCTGAAAGTGAGGGATATACCTTGACACACTTGCCTTGTCCTTAAGTTTTTCCACTCAACTGCTGTTGAGCCCATCAAAGATGTAACAGTGGGTCTTGTCTGCCAAGTTTCAAGCTCAGGATGAAAACGTATCTGTTTTTTCTGTCACATGAGGTGAGGAAGTGGTTATGACATGGGATATACTGGAGTGGCATTTGGATATGCCCTCATGAGATGAGCAGTCAGATGACTGAATTATGTAGCAGCAAAGAAACAAGGAGCATTAAGGTGTGAAGATGGTGTTGTTTGAGGTGGCAAGTACAGAAGTGTACTGTTAGATACAGAAGAGAAGCATACATGATGGCCAAATGTACAGACTGAGACCTGTTTCTGTCTATACACTGGGAGCAGTGTAATTGCAATGTTCAGGTCACTCTTGCAGTCCTGTTTTTGCTCTCTTCACTGCCTCCATTTGCTTTATGCCTTTGAATTTTGTCTTTCAGAAAAGCAGCTAGCCTGCATCTGGGGAAAATGGAAAGAGTGGAAAACTGACCTTTATAGCCAGGGCTAATCTTGGATGCTTCTTTTACTTTTATCCAATTGCACAGCAGTCTTTTGCTAACAGCAAATCCAAATCATAGCAAAGTTAATTGCTGATGCTGAGTAAGGGAACACATTACTTACACATGCAATTTAAACACTGAAGATTTTTGTAGAGGAGGGAGAAAAGCAGTGGTGTGCACAGCTCTGTGGCTATGGAGCTGTTCCAGAACTGTGGCAGTCTGAGTTGCTCTAAATCCCTTGGGTACATTTTCAGCTTTAACACAGTTGTGTGCACACTTGATTACTGTGTTCGTGCAAATCTCCAGTTGAGAGAGAGTCAGTGAATTATGGCAAGGCATGACAAAACTGGTAAACTGTGGTATTCTTGATAAGGCCATTTGTAGTCATAGTCTCGGGAGGATGATCGTGGTCGAAGTCTAAAAGGGCACAGAGGGAGGGAGTGGGGGTAGAGAAGGAAGATGTGAAAACAGCTTACTGGGGAAATGCACTGATGGATGACAAGCTGCCATATAACTAACCTATAGAATTAGTAGCTATTCTGTGTAAAAAAAAAGTAATTAGTATCCTGCAATTAAACTTAAATATGTGTTAAATATATGGAACTGTTATTTTATCTTTCTGATTAATGATGTTGTAGATATGAGTTTAATCTAATTGCTTCTGTGAAATTTTCCTTTCTAGATGACTCATTGTTTATATATATATATATATTTTTTTTTTTTCCTCTTTGTGTGTTGGTGATCACTTTGTATTAACATGACCAAAGCTGCCAAACTCCAGTCAGAGACTGAAGGAAAATCTGTAGGGAGTTTGTAGAGCTGAAGGGAGTTTTCATGCAGCTAATTGATATAATCTATTTATGGGGCAATAACAAAACAGAGACCATTAATATTTAATGTGCAGTAAAATGTGTGTTTTATCATTTAAATTAAAAAAAAAAGTTTTGGGGAAAATATGTATTTGCCACTAAACATTTTTATAGAAGACTTGTGAGATTCCTGTTAAAGACACAACAGCCAGTATTCCTGAGGGATGTGTATATGTGTTTGGTTGGCTTGTTTCATGTAGTCTTAGTCTTTACAGAGCCTTTACAGTATTCACTTAGAATAGTTTGTGACCTGACTTGACACAATACCTACCTGCAAGTGAGATTTGGCTCTGTAGCTAACTTATAACAGTAAACATATTATGCTGTAGTAGTATTTCTATATTGATGTGAATTCTCCCTTCAAAAGTACCGATGGCTTCAGCTTTCAACAATTGCCTCTGAAACATGAAATGCTTGAGCAGGCACTTGTAACTGAAGGAAAATCCACGGCCTATCTTCAAGTTTACTATACAATTTTGCTTACACAATATTGTCAAGATTTCTACAAAGGAGAATGACAGAAAACAAGGAATTTTTGCTAGATATTTATTATTGAATTTTGATCTGTGTTGTGCTTGTCTTACAATGCTGCTGATTGTACTGGAATGGCAACTGTAACTCCACACCAGAATTTGGTATACCTCTCTGAAGAGTGACTAACTTAAAAACCAGGGATGCATTGCATACCTTTGCATTAATACGTAGTACATCTTATGTGTGTCTATGAATACACATACACATAACCCTAGATACACAGAGGATGCTTGTTTATTTATGTGTAGTTCTCGAATAATCTCACTCACTGACCAAGAAAATTACCACAAGATCTAAGGACTGGTTCAGCTCTTTCTGTAGCAATGCATGCTTCAAGCACCTTCACCGTGAGATGCAGAGTATAACCTCTCACAGGTAAAAGAAGATACAGAAGTATTGCTGGCTTTCAGAATGAATGCTTTAAGTTCTAACTCTTTAAGAATCTAACTTAAACACTGCGGTCCAAAGAGAAAACAATTTCGTCATGTCTTATGACGTTTCATATCACATGCATAACCTAAAAGGCAGCTGCTCCCTAACACCAATGAAAGCATAGCCAAGTTTTGTGCAACCCTTGTGCATAAGCAGCTATTTTCCCAAATGAGGAAATACAGGTTTGTATCGAACAAGGCTGTTAGCTGGCTCCATGATCCCGAGGCAGAATGATTCTTACACGTTTTCAAAGATTAATTGTAAAAATTTGAACTCAACCCATGTTATTTGAAAAAACATACATGGCCTGTCCCAAGCAGAGAATTCTGGTTGTAAAGGTTGTAATTTTACAATTAAATTTGGGGCTGAATTTCTAGAGGATTTTAAGACACAAAAAAGAATTTCCAAAATGTGCCCAGGGCCCACCTCTCTTAGAAATCTTGGTGAAGTGCTTGAATGATTTTGGTAATCCTGGTAAATGTTCTTGCTCTTACTCCAGAGGTATTTGGGCTTGCTGAATGTGAGTGCCCTGACATACAGCAAGACCATGTGATGAAGTGGCTTTTGTGTCTCCTGCAAAATGAGAACCAGAGTGTCTCTGCCAGGACTTTGGCAGCTGCTCCTGATAAGGGTTCTGCAGCATTCTGTGGCATTGCCCAGAAAAGCTGACCCCATGGACCTTGGCAGGTCCCTCAGCATAATTCCAGTCCTACTGGTGCGACCCTGGACTATCCTCAAGATGTTCACAACGTATGACAATCACGCATTGTGAACATCCATCTCTCCAAAGCGCCTGCATTCCTGTACGAGGTGACTGACTCTTTCAGGAGATGCAATCCCCCTTGCTGTCAGGTCTCCAAATGGAAGTTCTTGTCAGCTGTTCTGTAGCAGGTGTCAAAGCATTCACTGGCATCCATTGAAACGGGGAAGTCAATTCTGAATCTGGCCAAGGCAAGCCAAAGGCTGTACGAGAAGGCCAGCACTGGGCAGCACAGGTAGTTGGCAGCGCTGCCCTGACAGCCTGAAATAGCTAATGTGAACAGCTTTGGAAGAACTTGCTGCGGTCCAAAGAAGGCATAAGCGTTCCCGCATACAGATGCTTCTGGAATGTTTAATGCCATTATTCTACATGATCCTTCTAAGAAAAAAATTAACCAGTCCAGGAGGGCTGCCAGAAAATTAACAAAACATTTCTGCTTCCTTTATACAATAGTAATCAAGTGGACACCAGGAGGTTCTATAAGGCAATGTTGCCATTTGATGTCAAGTCCCACAGTCATGAGCTTGTGCTACAGATTATCACACATCGTGATTCCGAGGCTGCCATAATTTAGAGGGGAATAGTCCATTTCTATAACACAGATGGCTTCGCATCCTGCCAGTTACTTTGTCACTGGATTTTGCTTTTTTTCTGAGAGATGATGGTAGATAGCAGGATGGGGACTGGGGAAACAAATTGATTCCTATCATAAGCAAAGATCAGGTTCATGACCACCCGAGGAACCTGAACATGTATAAGGCTATGGAAACCAATGAGATGCATCCTAGAGTCCTGAGGGAATTGGCTGATGTAGTTGCCAAGCCACCCTCTATGATGTTTGAAAAGCCATGGCATTCAGGTAAAGTCCTAGGTGACTGAAAAAAGGGTGGGAAGCAGACCTCTGGGAACTACTGAGACGTCAGTCTCACCTCTGTGCCTGGAAACATCATGGAACAGCCCCTCCTAGAGGCTATTCTAAGGCACATGGAGGACAGGGAGGTGATTTGGGACAGCCATCATGGCTTCACCAAGGATGAGAGAGGCTGGGCATGACCCGGCAATGTCCACTTGCAGCCCAGAAAGCCAATTGTATCCAAAAGCAGTGTGACCAGCAGGGCAAGGGAAGTGATGCTGCCATAAACACCTGTGAGAAGGTTCTTTACTTTTTCACTCTGATTTTTCTTCCTCTGAAGTTCTGCTAGGAAAGGTTGCTTGTGTGAACAGGGGTTTATGTGATGGCTGCCAAGGACATTGTTCTTCTTCTGTTCTTTCTTGCTGCAAACTGGAAGTTTTTTCCAAAACAATAAAACCCAATAATCTTCCTTTTATTATATTATAAGACAAACTGTACTAAGCACATATTTCCTTTAAAATAAAAGGTACTGTTCTTTATTGCATTTTCTTGGTAAAAATGACTTCATTAGTTTTATTGCACCATTTTTACTCATTAAAATTTAATAATATTTGTTGATGAAACAAGGGAAGCTAAATAAATTTTAAAATAACTTAGTACTAACTTACTCTCTTTAATATATGAAGATGCTACATCACTTTCTGGAATATTTTGAGCTTAATTCCTAAAGTCATTTCACGATTTTAGTGGGTTCTCTTGAATCCATTTAACTAAGAGATTTTATCCTTCATTTAATCTTCACTTTGTGGCTGAAAGCCTTCTGAGGGAATAAAAAATGGAAAACTGTATTTTTCTATTCCTGTCATTACCCAGACTCCAATTGCAATTGTGGATCTCTGCATATTGGCTAAGTGGGAGAAAGGAGTTACATTACCTTTTCATGTATTAATTGAGGAGATGCTTCATGTTTTGTGATCCACATACTAAAATATTTACAGTGGAATTTTCAGAGGAGGAGATCACTGCTCTAGTCCAGTCAGAATGTTTGAAAATATTTTCAGTCTCCTTGATCTTCAGAGTTAGTTCTTAAAAAAGGTGTTTATTGGCAGTCAGAAAAGTGTAGGGTAAGAAATACATACATATTCTCACATGCTTAGGGAAACATGAGTTATATAGATACCTGGGGTTACAGATGTGTAGCAGATGATTTTTTTGAAAACATTTTGTCTGTATACCAACGTGATTAGCTATAACATCCAAAATTACACTATCTCTAAGTGCAGTTGATTATTTCAGATGTTGCTTGTATTTTATTGTATAAATTAAACAAAGAGCTCTTTGGGGAGTTATGTTTTTCTTATATCTCTTTAAAAGAAAGGATTCATTAAAATATGTAGGAGAAATAAAGAATAGTCTCTCTACTAAGCATCTTCAAATAAGAGATTGCACATAAATACACTATATTGGTCAGAAAAGGTCAACACAAGATGTTTTCAAAAAGAACCTACTTATCAGTTAGCTCACTTATGCTGTTAGTTGCATTGTAATCAGTTGTGCTGGTTGTTTACAGAACTTGGGTTTCAATATGGCAGGATTTACACAGTTGGTGTAAAGCAGGATAAGGATGAAAATCAAGGTAACAACACAAGGTCGTTACGTTAACCAGCAGAACTGAATCTATTTGCTGGGTCTGAATTGGATTACTTGGAGTCTGAGAAACACTTCTGAATTAAAGAATATGAAAACTGTAAGAATTTAGAGGGACTCAAAATCATTATGCTTATGTTGTTTAAAGCCAGTGGCAAATTAACAATTGCCCTTCTGGCATGTGGGCCAAGTGCTGCATTATTCTAAGTGTTGTATTCTAGAATATAAATAACTCAGTAATTTGAACAAGCAGTTAATTTCCATTCAGGGAGTGTTAGGTTAGTGCTTTAAAGTGTGCCCTTTATCTTCTATTTGTTTAGACAAACCCAAAGTCTTGTGCACTAGAGCTCAGACTATCCTCTGAGGGTGTTGAAGTGACATTTTCATTTCTGTGAATGCAAGACATAGCAAAGAGTCTATAGGTGGCAGCCACTTGCAGCCTAGAAGGGTCCTCTACAATAATTCCTCAATGTAACATAAAGTATTAACACAGTTGTGATGTTGACATGGCTGTGACACCATAAAAACTGAAGAATTAAGTCATAAAATCTACAGCCCTCACCTCAGGCTTTTCATTTTCATTATAAGGAGACCTCTTGAATTAAAATAGTTTGAAATGAACTACTTCTATATCCAGAAGAGTAGATCATCTGGAACTAATGACTACTAGTCTACTGGATATTGTTACTGCCAAACCTTTCAGACTGAACTCTGGGTCTCTTCAAAATGTATTTTACAGCTGACTGCTAATACAGTCATTGCTTTGTCAAGGGTCCAGATCCAGGGCTTTCTACTGAAATGTCCAAACAACCTCATAAAGAGCCTACAAATGCATTCTTCCAAGCACAGCAGCAAGTTTATTTATTGCCTTGATAGTGTAGAAAGGTCTTTTTTTGGGCATTACTAATAAAAGCAGGTATTTTGACTGATTTTTCTCTGGTTTCCTTTTGGTTAAAAAGAAAATTCTTATACTTGTAAGTCAAAAATTAAAGATCTCATCTGCAAAGACTCATGTGTCTTCCAAATGGCTGTAACATGGCACAAAAAATCAAACCCTAAAACTATTTTTTTTTACCCCCTAGCATACCATGGTTGATATTTACCACACAACTAAAGGAAACCCTTCTACAAAGTGATGTTGTCTTAGTACTGCTAATCCAATAATATAATTACAAGGGGCCCTGTTTCAGACAAAGGATGAATTGCAGCTTATGTGTCTGAAAACTTTGACAATTAATCTAACATTTAATTAAAGCTGTGCATTAATATTTTAAAGCCAGATGTTTAAGTGTATAGTGATAAAATAACTGGGTGCCTGGGTACAAAGCAGATCTAAAATAGGTTTGTTTTTCAGGGATCTTAATAAGTATTGAGTGCTGCTGGAAACGTGGCTCCATCGGGGATAGTAAAAGACATTTACCATCTGGCCCATGAAGATATACAGAGTGCCCTGGGAGGCTGGAAAGATCAGGTTTTCTTCTTGTGTTAGGCTTCAGGTAAGTACCTGTATTGCTTACTAACATACTTCCCAACTGCAGAGACAGGGCAGGAAGAAGGAAATGACCACTCATTCTCAAAGGGGTGCTCAGGAGGTAGCAGTGGTCTTGATCACCTGGTGTGGTGGTGCTGTGTATAAGATGACCTGGGATGCAAGACAGGACAACTATATTTTTCATCTGGACTGGTTTGTGCATGTTTTCTTCACAGGTGATGTCCCACAGGGGCAGATATATACAGATTTCAAGTGTGCTGAATGATGTCTTCAGGTGTCCTGTATACATCACACAGGTTTTACGTAGTCCACTGGTTGCACTCGAGGTGAACAGCAAAGGAACTGTAGCATTTAAACTCACCTGGGATGGGAATTTATTAAAAAAAAAAAAACAACTCAAAAATAGTGAGACAATGTAGCATCTACAGCTTGTCAATCACAAAGGAGCTCTGTTAGAGGAGAAGCACATCTGACAGTGCTTCAAACCACATAATAATGAAGGTGTAAGTGGTGAATGTGGATGGAGAGATTTTGCTGTACCATAACAAACTGTGCCAGTTTTGATCTAGAAAGTGCTGAGGGCCAAGGCACTCCTGCACAGGGGTATATGAAAGGTAAGTCAGTAAAGCAGGCCCAGTATTGGCAGATGTTATGCTCTGCAGTGATTTATATGTTCACTGGAAAAAGCCTGTGAACTGCAAAAGTTTAAAGATCATATCTGCTGTAGGCACAAGTCTGGCTTAGTACGTGTCTCTGCCAGGGTTTGACATGTGACTGATTTTGTATTTCCACTTCAGGCTTCTTACTCAAGAGCCCTTACACAGAATGTAGCACCCATGTTTTGAAAACGACCTCTGTGGTCCTTACCACCTCAAGTATCTACCTGTTCAGAGTATTCATGGGATTAATTTTCCCACTCTGCCCTGCTCCACAGCTCCTCCACAAGATCTACTGCACTGTTAGCTCACTCACTGCCCATCTGTGGTGAAAAGTTTCTTTCATGACGATAGGAAATGTCAGCAAAAATAGCCTGAAACACTGCAACTGGCTCATGGTAAAACAGTTTGCTCAAGGAGTACTTAAATTACTCCCAACAGTTCGGGCTGCAGTTAGATGCCTTTACGTTCTTTTCTGGTATTTATTTGGACTATTGTCCATTGTAGACTGCTATGATGTCCAGCTGCCTTTTCATCTCAGCATCCCTGGAAAATCCAACACACAGGAAGGGAGATACAGCTTTGTGGGAAATGCTTTATAGGAACAGAAGACACGTGTAGAAAGGGGACAAATAACTCATATGAAATCCATGTCCTTTAATTTGGTCAAGGCACAGAATAAAGTTTGGCTGAAAACTTTCCACATTTTGCAAACCAGTTTTCACTTGAAATATTATTTTTTTTTAAGCTAATGCAAAATAGTTTACACGTGATAAAATTATCTCTGAGATGAGCTGCAGATTTTTGGGAGGTTTTGTGTGTGTTTTACAGTATACTTACATTGGTTTTTTAAGTAAGTATGTCACTCAGGAGTAATATGTTTTCTGGGAGCTACAGTTCTGTGTTCCTTGCCTCTTTTCCTCATTCATACTTCTCCATGGGATCACTGTTTCCATGCCCGTCTTTGATGCAAATTTTCCATTGCTATGACTGGGATTCTGCTTGTAAAAGGGAATGGCAAAAGACTTTTAAGCCATCCTGGTTTGTCAGATGTTCTGTGCTTCATCAGATGCCAGCTTTCTGAAATGACTGCTTCAATTTTCAGGCTAATTGGGGGCTCAAAATTGTCACTGGAAAGAAGAAATTTCATTTCTGTACATGGCGGAGCAGTTATTATTTTTTCCAAATGGTTTTAGTGGCATGAAAGCTGTACAAGTTATTTAGGTTGTGAAGGCTATAATTCTTAGAGAGCCTCTTATCTCTTATTGTGAAACCCTTTTCTTTTTTTTTTCCCCTCCTTTCAGAAGATGTCCATAATAGTTTTTGCCAGTCCTGCTGAACCAGGCTCATCTCCAAGGGAGAGTGTTAGCAAGTATTTTACAAAGGCTTTTTCTTTTTTTTTTTTTTTCCCTGAGAATATAACCTTTAACACAGGCTCATCATTAACTGCAGTCATTTAACATGAAATGCCAGTAGCAGAGTATTTTTTCCAGTTACCATAGCAACATTCTAGGACATCAGATGGTGTCAGTAAACAAAAATCCACAGAAACATTATTATTATTTTTGAGCCACCTCTATTAAGACAGTTTAATTTATCTAGGATCAGGTGATGATGAGTTCAGCTTGTGTTTTTGTACTTTCATGTGACATTTGGTATTTTTGTGCATGTGTGGCCCTTGGTGTATATTGCTTGCCTACACACCCTCCTACTCCCCCCAAGGACTGCTGTACTAAAGTAAGTTTGTACAAACTCATCTCTCCCCCTGCCTTTTGGCTGTCTGCAATCTCTGCAGTTCCCCTGCCCAATGACAGGTAGTGTCACTGTAAAGAGAAAGGGGATACATTTAATTAACCAGTTATTTCCCTCTGCTACTTATTATTTTATAACTTCTTTTAGCATAATGAATAAGTAGCTGTCTGTGCAGTCCTACAGTCCTCATATCTCATTAGGTGTCCAGGATTCCAAAGACTTGCTTTTCCTTCCGGCACATGGAAGAACAAGGATGAAAATACCTGTATAATTCTCCATATAGCTTTTTCCCTCCAACCCCAATGAACTACCATCTAGAGGAAGTGAGTGGAAGAGGGTTATACCTTATTTCTTGGGAGGGTTTGAGATAAAACCTCTTCAGTATAGACCATTTGACAGTGTCAGTTCCTGTATCGGAAAAGCTGTGCAAACATTTACAGAGGCGACCTCAGTTGTTTTATGAATATTGTCCTTGCTCATTAACTGTATCTCATGGCACTTAGAGTCCCATGGAAACAGAAGTAATTAAAGCAACACTCACAAAGGCTCGTGCAAATCTCACATTTCCATGCAAGCACCCAGTAGATGGATACAAAACCACATGCAGAATTTACACTACTACAAAGAAAAAGGGTGATTTGATTTTATTTTTCTGATATACGTATTGCTTGGGGGGAAAAATGTCACTGAATAACTAAAAATTATATGTGAATTCTTTATAAACACTAGATGTTTTCAGAAGAAAGTGTTTTCCTCCCACTGTCATAAGGCAATACCAACGCTAAGAAATCCTAATTAGTGATGGGCCATGAGGCAATCTCAGTATAGTTCTGTGTCCACCTACTCCCAGATAGCAACTAATTCAGTTGCAAAATAATAATGCTGAGATCGTTTCTACAGACTTTACAACAGTAGTGCAAAACAGTAGAATAACTTGGTAGAGTTGCACCTTATTTCACATTTTTCTCTCATTTTTCATCTGATGCACTTAATTTTCTGTATTCTGGATGTCACATTTTCAGCTCATGGGAAAGGTATAGCTTCTTTTTCCTCTATGCATGTGCCTCTTGAATATATGAGACAGTATCACCTCTGAGACAGAGTGAATTTAAGAGGTTTTGTTTTCTTACAATATAAAATTCTGGCTTAAGAGCTTTAGGAAGTCCTCTGAAGTACTACCTGAAAAGGAAGGGTTTGTCCATTTTCAAAAATAAAATACTTCAGTCTTGTGTGCTAAAAGCTAGTCTCTTTGTGCACCAATATAAACAGGGAAGAACTTAAACTGTGGTCTGTTCAGAGGTCTGATAACTGTAATACAGTGGGGCACACCACACAGCAGTTGGAAGGAAAATCCCACGCCACAGCTGGAAAGAAATCCTAATGGGTATCGTTATTAGGACTTGGGATTAGAAACATAAAAAAACTCAAAAGCCAATTATCTGGGTTAGTTTCTTTATCCCCCATGTACACTTCTTGACTGCAGATACATCAAAACAAGCATCAATAACAAGCAAATTGCAAATGCAATTTGCAAACAGCAAATACTGATAAGGTGGAGCCAAAACACTTTGTTGCCATATAATTCAATCCAGAGAAACATTTTGAATTCAGTTCAAGTGGTCATAATTTGTTTGTGTTTCTGCAGAGAAGTACAACATTATGACTTCAGAAAGTCTCACTACTGCAAGGCTTAATAAATAGTCTGAACTCAAACTGGATAAAATACTAAACAAGTTGTTCGTTCCACAGAAAAATTAGAATTGCTAGTCTGCTCTTGTGTAAGTAAAATTGCAAAAGTAACCCTATTTTTTTAATATCTGCTAAATTGAAGGAGAAATAAGTTGCATTTGAGAATTTAGATAGAGTCATGCAGGACAGGAATCAAAACTGAGCTTTAATTGTAGTTGATTGAGTTAACTGAGACTGTCATTTATTGAATAAAGTGATTTGGAATCAGGGGCCCACAAATATCACAAAATTTGTCAGTATCAGCCTTACACAAGTACGGTATGTTTTTTTGCCAGAATTAGTTCTTCCAGGAGTGGTTAGTGTTTGGAAGGGGTGGCTTTTTCTTGGCACATAGAAAGACTTCTCTAAAACATTTCTGTGCTTCTATCTCTCTTCTCTCGTTACTTTAATTCTTCCATGTGAAAGAGACCCCATATGACCTTCTTTGGTGGTCTTCCAGCTGATTTAATCTCTCTTTTCAGAACATCCTCCTTTTTTTTTTCTTTCTCCCAGTAGATAGTCAAAATTGAACAGGATTCCCATTGACAATACAATCTTCATATTATTTCATTGCATTTAAATAGTTCCAGTATATTTCTTCTGGTGTCTTCTCCCTTCAACAAACCTTTATTGAACTCCTCTGCCTGTTCATCCCACCTTCACCTAATTTTACCAGCTCCTTCTAAAATTCATTACAATTTTTTCTGGTGAGTAATCTGAAAATGATAATCCCATCTGTTTCTGTGATATGATATAACTATGATAAATAAAAACATTTCTATACAGTCTTTTGGTGTTAATTATCCTTTTGGAGGAGGTGATCTAATGCTAGTGTATGATCTGACAGATGGTGTGTGGCCACAAAATCTGTGGCCAGCAGGTTGAGGGAGGCAATTCTCCCCCTCTCACTCTACCCTTGTGAGATCCCACCTGGAGTGATGCATCCAGCTCTGGAGCCTCCAACGTAAGAAAGACATGGACCTGTGTTGTGGGTTTGTCTAGGGACAATTTTTTTACCACACCCCCCAACAGGATTGCTCTAAATTACTCTAAGTTGAGAGAAGGTTTATGCAGACAAAACCAAATTCGATCGGGGAGAAATAATATTAGGATTAATTACTACACAATAAAAACTAAACAACTATATCTACAACAATTTTAATTAAGCAAAAGCACTATGTATTTA